>JAVJGI010000057.1:7982081-8003943 GCA_035590275.1 Ibycter americanus | reverse complement strand
TTTTGTTACATTAATAGAAATGTGTGCCAGCAAGAACAAAATGGTTAAATAAATAAAAGATAAACCAGAGTGAATGCAACTGTGAGCATGAGTTTGTTCAGACCTCTAGAAACAACTGACAGGTTGGGAAAGAAAATTTTATGGACAAATTCATTTTCCCACCCCTTAACTTTTGTGGTCGATGAATGGCATTCCTTCACAGTTTTATCAATAGAATGTAATTCTGGCCAGATCAGTCTGTCAACAAGGAAGAACATCAAATCATTTTGTCCATATAAATAAATCACTTGCTGTTTATTATTTCTTTTCTTTGTGGATGAAATGGGGCTATTAAAATGCCTTCTGTAGCCCAACATAAGAATGGGGGAAGATACTTCATTGTAGACAAAGCACACGGTGCAGACAAAATTGCCGTCATACACAGAATTACAGAATGCAAAAGGTGAAATGAAGTGAATGCAAAAGAACCTTTGATTGTCCAGTACCTGATTTGTAAAATGGATCTGTGATGAAACTGATGTTTTGAGGTTCAGGTGTGGAGCTCTTTGGTATAAGCACAGTAAACACGTAAAATCATGATTGTTGTATGAAAGGGCTTGAGAGGTAGTTGTCATCACTGGGTAATACATAGGAAGGTTGGGGATGTCCAGTTCAGTGGATGTTCTTAGTTAATGGTGTCTGCTTCCAATAGAAATGTTTCCAAGTTCTCATCCGAAATGTTCCCAGCTTTCTTAAGAAAATTCAACAGCGTTGCAGGGTGTGTGTGTGGTGATCCATCAACCATCTTTTCTAAATGTTACTTCCTCAAGCTCATAATTGCAGGAGGACACCCTGTCCCACTCCAGTCCTTTCTCCCACCCACAGGCTGCTAATTCCTACCCCTTTACATCTACTTCTCAGCTACCTGTGGCTCCATTAAAGGAACCACAGAGGCCAGAGAACCTTCGTTAGTACTGCCCCACCTCCTTACCAGTATAAGCTCTGTGTCACAAAGCAAGGAAATACTGTAGAAGATTAAGGATTTTTCCAACTGACAATGTTTCAAGTCAGAACCTTTCACGTTTTGGTTGATCCAGGTTTATATACTTTCATACACTGATGGGAACATCTTTGTCATGATCTGACATGTCACAAGAAGAGATGGGTGAGTAACTGTCTTTATCTCCTTGTAGGTCCTCAGAACTGGGTAGGATAATGTGGTGCAAACGGTGTCTTATATCAAATAAAGACAGGAAAATTGGGACTTATTTTGCTAATTAATAAGCTATGTATCATCACAATCAGTAGATTCATAAGGATAATGTCTTTCATGCCAACAGACAATTCAGGACAAGGACTGGCCAGGATACTTGATAAATCACAGCAGAATAAGAAATAGACCTAGCTGTCTGTAGCCCAGGGTATACTTGGGTCTTTGGATGACCCTTGTCCTCAAATCAGAAGATTTCAGGCTCTGGGACTCTTTAAAAATAATTCTAGCTTTCTGCAGGGCTCTAGAACTTCAAAGGATGCAATCACTGGAGTGACAAACACAGCAGGACACAGCTTTTTCATGAAACTGCAACATGCATCAAGGGCACAGTGTTTAGTAAGTTTAAATGGATAAGTGAAGGAAGATGAATATTTTGAATTCATGTTCTCAGAACAGGACACAGGTAAACTAGTCAGTAGATTTTAAGTTATCCTTGTCAGGAACACAGGTGCCTAATTCTGGGTTGCCAGAATGATTGCCACCTTCTATTCAGCATTCATAGCTACAAATGTTCTTTCTAGCCAAGTTGGTAACTGTAAGTTTACCGTCACCTCAGTAGTTGGATCACAGTTTAGCTTCCCTCTGTGTTTATAGTGATTTAAATTCAGACCTCCTCAGCTGTGGATGACTGCACTAGCTTCAAGACAATACATTGCTTCATGCATGAAAATGTTATATTTGTGCCCAGAATTTCTCAGAGGTGTTCATGAATGAGCTGAGAAAATCCAATGATCTGAGAAAGCTTCAGGCCAGTCTTTTCATTTTGTCTAGGCTGGCAAAGAAGAAGTATTAATGAAATTCCACTGTCCTTTTTGGTACCTTCTTAGCTCCTTCAGTATTTAAAAACGAAAAAAATCTGTACAAAATGAAACAGTGTCTAGCAGAGGACTTGAACTCAACACTGTTCAGAGTGCCCAAAGCCATGCAGTTGGGCTATAGTCCTAGGGCGTAAGGGTAGGACAGAATCTTAACTTATGGGCCTAAGTGTTGTATGACAGTGAATTTGGACCCAGGTGACTTAAGTGATAGCTGGGCAGAGACTAACCCACAAACTCCTTTCATTAATCTAACTCTGCATCAAACAGCTGACCATCGAGAGCTGGAGGCTCTTAGCCTGAACCAGCTGTCCCTTAGACAAGAGCAAATATATCAGTTGCCTGCAACCTGGTTGTTGCTCTGGAAGGGAGCCAGAGTGGGATGGGGAAAGAGCCAATGATCCAGCCTCTAAATCAGGCAGGCTGTCTTTCTGTGTGGATAGATTGGAAGGCTAAGCCCCCAGGGCAGAGGCCCTAGGGAAGGACGGTGCTTCCCTGTACCTTAGTTTCCCTGACTCTAGATTTCTCAGTTGTATTTCTTCCCCTCAGTTTCCACACTCCCCCATATTTGCTGGCAGGTCTAGCCCATGCAAAAAAACCCCAAGCCTGTAAATGCCTTAGAGTTTGTTCTTTTTTGTTGTTGTTGTTGTTTCGTTTTGTTGTTGCTTTTCTTCCTCAAGTCCCCAAAGAAACATCAAAGTACAAAGTAAAGAAAGCAATACTGAGAGTAAGAGTGAAAGCCAAACAAAAAGACGGAGGGAAAAAAACAAAAGAAGAATAAAAGAAGCTGGTGATGGCCCTGCAGAACTTTCTTCAAGGGAGTTAGGCTTCCTTCAGAGAAAGTTTACATATATGTTTGTTTATTTGCATTTTCAAATTGGGGCTGTTTATGTACATTTGGAGGAGAAGAACAAAAGCAATGCAGATTTCAGGGGAGGTGTTTAGTGCGGCAGGCTGCTGGCACGGCCACCTGGCTACTGCAAGCAGCCCATTGCCCGCTGTGCTCACCTGCTTAAATATTAACAACGAAGGGGCAGGCGGAAATGTATCAATTAAACATCAGGAGCATCTGAGCGGGGAGATGGATTGTTTTCAGGACACAAGGCAGGCAGTCATGTACCCTGACTTCTATTCCTGGTTACTTAACCCTCCGAATGTTAACCAATGTCAATGTGTCTTCCCTCCCTTCCCACACTTCCCTATGAGGACAATTATGCGACACATAAATGGAGCAACATCCATTTTCCAAAAATAAGGAATAATAGAGATTCAATATTAGTCCAGAAGCGGACTTGAATTAACTGCAGCTCCAGACCAGAATCTGGCACCTTTCGTCTGCATTCTCCACCCAAGCTGTCAGGTGTTCTGTGCAAAGTAGAAGAGAGGCATACAAAATATGTCTTAGTGAGTGCAAATTAAACAACCTGACAGATGCTGAGGATTCTGCCTTTGCCCTGTGGCAAAGGAAACCCATCCCAAAATCCCCAAACCAGGAAGCAAACTCTAATCAGTCTGAACTGGAAGACTTTACCTAACTAGTCTTAAAAATAATGACAAACTGGATCAGAGTTAAGATCCATCAGCCCAGGTTCTGAATGCTTCTAATAATGGGTGCCTAGGGGTAGGTATAAGAAAAGAATAAGTACATAAATGTATTTTTTTTTCTGTACAGTCTCCTAGCCTCCTAAATGACCACCTGAATGTAAAGTGTTTTCTATATATTTAGTTACTCTTAATTAATTAATTTTCGGTGACATTGTTTTTCCTTGAATGCATGTGAACTTCTGACTTCCGTGAGATGCTGTGACAAGGAGGTCCTCTGTTTAACTACTCTAATTGCACAGCTTAGGGTAGCTGTCATGTGTTAGATAACACACAGGTAAACCTGTGATCAGGCAACACAAACACTTTTTAGATAGTTGCACTTTTCCACCATATTCATATTGACACATACACCAGGTTTTGAAAAATCTGCTTTTGAGAGTTTACTCCAAATTGTGGCATGTTTGGTGAATGGACTTGAGAAGAGCATAATCTGGAAAGTGTACAGCACAGGAGGCTCATACACAGTGATCTGAATGGGAGATGGCTTGCAGTCGTGTGCAGTGCTAGTCAGGCAGTGAGAAGCGTGCTTTCACCTACACAAATTCACCTGCAAGCTTGGCAGTCATTATGGCAGAAGGCCTGGTGGTCTTAATTTCAAAAACCCCTTTCCGTTCTTATTAGTACCTTAATTTCATATCGGCTTCATTTGGGTTTGAATTTCAAGAGATTTAAACTGAAACATTTTTACCTCTTCAGCTGGGCCATTTAAAATACTTGCTGATAGTTCAAATATGCAGATAATTTACTCTCCCAGTATTTCTAAGAACTAATTACCTGTGTGTATAAAATGATAAAATCTCATTATATTTTCTTTAAAAAACCCACCATGCATTTCATTACATTATCCAATTACTGCTGTGCTTGTACAGTATTATGTTACTGCCCATTCACAGGCTATTTACTGTACAGATGTGTTACTTTAATTAAACAAATGCAACTAGTCATACAAAGCAATGTTTATTCAGAATAAAATTCTCAAGTACTGGCCATTGATCCTGACTTTAGTTTAACCAGTGAAGGGTGAATTAGTTTTGCAGAAGGCTGGTCTTTCAGTTTCCATAAACTTTTCAGCAACAGTGATTTCTTGGAGTTTCTTCAAATTAAAGCTAACACTCTAAAGCTGGATAAAAGATTTTTTGCCCTGAGTTAAAACCTAGAATAGCATATTTAAAATTAAATTTATTATTTTTCTATTTGCAGTGGTGAAATTGGATGAAGAAAGCATGAATGAGAAAAGCAGAGACATCTGAACAGAGAAGTCAAAATAGGATTGGAAAGGAGAAAAGGAGCAAAGAATGACAAAAGAAGTTGGCCAAGGACCCACACTAAGTCCATAACACAGGAGATGGACCTCAGTTCTTTACAGGCCCAGAGTAGTGTTGTACCCTCTTGACCAAGCTAAAACTTTAGAATAATTACATAGGACCAGCTCATCAACTGGCAACAAACCCCCATACTGTTCACTTCCAAGAGGCTTCTTTATTTTAAAAAAAACCAAACACTGAGAACTTGGACAATAATATGTATTTGCAAAGAAAAAAATATAAGAATTTTTTAAAGGGATTGATTAACATTGGACAGTGCTACTTCTTTTATCCTTACAGGCAGCTATCTTGGTCTTGGAGCTAGTCTTCTTCTGAAGGAGAAATCCATGACTACATATAAAGGTTCAGCTGTTATTATGTATTGGTATTATATATGCTAGCTGTTTAACAGAAATGACCAAATCAGGATTTGGGTAATTGTACTTTCAGGAACTTCAACCCACTTTCCTGATGTAATTTTGTGTTAAGTTAGAAAACCTATGATGGAAAAACCCCTTCCTGAGCTGTTTGCCACAGCTCCCCACAAAGGAACTGCAGCAAAGATCTAAGGATGATGCAGCATTTCTAAAAAGAGAAACTTGCCACTACTCCAGTGGTGTTGGCAGCTCCTGAGGCTGTGTGTGAGTGCCATCTGCTGACCCCTGCCATGGGTAAACAGAGCAAAACCCACTGGTCTCCTCATTGTTCCTTTGGGTCTGCAAATGCTTCCCACCACACTGAGAGCAAACCTGTCACCCTTCCCCATAATGTAATACATTCCCCAAGGCAGCTGCTTTCCCAGTTATTCCCACCTATTGTCTTCTCCTAAGACCTCACAACTGTACAATCATACACCCACTCTATGCTGCAATTTCTTTTTAAACTAAAAGCCTAGTCCAACACCCAACCTCTGCTTACTGTCTTGACATGAGCCTGAAGATTTCTTTAGCTCCTATGAACACAGTATCTGCTAGAGCTTCAGCTAGGGCATACCTTCCTAGTACCATCTCTTCTTCTAACATCATATGGGAAAAATATGGCACAGTGGGACACCAAAATCTATGCATCCTTTAAATTTTGCTTATATAATATATGAATGATGTTACAGTAATAAATGCATTGACCTGGGATTGAACCACCTGCTCTGTAGGCCCTAGCTTTTCCACAGGTTACTGTGTGACATTGGGCTTCTCACTGAATCATCCAGTGACTCAGGTCTCTATCTGTAAAAGGGGAATAAGAATATTTCCTCTACTTGGCTGATCTGGGTGGATTGCGAGCTCGTTAAGGCAGTCACTATTTCTTTTATGCATTTCTTACAGAATCTGCCACAGCATGTTCCCTCTGGCATCGTGAGGACTGCACAGCTGCAGTACATACAAAAATATGGTAACATTAATTTTAAACTCTTTTGAGGACTCACATAATGCTGTTTTTGGATTTTCTCTTTTTTTTTTTTTTTTTTTTCTTTCTGAATTCTTCTTCACAGGGGAAATTTCACTCAGAAAGAACAATAGAGACTAAATTAAACTGTGAGACCATTGGGCGAGATTCAACCATTTCAAGTAACTGTTGATATCTATGTGCATGATCTAACTACTGTGGTACAGGATTGGCAAATCAGAAAAAAAATCCAAAAAAATTATCCTAACTCACAGCAGCAGTAGCATCCCACCTTGCTCACAGCCTTTACTTGTCAGAAAAAATATTCGTCATTCAGATTATTTAATTTTTGGATCAGCCAGACCCTTCCCCAGAAAGCTTAGGTTCCAAACCAGCACAGGGATTTTCTAGCCTTGTTCCACAGACAGAAGCCGAAGGCCAGGGAACTGAAAGCACATGTCCAAGACTGCAAATACAGTCATGCTGCCAAGAATGGGAATTGAACCCAGATTTTCCCCGGATTACGCTGCAAAGAGACACGCACACACTCGGAGCCAGCGGTGTTTGCATCCGTTGGTCCTCTAATACCATGTGATTCTGTTTGCACAGTGCTGAGCCCAGGTGAATAGGCTGTGCCTCTTGGCTGGGCTTGAAGGCTTGGGCGTGCTGGCACCTGACGTGTATTTATACAGGTTTTAGTTAGCCCAGGATAACACGCAGGGAGAGCACTTGCCCCAGCCCTCAGCATACCCAACTCAAATTTTGGCCACAGGAGCAGCTTTTCAGAATTTGCTTTTTTAAGGTAGAAGAGGAGGTCGAATAATACATTTATTTCTTCCTCAAAGCCACAGAACTAAGTGAGAAAGGCAGAAAAAAGCTAACCCTCCCTTCCCCCGCCACCTGCAAACAGCAACAAATTCCCACCTCTGTGGGCACCACATTTCCAGCCTTTAAATAAATAACAGCGAGGCCAACCTTTCTATCTCCCCTATGTAAGAGGAGACACATTCTGGCTTTGCCACATGTCCTGTAATTATGGGTCGAACCCCTGTTCACGGGGGTATCGATCTGCTGCTAGCTGAGTCTAACTCATTAGGTATTCCTTCATTGTTTCCTATGCAAATTAAGTTAATGAGAATTAGGAACATAATGGAGCCCATTCACCGTTCTAGTTGGTGGAAAATGGGTTTGACTACCAATTTTCCATTACAGCTGTTTTGTAATTACTCTGGAGCACTCTGCATTCTAATGGAGATCCTGAGCTGATCTGACAGTCGCTTAGCTTCCCCCCACCCCCTCTCCCATTTTCTTCTTCTTCCCAGAAAAATGTAAGATTTTTTTCCATTAAAGCTCTGAAGTTTGATTTCTACTGCAGTTAAAAAAGAAGAAACTGGAACAAAATCCCCTTTCCTTTTTTTTTTTTTTTTTCCCCTGGAATAGCTTGCTCCTTTCTTTTTCCTGAAGCCTGACTTGGGGGTTGTTCTGCTTTTAATGCTGGGGTTAGTTTGCCCTGGAAAAAAACAAAGGAAAATTAAACCAAAAGCATCACGGATTTTATTCTTCTTCACCCCGGTTTCTGAAGGAAATGAGGCTTATCATGGTCAAAGAGCACATGCGCCTCTGCCTATTTGTCTGTCTGTCTCACTTTACAGACTGATTAGCTCATTTCAATCAAATTTAGCTGAGGGTTGGAGGTGTCAAGTATATTAAATTACTATGAGCTTCAGAGAAGAGGCATCTGAGTAGCAGAAAAACACTCTGTGAGCACAGCCGTTAAAGGCGGGCTGCAGCGTGAGCCCACTCTCATTAGACACGAAAGAACCCACACAGAAGAACATGGTTTTGAACATCTCAGCCACAGGATCAGGGTTTGCACCTTCCCTGACACAGCACAGTCTAGCCATGAGACACAAAGCCAGCAAAAACCAGGCTTCATTAGTTCCGCTGATCACAGGATGAGCCGTTTTTAAGGCATTGAGTCTAAAAGTACATGTAAAGCTGCAAAAGAAGTTCAGGGCTTCAAGGCTCGGAAACCACTCTCAGCTATTTCTCTACAGAACACGTATTATTAATCACATTAATTACAACAGTGCCTGTGGCCCAATCAGGTATGGGGCTTCACTGTGCAATTAGGCACTGAGTAGACACCAAATAGTAGCTGGTCCTGGCCCTGGAGAGCTTCTTAGTCTTATCAGACCAGCCACATATGAAGACGGGGAGATGTTGGAAAACATGGAGTCAGATGTGGCAGTGATGATGTCCCCATCAAAGTTGTATCTCATCTTTGTTGAGGATAGGGGTAGCTACCCTCAACCCAGATCCTTCTCTTCATCGTACAGGGCATTAGCATCCTGGAAACGTTCTGCGTATTGGATGGTGAAGTTCCTTTTGCTTTTCTGCTTCAGAATGGGTGAGGTGAGATCCTGAAATAAAAGTAACGTCATTCTGAAGATTGATATAGTAAAGGCATCTTTGTGTAGTTCCTCTATGAAGAAATGAAAGTTACTAACACCAAAATGTATTTTTACTATTAATAATAAACACACTTTATATGGACAAAGATCATAAGAGACCGTGGCATGGTCTGACATGTTGCTGTGCTCAGAACAACAGAGATGGTTGCTCTTGCACAGTTCTTACGAATTGCTTTTTTGGGCTTCACCTCAACTCTATGGCTCTCCTGGAGTTCGATAAGGTAACTCGAAGGATTAACAGCTACTGATTGAGGGTCCACAGGCCACCTTGCAAAGAACAAGCCCAGATGTTTCGAAGTGTTTAACATTCCTTACTCCTTTTGGAAAGCTGGCCACATCCAGTCCCACATGGTTTCATTTCTGACTCCAGCGAGTGCAAGATGCACAGCAGACTTGTTTGTAGTAAACAGAAAAATTCCCCACCTTCCATAATGAGAGCAGGATGAGACTGAGGGTCAAGAAAAGGAAATATCTACATGGAAGGAGGCAATGGAAGTACAGCTGGATACCTCTATACAAGGCCAAATGCACACAAAGTCCGTCATACCATTTGGATTATGAGGGAGGTTTAATTGAAATGCACAAACCAAAAGGTCAAATTCATGTAAAATTTAAAGGCCATTTTTATTATTTGACATGGAACAAATTGTAACTTTATATTGCCTTTAGATGCAATTTTGTTCGATGAAATTAGATTAAGCTAAAATAAAACACGCCCTTTAAAGTGTTAAGATGAAATATTAGAACTTATTATGGGCGGAAAGAGGTTTTGATTTCTCTAATAAATACCGAGGAAAATATTTGGTGGAAACTACAGCCACCTAATTTGCATTAATACAAATGAGAACTATTAAGTTTAGCTGATTAGCATATTCATATGTACTGTAGGCACCACATATTCAAAACAGACTCTGATTACTAACTTAAAGTACCACATTTAAAAGCAGAACCTCTGAAACTCAGAATGCACCATTCATTGTATTTGGAACACGACGCAAAGGAAAGGATTTTACAAAAAAAAAAAAAAAAAAGGAGTAGATTGCCTTTTTTTTTTTTTTTAATCAGAAAAATCTCAGAGTTTAAAGAACTTTAAAAATGCTAGAAAGAAACATATATGAGATAATACTGACTGTTTTGGGAATGTTTCACTTTAAATGAAACAGTAAAATAAAAGAGAACATTGTCAGGTGAGAAGAAAATCACAAATACAATAGAGACATGGTCTCTTATCAACATGACATCTGGACATTAAGGGATTTTATCCTGATAACATTTTAAGATTACAAGAAAATTATTATCCCTATGTTTACGTGAAAGGCAGGGTAAATGAAATGACCATCTAAAACCACAGAAAAAGATTTGGGCTCAGATAGAATTCAAATACATACATACACACACACACACACACATATATATATATATAAAAGGGGTTTTTTTCATCTGCTATTTATGCCTTATTTGATATCTTCCTCTCACTAGATATTTTCTTCCCTTTATCATAACATGCACCACTCAGTCTAGCAAACCACTGTGGCACATATTTTCGACTATTTGAACTAGCATGACTATCTGAATAATTCCATTGACTTCACTAAAACTAGTTATGTTTAATGATCTCACACATCCTAAGTAGTTTGATGTATCATGATATAAACTATTGGCAATTTCAATTAATCGGTTACCTTTGTAACTTTGGTAAGTGTAATATATATATAAAAAAGTCTTTTCACTCTTTGTATATTTTAGCTTAGGTGGTTTCTATTTATCTTATTGTTTGACTATCTTCTTCCAGGACTTAGTGGGTTTAAAGAGTCCTCCATCCTTGCCCTGTCATGAAGAAGCAAAGGAGGAAAGTCAGTGCTGTGATCTGTCCAGACCTTTAAGGAAAAGGACAGAGGGAAAAATTACTTGTTTTTCTTTCTTTTTTCCTTTAATCACACTTAATACCAGTGTTGAGCTGGGGTGCTTATTTAAAAACAACCATGCAAATTCCTTGAAAAGCATGGGATGTTGACACTATATTCTCTGCTTTCAATTTTCCTTCGAAAGAACTGAATAACTCTACTGGACTTGCATCAGTGAAAATATTTTCTAAATTACCAAGACGCTTTAGGTACCATGATAGACCTTTCTAATTAAGCATGTCAAACTTAAGAATAGGAAGGTCCATTCAATAATGACCTTGTCATATTGGCATACCAGTCACAGACTGGAATTGCAGATCCAATTGCTCTGATGAAACCCTGGCATTGTTTTAAACATGTGATATTAATAGAAGCTTGGGAGGTTTTTTCCTTACTTTTTTATTACTACTTTATAAGGCAATCTTTTCAGCATTCAACTCCCCATCGTCACTGTTTTTCATTTGTTTGTTTTTTGATTAACAAGGAAAGTGAAACAATTTTCACAAGGCTACTGTGGACGCATTCAGCCACTGGAGATAAGACACACCATCAGAGATTTAACCCTCAGATTTGTATTTCTGTCTCCCTCTTTACAGTAGTTATATTCAAATCTGGCAGGTTCTAGCCGAAAGATTAGACCTCCAGCTGTCATAGCAAATTTAACTCTAATAAGATCTTAGGCAAAAATAACAACAACAACAGCAACAAATTCTCCACTAGTGAATTTTCATGGTTCCACTTCTCTGCCCAGCATTTCTAGAAACTGGATAAACTGCTGATATAGAATGCGAGAGTGAATCACTGAAAAGTGCTTCAAAGAAGTCCTCCTTGGGCAAATACTATCCCAGATAAGGGAATAAGAATTCACGCTAAGAGAATTTCAATGAAAAACATAGCACCAAGTTGTATCCAACACAGCAGTTGATGCTAAATCTCCCAGTGGGGAAAAAAAAAAAAAAAAAGAATCCATTGGTAAATGTGTATTAGACTGGATGTAGCTAAAAACTTACAAAGATGCATATGATAAACAAATTAGACAACATGAAAGTGATCTGAGTGTATACTGATCCCCCATTTTCATAACATATGGACACGCCAATCTCAGATACACCCATCTTCACAACATTTCACAGGTATTATCATCCTTATTTTGTATACACCAAGGCACAGAAAAACATCTGGTATTCAGGTCTTCAGGATTAAACAGTGTCTGCCTTCCTTTCAGTGGAATTGAAGCTAGCATTACCAGCACAGATTTCTCTAAAATAGGAGGAAAAGTCCAAACCCTGAAAACTACAAGAAGCTAAGCATTTAGTGGGGTAACTTTTTGCTATGGAGACCTCAATCGGAGTTGTAGGTGTGCAGCATCTTTGAGGATTTAACCTATCGCTTTCAAAACAGGCAGTGTGAAGCTTATTTTCTCTTGTCCTCACTCACTCAGACTGTGCTTTGTTAAGAATGTTATATTCAGAGCAAAAGATAGTTTTGGATTTCATACTCAAAAGGTGGAACTTGAATTCCTGAGCTAATTGAATTAGATGAATGGTTTTCCCCTGGACTTTACTGGGATCAAACCTTGCAATTTTTCATTTCCATTAATGAGATACCATAGATATACACTGGCAGCAATTCTGGTAAGAATGAAAGTGGAAAGAAGAGCAAATGCTTAGACTATCCTTTTTAAACTTAAACTCTGAAGGCTGTTAGGGAACTTTTCTTTCTTTGCCTTACTACTTCAGATTTTCTTGCTCCTTTCTCTAAATAATCCACCATTCACCAGAGATGGAAGAGCCAAGATGAAGAAACACACATCTATTCCAGCATCCTTTACAAAAGCCCCTAAACTTCCTGTTTTCCAATTCTTTCTTGTACAGAATAAGACAGACCTAGGTGTGACCGTATTTAACAAAACTGAACCTAGAATTCCTCATTAATTTTCAGCACTTTCCCAGCACAGCAGAAAGTTTCCCAGGAGAAGCTAAAGAGGGCTAAAGCTTCAGATCAAAGCCGAAAAAACTGTTTTTGTTGGGGGGGAGGAAGAAAAGTGCATTTGGAAATATAACTTCAGTGGAATCCCTGGGAAAGAAAACAGTTGTTCTTTGTTATTTTCTTTTTCTGTTTTTTAGGAGTTATTAAAGGGAAAATAAATCATAGTGGAAGATTTTTGAGAAATTATTTGGAACACAATGCAAAGACCTGCTGAATGGACAGTATGACTGTGAGAAATAAACTGGCACTTTGAAGTAGGTTGGCACTGGACCAAGAAGCTGGGAGATTTTTTGTCTGATATAGCCCTAGCAGACTCACTGGTCAGGAGGAGTACTATGAAAGGCCATACTCAGAGGAGTGCAGGTTCATACTGCAGCAGATGTGATGCCAGTGGACAAAATCACACTGATTCTTTAAGAGGGAAGCTGTCCAGACTGAACTCATTGGAATACTTCAGTGATTAAAAACAGCATGTTCAGGCTGGGTAGTAACGGATTTTGTCTTCCAAGGATCTGTCTCACATGTGGAAAAGGCAGATGTGAGGTTACATACCATTTTCAATAGGATCTTGTTGCTGTTCTTCACAAGCGTTGCTCATGAAGGATGGCAATGTGTTTCAAGTACTATTAAAGATTTTACTTCCCTTCTCTACGTGAAATGGAGAAAGTAAAGTACTGCCCTGACCCCCATTACTGCTACTATTCCCTCCTGCTTCTCCAAGGTGAGTAAATATTCCTTGTACCATATTCTTTAGGATTAGTGTTACCTTGTGATTAGAAATGGAAGACTGGAACTTCACTGGGAATCAGGCTTGCACTTTAATCTAGTCACTAGCAAAAATGTCCATCATTATCCCTTTGCTGTGAACCACCTTTAGGACACGAGAGAAAGAGACGGTATTCCCTGTCTCACCCATTGTTAGATATTCACCCATACAAAGCCAGGATGCATCAACTACCAGTGGGATGACCTGCTTCTGCTAGATTGTATTTTTCTGTAAACAAAAGCTTTCAAAGAATCTCTAGCGTTAATTTGTCTGTGTAACACCCTTGAGCAGTGACTATGTTTGGACTTCAGGTTGAAACGAGTAACCCCCTTTTCCCCTTTATTAAAAAATTAAGAATAGGACCACAAAGCCGCAGGGCAGGTGAGTGCCCCTCTCTTAGACTAAGGCCTATTCCCTGTCACATTCAAGAGTACAAGAATATACTGAATGGAGCCACCAAAAAGTAATGTAAGTTGCTACTGTATAGTCCTCTGTGTGTCGAAGTCCAATGAAAGCCAGGAACCAAACAGTCTGTCCCTAGGTCCATCAGATTCATGACTTTGAGAAACAGCGTGTAAAATACATCACATAATGTCCTCCAGGGACATATTTAAGTACCCAAATCTATTTTCTGCCTAGGGCTGCTTGGAAGCATAAAATAACATTCCTTCAGTTTTGGGAGCTTTAAAGAACTCCAGTTTTTTACTTTCTAAAACTCAGCAGGACAGATGTGCCAACCAGTTGTTTCATAATGGTATCCAACTCTCTTAGTCCTTTCACAAGAAAATTCTTTCCTACCTCTCAAATGGTATTAACTACAATATCATCTATGCAGAAGTTGCACTGCCTGTAGTCAGTGCTTAAGGTCAACTCTCCAGTATAAGTGAGAGTTGGTTTTATAGTACTCAGCCTGAACTTATTTTTAAGTCACACAGGCAGGAGAAGCTTAGGCAAAACAGAAAGAAAAAAGATCTAATTCACCGGGAGATTGCCACTTAGTTTTGGATCTTGTCATCAATTATAAGTGGAGGTGCATCAGCATAACTGCAGAAATATTGATTCACTTTATATGTCTGTGGTACTTAAAAAAAAGAAGACATGCAGCATAAACTAGGCCAGATCTTCAGTTAGGGGAAACTGTCATAAATGTATGGAAGAAAATAGAACTACCCTTGTTTACATCAGTGAAAGGCCTGGCTCATGATACATGCAGAGAAAAAGCTGAACAAAAAATTCAAATATTTGCATCTGTTTACATACGTATGCATGTATACCTAGACTCTGCTTATTGAGTTTATAAAGTCAAGCACTCAGGCACTAGTAAACATCAGAAATAAGGTTGCCAGTGCTATTTGCCTTTCCTCTCATTGTGGCTGTTGATTATGAAGCCACTCTTAATTACATGAAGACATGTTGTTCACTCCATGGGTGTCCTGCCTCATTCAACACTCAGGTTGAATAGGCCTCATTTTGTACATAATGATCCTATACATGCTTTCCCACCGTTGATTACCAGCCATGGGATTCACCTCACCTCCTTACAGAGATCCCACAAGTAGATGTTTATATCTAAGCTAGCTGCTCCAGGCTCCCCATCTAAACAGGGGGGGAAAAGTCATTTTAAGGGCTGACCCATTTTAAATGTGTGTTTTAGAGTGAAATGAATCACCCCCTAAGGAGAAGCACTTCTCTCCCTTGAATATAAAGAGACTTTGACTAGCTCAGATAGAGCCCTCTGCACTGTTGATGCATCCCAATGCATGTGACCCCAACTGTTATGTAGCACATAGCCTTTAAACCCTGTTCCGAACAAAGAGGTATTATCAGCCCTATGGGTAACCTGGCGGTCTCTGTAACACTGCCTGAGTGATTCCTGTAGCACATTCACACTGTAGGCAAGAGGGTTCCAATCACCCAGCTTCCATCGCCGGTGTTTGCTAGCAGGGCTGTCGAGCCCATCTAACCTCACGCCATCGACAATCGATGGAAGCAGAGAGTCCTCTCCAGAGAACAATTCGCCACCGGCTCATGAGAGATGGTACAGGGATGTATTCTGTGCTTAAAGTTGAGTGAACTGAATAACTCTTTCACCCAGGACTTCCTTTTTTAGACGACTTCACACAACGTTTTACATGCTGAGTGCACAGACCCTCTTTCCTTTCATTACTGCTGTGACCCAGCACACACCTTCACAAATCAGACCCCAGAGCCTGAAGTCAGGCACCAGAAAATGAGGAAGAAGCCATTAGTGACCACACCTGAGAAGTTCACATCTTCATTTACAGCATGCACAAGGTATAATCCTGATCTCCAAAACAGGTCAGCATCTTGTCTTTTAACTCCATACATCCTTTGCCACAAGTAAGGATGGGATTTTTCTTTTGTTATTACTTCTCAATCCTGTCTAACCACCAGAATATATCCATCCTTTTGAACAAAATGAAGCAGAGATTCTTAAGGCCTCAAACCAAAGATAATTTCTCTCCCTTGGCCTTGTTATGACATTTATGCAGACTTTCTAAGCTAAAAAATCCCCTGATAACAAGTATGCCAGCTTCACTTCTTAATCTGTCAGGTGTGGCATAAGCATATCAGTGACCCCTGCCATTTTATCAACTTGTTGGTTTTCTTTTTTGCCCACAGGCTCAGACTGTCCCATCCTGACACTTACAGCTGAGAGCAAGCAAGTGTCTGAGAAGAAGGGACCCAAGGTGAATTCAGCACAAACTCAGACACAAGTGAAAATGACAGTACGGTTGTATCCTCCATGTCCTTGCAGCTCAACTTTTTTTTAATGTTGTTGTTGTTGTTGTGTGGCCCTGTCTTCTGTTTCTTCCGCGTTCTTATTTTCTATCTTTTTACAACTCACATCCCCTATCATTTGTTTTGTTTGGTTTCTTCAGTCATGCTAAAGCTCTAGTGATCTTCATCTGCCTCATTCCTGGTCCCAGCCCATGCAAAGGGATGTCGTGCCCTATCAGTTCCAACTCCCTATCCACTTGGTATTCAAAAGTTGGTTTGGGTTTTTTCCATCCATTCTGTTTGGCAAAAGCCACCACCCACTTCTGGGTCTAGTTCACTCTGAATTCAACCAAAGACTTTTTATTTCTCTGCAGTGCTTGGAAATTGCATGAATGTCACTAAAGAAGCAAAGACAGACAATTTCCTTGGTTGGATCACATATCTAAACTTCCCTGTAGTTCAGACAATAAAAACTGGAATGCATCTCAGGTTCAGACTAGACCATGCCTGATGGGAAAAGAAAATGATCAAGGTGTTTAGCAGCAAGAATCTATTGCCATGTAACTTTTACAAACTGATGTTTTCAAAAACGTGAATTTGGCACACTGGGGAAGTTCTCGCTGTCCAGAAGAAGATGCATCACTGTCATCAGGATATTTTGGGACCGCCAAATCTTGGCCATACTTTTACCAAGACATAGAGGCATTTAAACTTTTCCAAAACAAATCGACTTATCATTCAGGAAAAAAAAAAGTGTCGTATTTTTCTTTCCTATCTTCATCCACAGAATAACGAACCATGTTGGCTGAGTTGAAAAAAGCAGAAGAAAAAACAAACATCTCACCCACAACTGGAGGCAGACACACTGCTGGGACAAGTTTAGTTACAGAGGTTTAACTTTAGCACTTATTGTTAGGTTATATGACAAAAGCTCATTTGCACACCTACACAGGAACACAGAGAGAAAACAGCAGGTGGGGGAGCCTAAATAATACACTACTAGGTTACTGCCATGCCCATCACAGGGGCCATCAACCCATTAAAGGCCCATGTCCACCAGCCTAGAGGAGCGCAGAGGTACAATGCCAGACAGGGACCCAAATCAAGGTCTCCCAAGAAACAAAGACCCTCTCTGTCCCCCTGACCCCAAGCTGTCCAGCAAAGCCTTCACCCCACTCTACAGGTGTGACACCCACCACCATAAGCCATCAGGAACAGCTCTTGGGATGACCGCCCAGATGAAGTGGGAGTTCTTGCCCGGCAGTGTGGGACATGTTATAGAATGAAGAGGAAAAGCATTATGGGATTGCACTGGACATATTATGGGATATTTGGGGGAGGAACCAAAGGAAGGAAAAGGGAAGGAGTTAGGTGATTTGGGAAGGAACAAGCAAGGGAAAATACAGGAGTAAGAGGCCAAAAATAGCCGGTCCCATGTAAATAATTTACCAGTGAGTGCACTTGTCCAGCTGTGCCCTGTGCCTGCATCACAAACTGTCCTGTCTTCTAGCTAAATTCTTTTGTCTATCCTGGGTGAAGCTGTCTGTTCTGTGTGCATGTGTGCGTATGGGGTTTGAATCCAGCAGCTGGGGTCAGACCATGGGAGGGGACGCCTCTGTCTATTTGGGCAGCAGGTGAGCAAGCGTGGGTGTGAGTGAGGCTGTGAGTGCCACAGAGGGTCAAGATGACGGGACAGTGAGTAGGTGAAGTTGCACAGCGGGGTCAGCTATGGGACCAGGGGAATCCCAGCCAGCTCTGTGTGTGGTGGTCTGTATCAGCAACGGGAGTAGGGCTGTGGCCTCGGCAGCTCATATGTCCAGGTGCTTGCAACTGGGGAGACCGGGATCGAGGGAGAGGTAGTGGGCAGACCGTGTGCCTGAGGCCAGCTGCTTGCAAGATCCGCCCTGTACATATGTACATATACATATGTTCTCACTAGTGGACCTCCATTCTCCTCAAACAGAGAAGGGAGCAGGATAAGGGTGGTGGTGCTGTCTGTGTTTGAGTGCTCTGAGTGTCTGTCTGTGACCTGTGGGGCCAGACAGTTATTTATATATGTACATATACATGGTGTATGTGAGCTCTGTGTGCATGGGCTCACTGGGAATATAACCTCATCCTTGCTGCTCGTTGGACCAGGGGATGAGGAGCTGTAGCAACCTCACCTCTCTGGGGCTATTGGATCCAGCATGATATATTTTTCTCTAACACTTATAACTAACTCAATACAACATCTACTAACAAAACATATAGGAGAATGGCAATACTAGATCTTGGTACCAAATACCCTCAAAACAGGATCACAAGAATAACTCCTAAATCTCTGGCCAAAAATGGGAAGGAAATACCCTCCGAGCAGACTGCTTCTCACAAGCTAGTCAAGGCTTTTCATTAGTTCATGCGTATTGGCAAAAGTCTAGGAGAGTTTGTTTCATGTTTTGTGAATTATCACACAGTCCAGATATGATCAGTGAAGCTTCTTCTTACAGACATCACTATTGAGTTTCCCAGGGAGGTCTTGGTATTTTGGGACAAAATGGTACAAACCACTAGCCTGAAGCCAGAATAATCTAGAAATTTTAAAAAATATTATTAATTTGTCACTGCTCCATTCACAGGAAAGTGAAAAAGGAAAGCTAAATGTGTATGTATGAGAGCTGTTTCTTTAAAGATAAAATGATGCTGGTTTTTGTCTGGAGGTGTCAGCCTCTCCAACTGATGGGTAGTTTTAAGCTGACCAGAACCACCCTGACTGTAAAACCTGAAATTTTGATCTGAGTCAGGAGGGAGATGGGAGAGTTCATTAAATTATTAATAATCTCTTAGCTAAATGTACTTGGAAAGCTTTGGAAAGAAAACAATTTTTCATTATTTATCAAATCAGACAGGTTTGTTTAACCTGTTTGTTTTCTCATGCACTAACATGCACTGTGACATTTACTAGGGTTTCACATTGTGCAGCAGCTATTCTGTAGCCCTTGTCATGTCAAATGACTGATTCTTTTGCTCAGCTGTGAAGACACCTTCATCTCAGGTTGGATGGCACCCAGTTCATTCCTTGGTGTTGGAAACCTTAATAATTAGCACACCTACCCCCTCACAAATATCTCTGGCTGGGGTGCTGAATGGCTTGAAAAGCATAATCACACCACCATACAGCATTCTGTGGGGCATGTGCATCCTGATGCTTTTCTGTTTGCAAATAACTTTTAGAGATAGGACAGGAAAAGTCCCCTGGGGTGGCAAGAGGACAAGAAGGAACCAGCAGCGGAAAAGATTGAGCCATACTCAGCATAGTAAACTAACAGGAAAATAAGAAAAAATCTCAAAGGCCCATCACGTCAGGGCTGCAGCTTTAACCAGGGCTGGCTGATGGTCCCTGAGGTCACAGTGTTCTACTCCAACTCTGATACTGAGAACCAAGAAAATGAAGGCTTTCTAGGCAAGAGACATCAAACACAGGGGAAGAAGAGGACATGGAGAATGGTTCGAAGTCTTAACTCCCATGCAGGTAACATGGATTTAACCGACCCAGGAAACCTGTAACAGAAAATTCAAGCCCACACTGAGGAGTGGTTAACAAGGACAGCAGAGAAACAGGCAAAGACACTTCTTCAGTGAGGGACAGGCTCAACCTCATCACTCACCCGAATTTACATAGTTACGATTGCAGACTATACCTACACGTTCTCTCTTCCATCTAAGGACAGGACATTTTCTTAGTCCTTTAGAAAAGGAGAAATTATCCACCTTTCTTTACCCTTTTTACCAGTTGTGTAGTAATAGGCAAAGACTAAGCCAAAGCAATGCAGCAAACATTTGAGGAACCTTGACAAAGACTTTCAAGTTCTCCATGCATTTCAATTTCCCCTACTGTCTATTGTTGCCATGAACAAGAATGTTGTCTAAAGCAGGGGTGGAGATTAAATGATCAATTATCCCGTTACAGTGCACTTTACAGACATTCATCATTAAGAATGGCTTTCAGAAATGAATGGTTATCTCAGGAGACTTTATTCACCCCTTGTCTGTTGGTTAAGACCCTACTCCATTTGTTATGCTGTCTGTGGCACAAATACAAAAGAGCAGAGTAAACTGGAGATTTCTAATGAAACATTTCCCGATTTGAAATAGTTAATCTGCCAAAATCAACATTCATTGTGGGGATCTGAGGACCTTTGTTTAGAGTACAGACCTGTTTTCCCATCTGCTTTCAAACAACTTGCAAATTAATTCTTTTCTTTTACTTTAGAACAAATTTTTTCTTTGAGACGTTTGGGAATTCATTGGGATTTTTTCCCTTTGGTTAATTCTACAATCAATGGTGTGTTTGATCATTTAAGAGCCTACAGTCTAAGAAAGTAATTATTGCTAGTAGTGATTGGATGTTACATCCTGATATGGACTAATGCATTTGGATCTCTTGAGCAAAATGAGTTTAGTGTTATCAGGTATTTCTCAGGATCTTATACGTACCATGGGAAACAGCCAAAAGGAGATGAAGGGGACCAGCTGATTCACTGAGTCTGCCACCGCTGACATACGTGTGACTAATGCATCCTTGTACATCCAACAGGTTTCCTTTTAAATCTGTTGGGCTTCTTGACCTTCCTGTTCTGGTTGAATAATGTTTGGATAAATAGATATATACATAAATGGACTGACAGAGAGTTGAAAATACTCTGGAATGCATTTTGATTTCCTTTGCTGATGATCTATTGAATATACCTGATGCATTCTATGTGTTCATTGACTTTTCTATTTGTTTCATACTTGTACTCATTTTTACTGATCACCATCCTGCCTTCTGTAATGTCAAGATATAATGAAAAATCTTCCAACAACAAAGGTGTCCTTTGATATTTCTTATAGCTTTTATATATATATATAAATATAATATTTTTTTTCTGGATCCATGCCTGTTGCTTTTTGATGAAGTTTCAAATGCACAGCACACAGTCATAGCTCGGGATTTGGCAACTGCGGGGGTTTTTTTGTCCTTCCTTTCATTGGATTTTTTTTTTCCTTAGCTATTTTATTCAGAATTGCGGTAACTGTGTAGAACATTTAATAAGGTTGTTCATAATATTGTTATTATCTGGCTAATAGCGAACGAAAACTGGTCAAGTTATTGCACTAATGAAAAATGTAGATGTGAATGTTAGTCTGTTATTTTGTTGCCAAAATAATTGACAAGTGTGACAATACTGACCAGAACAATTTATCTACTTAACAAAGGCAGGGTGTTTAAAAGGTATCAGTGACTTTGCAGTGCACCCGTGTCAAAACAGTTTATCTGAAACTGAAGCTCCTTATACAATTTAAAGGCTTTTTAGAGAGTGTTTTCTAAGTGCACTGTTTTGGTTTTTTTTCCTTATTCATCTTTTCTTTTCCTCTATATTTTTTTCTTCTATGTTTTTTATTGTTTGAACATAAAAGACAAAAGGACCCTGGAGGGCAGACTCAAAAGTGGTGTTTTCTCACCTTCACACACAATGGTCTGTAGTGGAGGAAAAGACTTAGAGCAGCTTTCCGGGGAGGAGGGAGTAAGATTTTCTAAATGGATTTTCAACGATATTTTTACATTCTTCCTATCCACTGGGGGGGGGGGGGGGGGGGGGGGGGGGG
>JAVJGI010000057.1:7964015-7974373 GCA_035590275.1 Ibycter americanus | reverse complement strand
CGTTTTCCTTTGTTTGTTTGTTTTTTTTTTTTTTTTTTTTTTTAATATTTAAAAGAATTATGGGGAATAAGTAAAATCAATAATAATCAGTTTGAGTATTCAACCACTGGAGAGAACCCAGATTCTGTTGCTGTCATTTATCAGGGTAAGATACACTGAAGTGGAGCTAGAATCTCTCTTTTTTTGGGGTGGTGGTGGGAAGATTAAAGAGATCATATTCACTCTAGCTGAAATTCACCTAAGCAATATAATGGCAGCAATGTGGCCTTCAAAATTTAGCTTCAGTGGGAGTTTCTTAGTATGGGAAAATTGTTTGGGATGTTCATATAGGTCTGAAATTCCCTTCTCACAGATAAACTGAGACAATGATGGTGAATTTGCACCTTGTTACTCCAGCACTAAATTCCTAGTCTACAGGGAATTTATAATCACATCTCATTTGCCTAGAAGAATTTTTGTTCCAACTGCTTTGCTGATTTGGAATAAATAATTAGTAATACCAGAGTTTAATGAAAAATTCTGGTTTATCTGTACAAACACGAGTTTCGAAATAAATTTATATAAAGTTTTGGCAAGTCTCTAACACGAACCTCCGAACCAGATGAGTTTTGTTCATTCTAAGCTTTAATGCTTGGGAAAGTGACCAATGAGGCATAAAGCAAATCTTATTGCTTCATCAGATGGTGAGTGCAATTTATGATCTACTGACAAACCCAACAGAGAATGCTGAAATATTGTGGTCACGCCTAATAAAATATCAGGTACAGTCTACAGATAGGGCAAAGACTAATCTCAGCTTCATGCACTAATCTTTGCTGAAGCCAATGGGAGTAACCTTGGCCTCAGTTCAACAAAATATTTAAGCACATGCTTAAGTGCAGAACTGTAGTTACAGTGACTACAGGCTACAAATGAGACAAAGTCAGAGCAAACTTTCAGTGAAACTAGACCAGGTGGCCCATTTCACTCCTCTTACTAAGCCCCATAGCAAGTGCTCTTAAACACTGTTTAAGTCGCCTTTGTAACAAATTTTTTTTCAGATTCGAAATGTTCTGAAGTGAATGTTTGAAATTAAGGTTTTCCATTTGGCTGAATTAAGTTTTGAACAGAAAATTTGTCCCACAGAACTGGGACAGTGATGATAGGCAAGCAATCAGGAGGTTCTGCTGGCCAAAGAAATGCACTTTAGATCTGTAAGAAGTGGTTTAATTAGCCAGCAAGTTTCCAGAAGACCCAGGCAGACATTCACAGTCCTTGCAATAACAGAGAAGCAGTCTTGCTGAGACAATGAGGGACTTGCTTGCACGATGAATCCATGATTATCTTTCTCTCCACACATTCCTGCTTGTCCTTCTCACCTAGCTTAGGAGAGCTCTTTTCAGAGAGAATTTCAAGGGCTGCTTTATTTGTTAGGAGACAAGGAGGCACTAATAAATTCCTCTGTGTGAGGTATTTAATTACATAATAATGTGTACACTAATCAAGGTAAATGTGTTTGTGAAAACACCTTGATATGGGAACAGTTAATCACCCAAGGCATTGCTTCTTAACACACCTTGGAAGTTAACTTAATTAAATTAATTAGAACAATGAAAAAATGAACTGTTTATTGGTCTACAATGGCCCGAAGCGAGCGCTTTTCCACCAATGCTAGGAAATCTCCCACACTGCAAGTAATTTTTTCTTTTTTTTCCCAAAGCCTCCAGTTCTTTCACTATGGCGACTTGTGAGGATTCTGAAACTGACGACATTTTCCTCTACAGCCTTAACATCTGAACTCTGTCTGCAGGAACCACATGATTTGTACCCAGAAGTACTGTACCTGATGCCAAGACACAGAAAATGAACTTATCGGTGAGCTGATCTGTGTCACTATGTGCTAGTTAGAAAAGAACAGTTAATACACAGGGGATATGCTTGCTCACAATCAGAAGGGATGTGTGGAAAGACACTATACGATCTTTAGTAAGCTTTGCATTGGATCTCACTATCTATTACCGTTTTCTACCTCCAAATACTGCATCCAGTACAGCCATTTGCTATCCTGTTTTTCTGGTGGATATGACTGACAAATACAATTATGTTTTCCCCTGTGGCTTCAGCAAATTCTCCTTGACGACAACTTAGATATACAGCTGGTCTACAGCAATGTGATTGTGTGTTTGGTCACATATGAAGCTCCTGTTAGCTGTATGTGGACACCAGGGCTGACTTAAGCTGCAGATTCATGTATAATTTAAGATGCTGTCAGGACAACATTGATGTGGAAAAAAGCACACACACTCTTCTAAACCCTTCTTTCCTGCTCTCTTGTCTTGCCCTTTTTAACTCTGCAGAAAACATTCTTACAGCATTATGGAGAGATAGATCTACTAGATGAAATACATGCATTTTGCCTGCTTACCTTAAACCAAAAAAGCTCCTTGACTTGACTCCTAGTGGGGCTACGCAATGGTTAGCTTTAGCACAGAATGGGGAGGATACGCTACAGGAGGTGGAAGGAGGAGCTGGGTGAGATTGCAATGGGTCTTCTTTGTGAAAGCAGTAGCTTATGCTGACTTAAATCATGCATGAAATTAATGTTGTAGCAAGTCACGCTGAGTGATGTAAGCAATAGGGTTGGAAGTCTAGCAGACAAATGGTTGTTGATAACTTCTGCCATGCACTGATCTTTTGGAAGTGACCTAGATTACTCGCTCTAGGATACCCAGGGGAGGCTGGTCAGGGACGATAAGGACCGTGGATGCCTCAGGACCCTGACACCTACTTGTCATCTGCTCTCAGATGAAGCAGAGGAGAAAGGGCTTCATCACTGCTACCAGTCTGAGATTAGGATTAGTCTTTCAATCAAGAGAACAGCCCTTCTTCCTTCATCATGCTCTCCTGTTGGTGCTTGTAAAAGGGAAAATGTAGTTTCTGAGTAGACTAGTTTTAAAGAGAAGTTATTACGAATACTCAAGATTCAAGGAATAATACTCATGGGCCAGGACTTCCTTGTTCTAGGCATTTTACAAATATTGGACAAAAGAATGGGCTCTGCTTCAAACTGCTGCTCTAGGGTCAGCCAAGATGCTTTGTAAACATGGGACTGGGTCCTGTGTTTAACAGTCTGCAGAGCAGAATGGGAGCATGCACTCAAAGGTCCAACTCAGTGACCTTTCAAACCTGATTGTATTTCTTGATAGGACAGAAACAGTAGGTTCCACTCCTTCATAGAAACTCTGCCTTTTGTATCTCCCAAGAGTTGAGTAGCTGGTGCAGTCGTCCATTCAGAGGAAAACTAGCACTCTCCTTCAAAGTGATTTCTTCACATTGTGCAACCTAGGAGCTTGTGCAGATGCACAACTGGATCCAGAAACAGGCTTGCTGTGTCAGTATGGCTTTGCATCGCAATTCGTGTGTCCTGCTGCTCAGCTTTGCAGTTTAAATGCAGACCTGTGTTCATACATCCAGATTCATCCCAGCTCTGCAGTTGACGTGGCCAACATCAGCCCAAGGTTCTCCTCATCACACCCTATTGCCAAGTGCTGATGAGCCCTGTGATGTGGAGAGCTTGATTTAGTGACCTGGAGTGTGTTAGTGGCTGAGTCAGAGATGAGAAGATCCCACAAAAACCAACTGTGAAAACAGTACTGGTATTTTCGAAACCAATTAACGATTTTGATAGACAGTTTCTTCCTACATAGCAGTTGTCTCTGCCAACTATGCTTTGCTTATCAGGACCTTTGAAGGTATCTCTAACCAGTTTAAGAAATAAGGACTGTGAAGAAATGAAGTGCAGTACAGTTCTGGCCTTCATTTTTTTAACCATGTAAATGAATCTGTCACTGCAGTACCTCCCTCTCTCCTGCTCTAACTCACCTGTATGATCCAGTCTGCCTCATTGTCACAACTGAAACACAGCATATGAAAAGAGGGGGAAAGAAGGCATTCCTTGAATATGTGACACCAGTGTTCTCTGCTTGTATTGCCTAATCCTGTTTTTTTCTGAAACCTCTATTTCCTTCTGCTTCCAGGTTTTATATGCACTGTTTTGCTGTGTAGGTGTCAGTAGTCCTCACTTTGCTTTATTTTTTTTTTCTTTTTCTTCTTCTTTATGTATGTTTTGTTATCTTAGACATTTTTTGGTTAGTTTGTGTGCACGTGCAAATGTGTTTATAATTTTCTCGGGACTCTTTCATCAGAACCTATTATCCCAAACCTATGTTGTTGCTATGTAATGAAGCCGTGCTGCTGTTTTGACATCGTTTTTCTTGTTTTATCTCTGTGCTTCTTTCAATTCTTAATTCTCTCTCTCTTTCTCCCAGGCATTTCTCTCTCCCTTCCTCTCCCCTAAAGAAGTCCAAGAGGCATATACTACATATGCACATGTACACACGCATACATGGGCACACATGCACACACAAATGCAAAAAAACACTAGGGGAAAAACACCCTTCAATTCTTCCTATGCCTTTTGGTGACTTATTTATTTTTGAGGTCTCTTCTGGAGCTGAAAAATAAGACACAACAAGGTGTGTGTTATGCTGAGATAACACATGCCTTTGGGGAAGTGTGAAACACAAGGCAAAGACGAGCGCCTTCAATGACCCAAGATGAGAGTTATCTGGTGGTAACACACACCTAGATGTGTCCCATTATGGCTGTGAAGGATGGGGATGGAGGAACTGGAAATAAAAGGAATACTAGAAATTAGATTCCTTTTATTGTTGTTATTATTTTTAAGTTAGTCTGCAGCATGTCCTTCTGTCATTAAAAGGAGAGTATGATTCCAGCCAATAATCCTGTGGGAAGCCCATTATAATCTGAAATAATAAATGCAGAGATGATAAAGCCAGAAGGGACACTCACATTCACTCTTACTGTGGGTAGTTCCATATCACAATTTATTAAATGTCACCAAGCTGCTCAGCATTGGATTCAATGTATTTGATTATATACCTTCCCAAAAGGCATCCGTACCACTTCTGAAGATGTCAAAACACAAGGAATCTATTACTTACTTGGGTAATTTGTTCTGATAGTTTATGACCCTTACTATTAAAAAGTTGTGCCTCCCTCCAAATTTGATTGTCTGACAGCATGAATGTGTCCAGTCATTTGTGCTTCTTCTGTCATATTGCTTTAGATTAAACTACATATCCTATCTTGTCCCACCTATGTTGTAATCAAGTCACCTCCTGGTTTTCCTTTCAGAAAATGAAGTGAATTGAGTACCTTTAATCCTTCATTAAGAACATTTTTTAATCCATATGATAATTTTTAAGACTTCTTTATCCATTGCCTTATGTCAGCACCTTCATTTCTCAGGACTGTCATGACTCTAATCTCATCAGTACCATTTACAGAAAATACCAATTCCTAATCCCTACTCCTCATTCTGCAGTTCAGACACTGAATGAAAGTTTACATAGGCATATTACATATATGTTTTAAAAAATCAACATGAGAATCCATGATGAGTTTCTGGTTTTCAAAAGCATTCAGGGTCTTCTTTCTAAAGATGGCAAAGAGATTTTGGACCTTCCTTTTCAAGGTATGACCTTGGCATCTGGTGCAATGAAGCTTATTTTTATATGGCTGCCGTTTTTTGAGACAGCCAGATGATTTCCCTGTCCCCATCATTACTTACCATCCTGTCAATCTCTGCGTCATCTGCAGATTTAAGCTGTAGCAATTTCTTATTTACTTATTGATGAAAATATTGAATAATGCTGCACCAATTACCAAGCCACATTAGAAACAGCTTCCTCCTAAATCTTGGGATCATACAACACTGAGTGCTGCATTTTGTGATCTGACAGTTAGCCAGTTCTGAATCCATTTAGCATATGTTTTATTCATATTGTATGGTGATAATTTTTAAATTGGACTGTTTTTCAGTACTAAGTTAGATATAGTCAAACATATTGTAAAAAAGGATAGGATAAAAGGAGTCTTATGTTTTATTGACCCTTTCAGCTATCCAGGAGGGGGGGGAAAAACCAACACAAGAGGTTCCATCTACATTTATTTGCTTTAGTGAGTGGTTTTTCTTTCTAAAACATCGAGCTTTTGAAGTCACTGGAACTTGTCAGAGATTTCAGAAAGTAGGCTGATCCAAGACAACGGTAAGAGAAGATTACTGCAGTCCTTCTTTTGGTACATGAACTCATCTGCTACCATGTGAAAATCTTTCTAACTATGATCTTAGAAACAACAGTTTTTCTGTGTGACCTGGGTAAACTGAATTCAGTATTTGATGTAGCAAATTGTGGTCAATGACCAGCAGAATGAAAACCTCAGATTAATACGTTTTAAGGCTGGAAAGGAACATTACAATTATGTGCTCTGCCCTCTTGCCTAGCGCCTGTTGTGGAATTTTAGACAGTAACTCTTGCCTTGGGCTCAATATCTTGTGATGCATAACAGCCTATTACTACAGCAAGTGGTGGACTTCTTTGGTGCTACCTACATGTGAGTCAACTGCTTTCAACATCAGTTCGGGGGTAACTTGGGGATGGCTGTGGAAATGGCTGTGAAATAACATATAGTTTAGCATATCTTTCATAAGGGAAGGTAGAACCTTTCATACTCCTTTACAGATATATATATGTGTGTGTGTGTGTGTGTGTGTGTGTGTGTGTCTGTATCTGTCTATGCATATATATATAAAACATAGAATCATAGAATCATGGAATTACAGAACAGTGCAGGCTGGATGGGACCTACAAAGATCACCTGGTTCCACCTTTTGTGGGAAAGGAAGCCTAGATAAGATTATCTAGCATACTGTTCAATTACATCTTGAAAAACTCAAGTGATGGGGACTCCACCATGTCACTGGGGAGGTTGTTCCAGTGAATGATTGCTGCCACTGTAAAAAAATTCTTTTCCTATATCCAGAGGAAACTATTCCCGGTGTAACTTGCTACAATTTACCCTTGTCTTCTTCCTGTGGTGGCTCTTTGTGAAGACAGAGCCTATGTACTCTTTGTAGCTACCCTTTAGGTACAGGAATACAGTAATGAGGTCCCCCCTGAGCTTTCTTTTCTCCAGGGTGAAAGGACCTAACTCTTTCAGGCTTTCCTCACAGGGCAGCTTCTGCAGTTCCTTTGATCATCTTTGTGGCCCTCCTTTGGACCTCTTCCAGTTTGTCCATATCTTTGTTGAACTGTGGGGACCACAACCAGACCAGGTGCAGCCTTAAAAAGTGCTGAGTAGAGTGGGATGATCACATCTTTATCTCTGCTAGTAATGGGCCTGTGGATACAGCCCAGGATTCGATTTGCCTTTGTTGCTGCAGCAGTGCACTGCTGACTCATATTCAGCTTGTTGTCAACCAGGACCCCAAGATGCCTTTCCTCAAGGCTGCTACTCAGCCACACAGATCCTAGCTTGTACTGGGGTTTTTGGTTATGTCATCCCAGGATATTTAAATTTTTTAAGTCTTACATTTCTTTTGAAAAAAAAAAAATTATCTTCTCCATTACAATTCCTGTATTCTGGAGAGTTAGTGTTCTCCATGCTTAAGGTGACTGAAAAGCCTCAGGCCTTGACAAGGCTCAGGGTATGTCTACCCTGACAATTTAGTTTGGATGAGGAGTGTATTTCTGAAGTGACCTTTTGAATCTTTCTCAATGATTGCACTTTGCACTGAGTGAGTTTTAAGGGTGTGACCTGGGTCCTGTTTCGGACAAAACTGATCCTAGTCATAAACTGTAATAGAACAGCTAATATGCCTCCTGTAGGTTGTGTTTACGAGACCAACCTAGGGCTAGTCTGAATAAAAAACCCCAAACCAAACCTAAAAGGTGTATGGTGTTGGTACTGGGCCCACAGCAGCAGTTAATTCTGCATATCTACTGAAGTTGCATCACCCTGCTTGTTAATGTAAATGCATCCTCAGCTATCACCGCATCACCCCACCCTGTGCAATGGCTCTGAGGCTAAGCAACTGCTTTGCAAACAGTGAGAGTTAACTCCACTCCAGAAGCACTCCTTTAGCTTTATCTACAAGCCAATATGCTTTGCTGGTCTCAGCCTGCACTGGGAGGAACCTGCTTTGAAGTCAGCCACAGGGCATGGTTTATCTACAGTCTGAATAATTATCTCATCAATAAATGAAATGTGGATTTTTTTTGCTGTGGTAGCTTTCTACCTTCAGCTCTTTAATGCCTTCACCTTTGCCGTGTCACAGGCAGAAAGCTGGGTACTTCCATTCATCTCATGCATGAAGACGCACATCTAGAGGGTGTGAAGCTTTTCTTCCAGATTAAAACCTGATGACACTGACTAGCAGTGTCCTGGGGTACTCAGAAACTTGTTTCTAATACCTGCTTTTTACATTAAAAAGAGAAAAATGAAAGGTTAGGGGTCTTAGAAAACCAGAAAAGAATGAGATTTTCAATCTCGTGGTATCTTAAAGCCATGATTAGTGGTCAGTGCGTGGTCCATATGGAGCGCGTTACTTGACTATTTTTTAGGATATCGGGGTATGCATCCAAGCTGACATCCTGATTGGTAGTCCCAACAGTTCATCTTCAGATCACCTGGGCATGTATACTGAACAAACTACATACACTAGAGGCTAGGAAGACATAGATGGAAATTTTGGTGCTGTGAGAAACGTGCTTTGTGAGCCAGCTGAGGCTTTGAGTGTTCAGAGGAACTGATGTACCTTGTGTAACATACAGATAACTGCTAACATTTTTTCTGAGTGCCCTTTCCTCAAGGTCAATGAACTTGTTATTGCTTCACAGAGGAAAATTTAGGTCTCATATACTCCTCTTTTAGTTCTTCACTTGATTCTCAGGGTGCTGGTCAAGATGGCAGCCTTCGTAAATATGAACAGAAGAAAAACACAGCAGGGATCTAATGAAGCAAATTCTTCAGCATGTAGCAGTAACAGATTTTTATACCAGTCCTAGCAAGGACTCTCACCATGAACAACGTGCACAACATTAACTTGTATTCCCAGGAACCTAATACTTAAATTCTTTTGAACACAGTACCGGAAACAGGACAAGCTAAGGGGTATCATTCTACGCACTAATAATGCCATATCCATTATTATCTTCAAATGTCCCTTTTAGAACTTTGCTGATCCCGTTGAATATTCTGGGTAGCTGAGTTTTCAAAACATATTCATTCCCAGTAGAGCTCTATGCTCTGTTGATTGGCTGCCTCCTTTCCTGATCACGCTGTGAACTTTAGTGGATGAAATTTTATACATAATCATGCTGCATTCTTTGCTGATTGAGCCGCCTATTATCACTGTTTATATAGCTATTACATTCTGCGTTTCCCAGTCCAGTTTCAAGCTTGTTTTTCCCCCAATATATTATGCAAAATAAACTGAACAGGAATTACAGTATTTCCAACCTGCTGTGTCTTCAGAATCTAAGATAGCAAAATGCTTAGGTTTTTTTTCAAATAGTAGGATAAATGCTTCTCCAAAGACTGAAGCTGCTGGTTATGGAAAGCTTGTGCCACTTACTGTATGCAAAATAGGGAGATTTACAAAGAAACTGATTGCGTCTTTATTTGCTTTATCAAAGAATCTAAAACCATAGCTGAAACTATAGAAAATGCACTTTAGTGGTCTTAAAACAAATGATATCCCCAACAGATTTGTCGACAGCTTAGCACATAAGCCCAGACTGCTGAAGCAAAAAGCATCTGGAATTTCTACCGCTAGAATATGCACCTTAATAAGGAAAAGATTCAAAAGTTCAATGCCTGAATTGTACAGCTTGGTCAGCGGAGTTTTGCAGCTGAACAAGCGTTGTCTGTGCAGCTGGCTTTGCCAAAAATAAATAAATAAGGGGAATGAATAAACCGGCACTGAAAAATATGAATCTTCCCTAATAATAAAATATGCAAAAATGATAGTAAACTCTCTCCATTTATTAAATTCAATTATGCATCTCAATCAGCAAAGTGTGCCACAACTGCACTCAAGAAGGGCGTCACTAAATCAGGGGAAGATACAGCCCAATCAGGAAAATTTAACAACTCGATCATTAAATTAGGCAACACTACCAGAACCAAGGTAAATAAAAAGGAGATAAACTGTACAGGCTGATCTTTGCAGGCTAAAACGGTGACAGGGAGACTGAAAAGACACCATTGGATAATAAATAGGTCAGTGTCCTGGGGGACTAGACCTTTAGGTGATGTAAATGATTATTGTTTTAATGAAGTCACTGGAGCTGTATCTGTTCTTCTAAAGTAAATACCTGCTACAACGATTGTGTTGTGACTCTTTCTTTATACAGTATTAGTTCCTTTGTATGCTGATGTATGCTTTGTATTCCTTTGTATGATGATCACTGCTACTGCTCCCTGGGGGGGGGGGGGGGGGGGGGGGGGGGGGG
>JAVJGI010000057.1:7951605-7964005 GCA_035590275.1 Ibycter americanus | reverse complement strand
GCTAGGGCTACCGACCCCCCCCCCCCTCTACCCTACTGCAATAGGTGCTCTAAAGGTAAGCAAGGAATTGATGTTTAGTTCTTACTTGTGTAGTAGTGCTCTTTTCTTCTTTCCCAACAAAATTTTGTGTTTAAAAAAAAAAAAAAAAGTTCAAAGTGTTGGGTATACACAATTAAATGTAAAAATATTCCAGCAGTGCTATGTAAAAGATCAGCCTTCATGCTCAAATGTTTTCTGCCAGCCTTGACACATCAGATGAGTCTGCAGGGCAGTTTGTTGCAGGCGTTACAAATGGCTACGCGGGGCTAACACATGTAATGGGAAAGAACTAAATACAAAGAAAAAGGCAGTGACTCTGAGGCGGTGATTCCTGGAAATGAACAGAAAGTTTGCTATTGATATGAATGGGAGAATGACAGTCCAAGCAGGCCTTGCTGATAATTTTTTAACCTTTCTAATCAGACAACCTGTTGTAGGATGGTGTGTCTGGAAAGTGATTAGAGGGCCCTCGGATACTGCAATGAAGAGAAAATCATAAAAATAGATAAGATGATATCAGGTCTTGTATAGCAGGAAAGGCTTACAGGCAGTATTGTCAACAAATATATCAAATTTTACAGCTAATTTCTGAGATAGATCTGACCTGTTAACGATGGCTGCAAAGTGAACATGACCCTGCACTGTAAGAGCTCAGTAGACTGTGCTGGAGAGTTTGCAGCCTACTAGACAGATCAGGTGAAAGGATGAAAAGATACCAAGGGATTATGTGGCCAAATTGAGGAACAAGTGTAAGTCCATGGCAAAGCTGCTGATTCACGCTGTCCTGATTCGATCACAAACTTTCATAGTCCTGTAACGCAGGACTCACTAGATCGCCATTCACTAACCTGTGTCAGTTGTTTGCTGTCAGTCGTCGCTGATCGGCATCCTGTCCATTTGTGAGGATTGGAAGACTGGAAGTCTGGATATTTACCCAGGGCCTTTGGTGGGTGCATATGAGTTTTTCTAGCCTGTGTCAATATATCATTGCTATTCTCTTTACTTGTATCAAGTAGGCTAAAGGCAATCTGTTCTGAAATCATGTCTCTGTTTTGCTGGGTAGACATATGCTTAGTCAAATCCTTAAGGAAAGCTGCCACTAATACAGTGTATGGAGGAGCTGAAGTTACTGAGCATTACAGGTGTTTATTTAACCTTGGCATACATGGGAAAACTATAATGATTTGTTTTGTACCTGAAGCCCCAGAGAGGATTATGCTGCCTGTCTACTGTCTGTATGTGAGGTGTATGAGCAAGACAACTTAAAAGCCACAGCCAGTTCCTGTGCTTCATCAGGATCAAACATTTCAATTAAAATACTAACTTTTAAACATTAACATTAGTCTGAAATAATTATAAAATAATGCTCCCTGTGGCCATTATATCCTTAAGCGAGATGTAATTTCTGCTGTTAGTGTTCTCAGCGCTATTTTTCAGCTTTCTTCTTTAAAATTCTTTTCAATAAATTCAGTGCTCTTGAAAATAAGATACTAATTAAAACAGCCCAAGAAGGAAGGTGCTAGAGAACACTAAAACACAGACGTGTATAAATCACAGAATCATAAGAATCATTTAGGTTAGAGAAGACCTTTAAGTTCATCAAGCCCAACCGTTAACCCAGGACTACCAAGTCCATCACTAAACTATGTCCCTAAGCACCACATCCACACATGTTTTAAACACCTCCAGGGATGGTGATTCCACCACCTCCCTGGGCAGCCTGTTGCAATGTTTCACCACCCTTTCAGTGAAGAAATTTTTCCTAATGTTCAATTTAAACCTCCCCTGGTGTACCTTGAGGCCATTTCCTCTTTTCCTATTGCTTGCTATCTGGGAGGAGAGATCCACCCCCACCTGCCTACAGCCCCCTTTCAAGTAGCTGTACAGAGGGATAAGGTCCCCCCTCAGCCTCCTCCTCTCCAGACTAAACGATCCCAGCTCCCTCAGCCCCTGCTCATGAGACTTGTGCTCCAGACCCTTCACTGGCCTCATTGCTCTTCTCTGGACATGCTCCAGCACCTCTATGTCCCTTCTGCAGTGAGGGGCCCAAAACAACACAGGATTCGAGGTGTGGCCTCACCAGTGCCAAGTATGGGGGGACAATCACTGCCCTGGTCCTGCTGACCACACTGTTTCTGCTACAAGCCAGGATGCTGTTGGCCTTCTTGGTCACCTGGGTACACTGCCGGCCTATGTTCTCCTGGCCATCAGCTAGGATCCCCAGGTCCTTTTTTGCCAGGCACCTTTCCAGCCACCCTTCCCCAAGCCTGTAGCGCTGCGTGGGCTTGGTGTGACCCAAGGGCAGGAGCCGGCACTGAGCCTGGTTGAACCTCATACAACTGGCCTCGGCCCATCGGTCCAGGCTGCCCAGATACCTCTGCAGAGCCTCCTGCCCTCCAGCACACCAATGCTCCCCCCCAGCTTGGTGTCGTCTGTGAACCTACTGAGGGTTCACTTGATGCCCTCATCCAGATCGTTGATTAAGACATTAAATGTAACTGGCCCCAGTACTGAGCCCCGGCGAACACCACTTGTGACTGGCCGCCAGCTGGATGTAACTCCGTTCCCCACCACTCTTTGGACTCAGCCATCCAGCCAGCTTTTACCCAGTATAGAGTACACATGTCCAAGCCATGAGTAGCCATGTGCACACACACGCATACATGCATACGTAAACAAGAAAAAGATGTCTGTATGCACATAAGCACGCAGAAGCTCTCCCGAGGCTTTCTATTCTGGATGGTCTCATCGCACACCATATTCTACAGGTCATGGGGCCATAACAGAAATGCATGCACAGTCGGCATTCAGTCGTCACAAAGTGGTAGATGTGTGAAGGAACCATAGTTTCAGGAGCTGACAGAGATATAATTCACAAGAGTTTAACAGGGCTTTGAGAGGTACAACGTCCTTACATCTTCTGCATGCTTCCCATGGTTAATTCCCATTCTGCTCCCACTAAAGTCTATAGGTGAAATACCCAACACCTCTGGGGCAGAGCTGGGTGCTCAGGGGACATTGATTCACCAAACACGCAGGCATGTGCTTCAGAGCCACTGACTTCAATAAGAACTGCCCACTTGTTCTCAGCTTTGATTGAAGCCAATGGCTCTGAAGCACATGCCTGCATGCTCTGCGGAGATAAAACCTGAGGAGCTGTCATGTTCTGAGGCTGATTTGGACACAAGCACACAGACCCCTTAAATTGATTTAAAAATCCTACAAAACACAGACACACACGTTTCACCACTTTGTAATTCCTTGAAAATCAAGGCATTGTGAAACAAAACAGCTTCTCTGTAATGTTGGATAATAGATGAAAAGGTAAAATACATGCGATATGACACACTTTTACCTGAAATTATTCCCTAAGGAGCATTTGACCTTTACTTAATGGTGCAATGACTTGTTATAATAAGATGTGGAAGTTTGTTTATTTATTCACTTACTTATTGGAGGGTATCATCATTTAATTTCTGAAGTGTCACAATAGGGACACAGAGGACTGGGGAACATTTGCTCTTTTTCTAGATATGGTAAGAGGGCAATTTATATGTATGTTTGGGGAAGGATACTTAAAAACTGTAAAATGTTTCATTAAACAGAAACTTACCTCAGCTGTTCATTTCATTTTTATACCTTACAGAAAGAAAGGTGCTGCTGATAGCTGCTCAAGGCAGCTGGTGTCTTATTTAAGGTTATTAGTTGCAAATGAACGATCTTACATGTCCATGTATTGGGCAGAGTTTGTAAAGCCTCCTCAGGCTGGCTGTCAGCATTGGAAACATCTGAAGACCTTCATAACGCCCAGTTCACTGCAGTGACTCAGTCCTTTGCAACCATTAATGAATCAAGTGGTCACATCACAATATCATTAGTGCCAGGGAAAGAGTGTAATTCATTTCACAAAATGTAGATGTATATATATGAGGTGGTCTGTTCAGGACTTCGTTACAGTCAGTGGGCAGAAACACATTTAGATCATGTAGTTATATAAAATGGTGTAATAGAATTGCGCTTTTTTTAAAAAAATATTTCTTTAAACCAATACAAAAAATCACCATGATAGCCACTTTGGAAGGCAAGGGTCAGAGTAAATATTTCAGTGAAAACTCTCTGGGATGAATACAGACTAATTATGTTTCCCTTAAGCCTCCTCTCCCTCCTACCTCTCCCCTATACACAACCTAAATTCTTCTTACTCTAAGGGAAAAATTCTTATATTAAGGGAAGATTGTGATGAACATTTTGACCAGCTGTGCTTTGTATCACCTGATTGATCCATTTATATATATATAAAAATATATATTAATATATATATATTTATAAATAAATAAATATGTGTATATATATATATATGATATAACAGGCACAAGCTCTGCCATTGTTTCAGGACTAAGCATTTCTTATTAGAAGATGGTTTAGGCTATGTTAAACTTTTTTCTGCATGTCATAAAAATCCACTGAATTTACTGGTATTTAAACATGTTCCTGAAGGCAAGCTTTTGGTTTCAGTGTTCCTCTGAATGTGAGTTTCTGCTACTTAGGTATGTAAAAGCATTGATTTTGTAAAAAATAATTTTAACTGACCACCTAATTAAACCTGAGCTTTCTGAGTCCCCACAAGAGGGCTGAGTCCTTGTTCAGATTTGTTTTGGTGTACTAACTTTTGAGTACTTCAGTTTGCAACTTGGTAATATTCTCTTAGCATAATATGTGTGCGATTTTAATGATGTCCTCTGTATTCATGTATTGTACATTTAGAAGGCCTTTTTTAAACAGATACTGGTCTGAACAGTAATTTATTGTTACAGTACCTCAGAAGCTGTTTCTCAGAAATACAGAGCAATTTTAAAAAGGAATAATTTTTCAAAGTAATTCTTGTTTGACCATGTCCCTTCCAGTATGAAAAAGCATAATTACTTTATTTTTTCATACGACTTAACCTCAAACTGTCTTTAGAAAATACTACTTTTACAAATAATGTATGCAATTTCTTTAAAATATATTGTTTAAGATGTTCTTTTAATGAGAATCTGCGTGCAAAATTTATACGGTATGTTACTATCATTATATATCTAAATGGACAAGTGCATAGAAATGGAAAATGGAATTTTTCTGTAAGCTGACCAAAAGCATGTATGTTTCCAGGTGTAAAGTATTTAACTGTATTAACCTGCAGCTGTGTAATTGTATTGCCAAGCCAAACAGGCAGTCTTACAGTCATTGGTAATTAATCTTGCAATTTAATTCTAGATCTCTGCATTTACTGTTCCATTTTCTCTATTACTGAATGTGATATTTCCTTCTTAGAACAGTCTCTATATAAGTAGTACCTTTCATATAAGTACTTTACTCTGGTGTATAAAGAATAACATATAATATTATCATAAGATGCTAAGGACAGGATTTATCTCACTTACCTTTAGTCGCCTGAAAATTAGGTACTTGGTCTAAGCTAGATAGCTGGACTCTTTATATTCAGCTGAGAGGAATGGGCACCCTCAGAGACTGATTTGTCCTGCCTGTGTCAGACATCTGGCTCAAGTTGGGACAAATCACTATCTGGAGTTGTCTGTTTTTCTCTGCTGACTGCAGAGAGACCCTAGGTGATTATTTTAGGCCATTCACCTTTCAGACAGTGAAGGTTAGTTGAGATGAATCCTATCTCTAATTGTGGAAACCCAGATGGCAGGGGAGGGGACAAAAAAAAAAAAAAAAGAAGAGGAAACTAAAAACAAAACAACAACAGCTAAAATACATTTGTTGCATTTATTTGAGAAAGAGCAGGCAGGCACTGTACTTAAAATCAGTGCATAATGTTCTGTGCTCATCATGTAAAAGCCACAGCAAAGAAAACAGCATTCTTCATGTGTGTGGATGTGTGTAAAGGGACTAAGTAGTTTAACAGATGCTTATGCTTCCAAAATATCTTTTGGATTGGACCCAAATTAAATTTAGTCAGGCCCAAACACCTGTTTAAGGCTGTGATGACACTGCCATATGGTGGGTCAGTTGCTGCACACATGCAGACATGATCAGGTTTATTTGGTCAGTTCAAGTAATAATAACCCAGACACCTACCCAGGACCCAGAGCGTGTTTTTGGTGCATGAGATCTGTAAGATTCACAGCTATGCTACCCTGAGGTAGCTAGCCTACAGCTATTTTGGGCTACCTGCCCATGATGCAGTAACATCTTACTTTGTGGAAATACCTGAGGGCTGTCTCGTGCTGCCACAAATTTCAGCAACACAGGGTGCAAAACCCTCACGTTCCACTCCTGCAGCCTCACCTCTACCTCCTTCCCATGTTCATGTAATCTCACATGCATGTTCATAAAATCCGGAAAGGAAGAATAAGAACATCACAATTTACAGGCTTTGGAGTTTCCTTTGGACTATTTTGGGTCTTTTATCAAGCACAAAGGAACCAGAGTGTGATGCCACGCTCCCACCCTGGGTGGCTGTGTCAGGCACTGTAGCGTGATATTAAAAAAAATAATAATAAAAAAAAGAAAAGATCAAAGCACTTGGCCTTTACAGAAAAAGAGTGGGTTCAGCAATGTTTTTAAGAAAAATAAGATAAATAAAAAAGTTTGTTCATCTTGGATCATAATTAAATGCAAGTACAATTATAAAACTACTTAAAAATAGGGAAAATTACTTAAAACCAGTTAATTCAGGATTTGGAAGTAATTTGCATTTCACAGACTGAAAAAAAGCCCCAAAGACAACCCTAAGCTGGGGTATATTTATATAGGTATTTTTATTAAGCTCTAAAAAAGGTTGTATTTCAAAGAGAAATTAAGCTATAATGAAATATATTTACAATAGAGTAATTTCTTTTTTTTTTCTTTTTATTGCTTTGAAAATATGGATATCAAAACAATCAAATAAACTCTTAAATATCAGCAATGGATTTTTTATTTATTTGAAGAAAAAAACCCACATTTTAAAGCAGTTTTTGACATAAGCATTCCACCTCTAACATGCCTAGTCACTTCAAACTGCTATGAGTGGATCCAAACAACTGTGTAACGGCTGAGATCCTGTTGCTGTAGGTTCATCTGAATTTACATTGGCTGCTGTGTGTCACAGTGATGCCGTAATGACGTGCATTGCCAGCATTTTACCTGTATTTTGTGTTAATTTTAATAGTAAAGCATGGTTTCCTTTAAAATCAAAGGATGATTTACGATGGACTCTTTCTGCCTTCAGTCTTCTGAGTGGAAAGTCACCTGTCAGACTTCTCAGTTTAGGGTTCCCTTTCTTCTACCAGCAAGTGGAAAAATCCTCGTGTCCTTTTCTCATTTGCTAAGGACCAGACAATTTGAACATCATTCATAGGGTTAAATGTACACATTTCCATCTGAACTTGTCATCTATGCTCCCTTGTAGTCAACAGACAGAAAGAGAAACTCTTTGGTCACAGTCTATCTCATCCTGAAGTAACTGTCTAAAATTTGTCAGACGAACCGTACCCTAAAATTGCCTATTTCTCTACTTCACTCTAAAAGACTCTAGGGCAATTGGATCAGTGTTTGTTTACCAATTTCAGATAACTATAATTACGCTCAGTGAGTCCTGCCTCCTCCGCTGTCTCAGCTGCTGCACTCCAGGATGACTGGTCTCTTCTCCCAGCCCCGTTTCACCTGAGCTAGCCAGCAGAAGTTACTGAAATTTGCTCTGCGTTTGGTGTTCGTGTCTAACACAACATCAAAACATGGTACAAGAAAACCATGATCTCAATAGGTTGATTCGGACCCAGTCTGACTCCATAGCCCTACACCTAAAACGTTACGAATTAAAAAAAAAAATCTCTGTTGGAGATTGTTACTGGTAAATTATAAACCTTCTCCCTGATGAGGTGTTATCTTTATCTATACTGTCTAGTAGGGCTGTATGAAAGAAATGTAACTGTATAAGCAAAACAGCTGGTGCTAAGCATTTGATGGCCACACTATAGACACTTCAAGAGTATTTGCTTGGGACTAGCCATAGTCTGAACCCACAGACTGCAGTCCCATTAGCAGATGTAATGCATCTGAACTCCTGGAATATATCTTCTAGTTTAATTTAATCTAAAAGGAATATAGTTTGCACACTCCAAGAGTGCCACGTAATGCAAACCAAGGCATGGTAAATGAGGAAAATTGGGAAATTTGCTTCAGAAGCACACTTCTGGTCCAAAGTAAAACACTGATATAGATGCATCTGCTAATAAGTGTCATTAGGGCTTATTACTATACAAGCTGTGTGCAGTTACCTGTAGTGAAGAAGACATATTTTACAGCTGTAATTTAACAATGTAAAGACCATAAACTTAATGGTGAAATATTTTCTTATTCATTTCTCTGTCCCTAGTAAAAAAGTACATTTATGTAATCTGGACTGTTTGTCCCTTGAAGTTATGTTATTGTATTGTCAGGAAACAAATCCTTTTTGTTAAGAAATCTGATTACATGTTTGAGGTTTGAGTTATTGACTTCTCTTTTCTTCTTTTTTTTTTTAACACTCTTTTTTTTTTTTTAAAGATGCTCATTAAGATCTTTTGTCTACAAAACAAGTATGTTTTCTTATGCCATAGAGCAACCAAATTCTAATTGCTGGCTTCATTATACAGAAAAGTAGAAGTGTAACAATCAAGAGCCTTATTACACATACATAATTGAGTTTCATTGCAACTTATGAAAACATAAACTGTCTTAAACACACTTGCAGAAAATGTTGCATCATCAAATCAACACTTTTATTATACAAAAGTAATTGTGTTTAAAGACACCAAACATATGTTACATATACAAGAGAAAAACCACAACAAAACAGAAGTCTAATATGATTTAGAATTCTTAGCAATTCTCAGATCTTTAAGAGTTGGTCTTGTTTTGCTTTTTAAATCAATATGACACAAAAGGAAGTTTGGTGCAACTAACACAAACTAAACATACTTCAGTTGCTTTTGGACAAAGCTGTTTGAACAAGGTCTCATTTGGTACAGAAGGTAGGGTTCATTCAGAAGTTTGCAAGGTAGACATCTGCAGCTGAGTTTATTGTCTAACCTTACTATCCATCCTCGGAGCTGGAGATAAGCTTTTACTTCATGTGTTTCATACTAATCCCGATCTAAAAAAAAAAAAAAAAAAAAAAAAAGCAAGAAAAAAAAGCAAGCCATTGCCTGAAATGCCTACTTATTTTTATGCAGTCAAATGGAGATCTCTGCGTTATCTCAAGTCTCGAGCTAGATGAGATCAATCCACTTCCTATCAGTCTTCAACATGGATTATTAATAGGGTTTGAATTGGGGCCATCAGTCTAAGTCAAAGGTGAGATCGTATTGCTGGACTCTTTTAGGTAGAAGGGGCATTGTGTGTATTGTGAGCCGTTTTCTGCTCATCTGCTAATATTCAATGTCTTCTGCTTTGGAGACTAGCTGAGACTCAAGCACTTTGTCAGCTAAGATAGTAGCCCTCAATCACACTTTTCTACTTCAAGTCTTGATGTAGGACACAGTCTCTGGTCATTAATCAAGATATCCTGTAGCAGGCCGGGTTAACACAGAAATGTCGCTTGAGTCCCAGCTTTGCTGTTTGAGTTTGGACACATTTTGGGTTTCTGTTCTGAACTCCTGAGTGAAGCAGGTAGGAAATCTTTTGCAAGATTGTTTTGCCTCTTGTCGGCGTGGTTTTTCATGCAACGTGATTTACATGGAAATGAGCCTTCAGGTATAATATAGCCCCGGATAATTTAGAAAGAACAACACGATCCCTGAGGCAAATATACATCTCACTGTAGACCAGTGCATGATTAGGGGAGTCAGATACCCAAGTTTCACTGGGTCACAGTATTTTCTCCATATTAAGCATATATAGGTATATATGTATTTAACATATTGTCTTCCGTTTCATACTCTCCCACATTTTACATTTTTGATTAAGCTAATCTCAGTCTTAATTTTAAATTATCTCCTAGGGAAACACTTAAAAATCTATATTTAGTATTTAAATTTCACCAGTTGCTCGGAGTTTAATTATCATTACTACTGATATTAACTACTCATGAAAATATTATTTTAGGGTACTAGCCTTGATTGAGATGTCACTGTGTTTTGAATAAACACATGGAAAAAGTCAGCTCTCTAAAAGAAGAGACTAGACTCTGAGGAAGATGTCATAAATTGGGATGAATGGACTTTTGCAACAGTTCATAATACACCCATAGCAGGGAAAAATAATCCTGGTTCCCAGTTCAGAGCCTTATCTGAAAGACCACAATTCTAACTCAATCCCATCTCAATCTAACCATTGGGTAGTAAGTTCCATATTACACCTTTTCCTGATCCTTAGCAATAAGTAATTAGTTCAGTATCAGCATCTGACATTTTCTTCTGGCCATTAATGAAAAACAGTACAGCTGTTCATTCCAGTCAGTAGCACCCTGACTGTCTTCCCCCACAAATAAATGGTGAGAACAGGAAATAACATAAAGCTTTTTTTTTTCCCCCCCTTTTTTTTTTTCTTTTTTTTCTCCTTAGGACTTGCAGTGTATCCTTTGCCTTATCCATCAACTCTTTTGCTAGTATTTGTAATGTGCCCTACTGTGACATCTTTGCTTGGTTCCACATGTTTTATACATCAGTTCCTCTAACATTCAAGCAGACTTTATAGAGATCTATTCAGAGACTGATATATGTGCACTATTAATTGTATATATTATATATAGTATATGAAGCGAGAGGGAGAAAGAGAGAATCTGATTACTCTAGGGCATCAGCTCCTTTCAACCAATAATAATTTAACATCTCTATTAACTACCTTTTGATGTTCTCTGTAGAGGGTACATACTGTTTTATATACAGGATGCATAATAAATTCCTATGAGATTATGCTGCAATTGAGTAGAAAGTCTATAATGCATAAGTGATGGAGCTGCAAAGCAGCTAGGAAGGATTTTCCTTTCAAAATAAGGTCACATATTTATCTCTCATAGGGCAACATGATGGGTGCTGAGGAGCAAGAGGCACCGAGCCACACTTTCTGGTGCGCTAAGCTTTTCTGTGTATCCACTGCTGCTGGAAAATGAGGTGATACATGATAAGAAGAAGATGAGGAAGAAAGACCCATAACCTTCTGAACCTCCAACCAAGGACTGGGGGTGACTTTCTTCAGAAGAGAGAAAGCAGAGGTTGGGATTAATCTCAGCTGTCATTAGCTAAGTGAGGCATCTCTTCTCAAGCAGGCTAGCACTTTTAGTCCCTCCCTTAGGCAGGATTGTGAACCTACCACTTGATGCCAGAGGGAGCCTGGGGAACTAGCACAGACTAGATGCCTGCCTCTTGCAGCCGGTAGGCTGGCAGTGGGGCATCCAGCTCACCTCCTGAAAGAACAATATTCTGCATCCCAGCTGTATCTCTGATCTTTTGAGGCTTCAGAATACATTTTAACTTATTGTGGCAAAGAGACTTTACGTCATAACAGGTAGTGTATCTGCCTGAGAAGAAAGGGAGCCATATTCCAGTCTGTGTCGGCATATGACAGATCAGGGACTTAACAAATCCAGAAAGATGATACACTGAACTATCCATGCAAGGAGCTGTCATTCACTGTTGCACGTCCCACCCTGCACCAGGCTGAAGTTCTCTTGAAGTGATATGTTTCCATCATAAGTTTTGTTGTGGACAAATCAGTGTTTTCATTACAGAGAAATTTACTGAAAATATTTCCAGTTGTCTCAACTGGTTAATTCTGTCCTGAAGATCTTTGCTCACCTTCTATCAGTTTGAGAACTATCTGATTAGCCATAAGAGCCATCTCTTGAATTTGGAAATATGGTCATAAAATACTGCATCTTCTTAAAGTAGCTGCATATTAAAACCCAAATATTCCGATATTCTTAGCTGTAAACATAATAATAAAAGTTATTTAACTTTATGAATAAAGTTCAGGATTCTATGAGTAGAGTCCTGAAAGTTGTCAGTTAGAAGTAAGGCTCAGAGAAGTGTCAATTCCAAAAAGTTGTTTTCTGGAAATAGCAGTTTGTCATAACTAAAGTTGTCCATAAAAAAGGGTTTGTTCCAAGCATAGAAGCCTCTCAGCTTGAAAACGGAAATGCAGAAAAATGCATAACTGCCAGAACATTATATGTTGCTTTTCAAACCAAACAAACAAACAAAGAAAAAAAGCCAAAACAAAACAAAAATCCCAAGTTGGGGGAGCTGGTTGTGCTGATTTAAAAGTAAACCGGCAGGAGAGATGAACCCAACTCAAAAGAGTTCAGAAGTCAGAATTACAATTTAATAAAAAGATTACAATAGATACACTGATACACAGGAAAATTGGGTTTAGCCCACAAAACCCAGTTGTA
>JAVJGI010000057.1:7934756-7951505 GCA_035590275.1 Ibycter americanus | reverse complement strand
AGGGTATAGAATACACAGTTCCAGTTACACCCACACAGTGATAAACTGGTCCCAGCCACTATAACTAGGACACTGGTTTAAGTGGTTTGCCTTTCAGGATGTGAGTTAATGAATTAGAACATATCTTAAAAATGAACTGAAAAAGAATTGGAACTGGCATCCCATTTTTTGAAAAAAATCCCATTTTCCTTATCTGGGATAAGATTGTCTTTTCATATGTTTACAATTGCCACAGATTATAAAAATAAGTAAATTCTGGCTTGCATTCAGCTAGAACCATTGTCACATCCTGTATGCTATGGCATTTGTGCATGATGTCTATGTGTTTGCCAAAGAAACCACGTATGAGTCTGTACCTATTTGTGTCCACAATTAGATTTACACATGTATGACATGCATACGCTCACACATGCTTGAGAGAGGGAAAGAGACTATGTAGGAATTAGTATGTGTGTAGGAGTGAAATCTCTCTTTCAAACATCACTGCTCTGTAAAACTGACCAAGAGATTCCATGTGCACATGATTTCTGGAGAAATGTAAGGTGTTTCCATTTCCTCCCAGATATGCCTCACACAAATTAGAGGTGGAGAAATAATACAGTTTGTCCAAATAATAGGCAAAAAATGAAGTATCTAAACATGAGAAAAGAGTCCCGAAGCACAAGATTGAGTGAGAAGTTCCTATCTCCCTGTGTCCCTATCTAAATTATGGGAGAGGAGAGTGATCAGAGAAACACAAAAAGTATTTTTTTCAATTCTGATATAAATTTTAGCTGGATACATGCTAGAGTTAAATATGTGTTAGAAAAAGAAATCTCAATGTGAGACAGCTTAAAAACCAAACAGTGTGTCAGCAAACCTGTTTCTTTGTAGAATGAGTGCTTTCTCTCAAGAAGGATCGAATCCTTATTCTCATTTCTTCAGTTGTTTGTGGCTGCTTGGCTTTCAACAAACTACATAGTTTTATCAAGATCCTCAGGAAAGTCTTTCTCTTTCTTCTTAGGCCTGGCTGTGTCTCTATACCCTGTTCATCTCCAGAGCCTGCCTGTCGCAAGGCTTCCTCTGGTTTTCTGCCACGGCTAGCCTGTCCTCTAGAAGCTTCTCCAGGTTAATAGAATGAATTAGATTTCAGGAATAAGTGATTTCCCCTCTATGTACCACCATAACAGCTGAAACTTGGCAAATGGGAGCTTCACGTCCTAATGTGTAGTCCTCTTAAAAGAATATGAGCCACAGGACACTGCAAGCTGACAACACAAGGTTGTCTTTGCTACTCAATAGGGTTTAGATTTCTCAAAGAGAAGTCAACAAACAGCAAACAAATGACACCAGGGAGAAAAACAGTTTCCAGGAAGTGTAAACAACACTAAAGAAAAATACATTAAAATACTGAAAGGGAAAAGTTATTAAAAACCAATGGGGAAAAAATTAAGTATAAATCTCTAGATTATTAAAACTTCAACTTTTCCTTCAAAAAATTATTACCTTATATTTTTTAAATGGCTCTAATGCTGATGCGCCTAGTTCCCTGCTGATTTTGACTAGTCAACTGTAATAAGTATGACTACATTGTGAGCAATAGCATTTAAAAATGTAAAACCAGTGTAATACAGAAGGCAGCTGGCTCAGTAGTGCAAGACTAATGCAAGCATAGTCCCTCATTTCTTGTTGCCTCACATTATGCATTCAGTTCATCACCTTGCTGATTCAGATGCTTTTTAACTCTGTATGTATGTGAACGTGTGTGTGTGCATGTGTGTCTGCACATGCACATGAGAACGCATGTGTGTGTTATGCGTGTATGTGGTGTGATGTCACTACCAGTTTGGAGTCTTTGGGATCGCAGTGGCATGGAATAGAAAAAGCAGAAAAGACAAAGACATTGCCCTGGCACGAAGGAAAGCTCTGGCTTTACAATGCATCAGGGCTGAGTCACCCACCCTGGAACCTCCCCCGGCCCCACCTCTCCAAAATCCTCTTGCAGGTAAGGACACTGCTCTGAAGTGATATTCACCTGGTAAAAATGCTTACGTTTATGCAGAGTGATTGGAAGGAAGGCAATGAAGTGTTAATATTTCATGTAACGGTGCAGTAAAGAAATCATGCAGAGTAATTGTCAAGTGTCAACATTTAGTGACTAAGACCAACCTGAAATGGAAAACAAAGTCACCAAATTATTCTTGCACCGCAGTGAATATCCAGGCAGAGACCGGCCTCATCATGGCCTCAGCCCTCCGGTTACATCTCACAGCTATGCTTGTGTCACCATTGCTTGCCCTTAGCTTTTCAAAGTTCTGTATTTTAAAGGCTCGAACAACAAAACCCACTGTGAGGAATTACTGTCAAACTAGGCAAACTATTAACCCGTAACCAAGGATAGGCTGTAAGCAATATTGTAAAGAATACAATTTTTTCCTCTTTGTATTCTCTTCTTTGCTGCTTCTCTTCTGAGATGCATACAGGTTCTCTATAGATTTTGGACTTGGACTGATTTTTCTTTTCTTGTCTTTACTCTAAAACTTCTGGCTTTGAGCAAGTTTCATTCCTGCTTCTCACGCTTCCACTACCCCATCTTTTAAAGGAATGAATGATGTCAGAGTCTTTGGCAAAAGAAGTTTGATAAAGGCTGGAAGACTCAACTGCATGTGTTGCTAAAATACAGTTTGGGGGTTCTTCTAGCTGTCACATTGTTTTAGAGGAGTTGCTGGATAGAATTATGAACTCATGCGTCACATCATGAGCGTGTTTGTTATGATTATTTGGAGAAAAAGAACATGAACAATTCCCTGAAGTGGCTCCCTGTGCAGGCTTGGTCCTACTTTTTTACCTCCCACTTTTTCCTCGTGTTGCTCTTCTGATTCAGTTACTTCATCTTTTGCATCTCAAAATGTCTTCTATTCTTTCAGAGGAAGAAAATCTCCCCCTTTTTCATGACTGTAGCTTGCTGCTTCCTATGTTTTTTTTCCCCCTCTTCTTTCTTTTGAGTACTTAGAGATAAGTCTACCTCACTTCAGCCTCTCTTACACCTCTCCCTATAAAACTGTGTCATTCTTCTGCAGGTATGCAGATACTGCTTACTCTTTACCACTTCTGCTGTTATGTTTTGACTCTTCTACCCCTAGTACCCTCTCAAGTCTTAGCTTCCACTGCCATCGCTCTTGCTTTCTGCCTCCGGGACTGTTTTTGCAACATCTGCTTCAATTGATGAGTCTCTCTTCTACTGCTGCTGCTTTCTCTTCTATTTCAGAATGAGAAGTGAATCTCACCTGAGCCCTGAGGGTTTCTCCTGCACTCCTGGGGGTACTGTTTAGTCACTGACATTTTCCCTGCTAAGAGTTGTCACTGTGATTGCTTGTATGTGGCATCTCTTCAGCATGAGAAAATACACCCTAGCAAGTGACATTTGCCTTTGACCTTTTGTGACTCCTCTGCCTACTATGTGTCAATTGCACCTTCCTCAAGATAGGAGAACTCATAGTTTTCATGCTGTCTCCATTTTATTTTTAGGTGATTACCGTGGCCAAGCTTCTCTCATTGAATGAGAGTGCCAAAGAAGCATTGCTTTGGAAGAGCCCAGAGCAATCAGGTATCATTTCAGTTCTTTGGAACTGGGTGAATAAGAACCTTTTGTGTCGAGCTGGAACACTGTAATGATTTATCCTGAGGGAGGTCCTGTTTGCTCAAGCAGAATATTTTTCAAAGCTGTAATATAACATAATATGAGGAATCAGGAATTGTTTACTGAAGGGGTTCTGTAAAATGGCTAGGAATTGACTCTATGGCCTGAGAATATCCCCTTTAATCATGTGTGAAATCCAGAGAATGGGCTCATAGCCCACATTTTGCTGGTAGATGATACCAATCATGTTAAGCTAACTCAGTCCCTCTCAACCTGTGATCCATGAAGTATTAGAAATCAAGACATAATCCGCAGAATGATTGCAAGAAATCATCATAGCTTCTTATTTACTTTGTTTATTTAGAAGGTCAAATCTCCAGGTCAGATATCTTCATTCTGTACCTGCATGACAACTTGCTTGAAGCATAAGGAACTTTTTACTAAGACATGTCAGATTCACCTACCTTGTTAAATTTATGTCTGAGGGGTCCTTGATAGAGCTGGGACCGAACTGGTCAGTCTATAAAGCATAGTGTGATTAGCTTGACTGACGCACTGGATGGATATGTGTGGACACTTTCCATTTTGGCATTTACTTATTCTGAGCTAATCTCTCCAGAACATGTGAAACACTGCTCAAATACCAAGACTGGAGATGATGATTGATAGTGTTCACTTTGCTTGCATGGTGCATCCAGCTCCCCTCATTCACTTCCCATTTAGGTAAGTTGCTTTTTACATTTTAACAATTCAGCAGAGACTAAAGTTGAGCTCACACCATTACCAAGATTGCAACAAAAAATGCCTTTGTTCTGAATTGTCAGTGGTTGTTTTCTATCTCCTACTGCTTCCTCACAATATCAGAGATGAGTCCAAATCTGTCAGCCTTGTTTTATTTTGAAAGTAAAGTCAAGATGCCTAAGGAGTTTTAGAAAAGCCAAGTTTAAAGGGATGAGAAAAGCTATAACAAACCTGTATAGAGACTATAAAGGGAACAGTATAGACACTTGGACTGTCACAGTATAGGCATTCATGATCTCCTGGGAATAGTAGGAAAGAGAAAGGGAAATGTTTTAGTTCTTTGGATTAGGATATGTAAGACATTACCACTCTCCCAAGCTAGCAGAGTAAGAGGCAAAATTGCACATGTTTACGCAGACCAAAAAAGCCTGGGGAAAAAGAAAAAAGCCTGCAACACCAATCATGGGCAAATTTGTAATTATTCTGATGCTGTTAGTGATTACTGCCATGCAGTCTTTTGGAATGGTTACATCCCTTAACAGGGAATAGCATACTGGCACTGTTAAGGTAAGCCCTTCTGACATGTGTTTTTGCAGGAATGTTTGAATAAACAAATAGTGTAATAGTCAGAACTGTTTTATTCAGCCTTAATATGCATCTCAGATAGACATATCATCTTGACAAGCCTGAGCAAAAGCACAAAAGCTGCCTCTTTTTTTTTTTTTTTTTTCGCCTCTTGAGGCTGGCATTACAGGTCTATGCCAGACCAGCAGCTAACAGACCACATGAAGTAAAGACCTCATTCCTTCCTAAATCCTGCTTTTCACCTACACCTATGCAAATGCACAAGCATATCTGGCTGACCATGTTTTAGTACAGTAATGAGAAAATCGTGGAAATCTTTCTCCTAATATTGTCATTAGTATGAGGCAAATATAGTCAAGCTACAAAGTATGGACAAAAGCAGTCAGCAGAACAAGAGGCATAACAGATGAACAGTGTCTTCTATAAAAAGCTTAGTTTAAATCAAAATAGTGCAGCCACAGTTTCACTAACCTTTCCCTTAACCACGTGGCTCTATACACAGATGTCAGAGACTAGTTTTCTGGATATGAGTCTGGATGAACAGGAGAGTTGTTTGGCTTCCTTACAGAGCAATTCATTTCACTTCCTCTTGCATTCTCTTGTTTCTGAAGAAATGGGGAGAACTTCATACAAATTATTTATTTATTTATTTATTTTTTAATCATACCCCCTGATATAATTGAGTGCAGGATTCAGCAGAGGTCTGTGGTTTCTGTAAGACTACAAAGACCAGCAGCAATGCAGGTAATCTAACTGAAACATACTGTTTGAAAGTGTCCATTTTCCTTAACTGATTGCATTTTGTTATTTCCAAACACAAGAAAAAAATTTGTTGGTTTTTTTTTTCCCGCTAGGGAGCTGTTTTGCATTTAAAATATTATCTGGATTAACAACTCCCCTCTGCCACACACACACACACACGCCCATGCCTTCGTGGCAGCTCTGCTCCCAGGTTTCACCTTTAAATGCTTACTTGCAGCAAAGCTTCTGAGTGACCTGTGAACCACACAGAAAGTCTCTGAAGCCCTGGGGCAAAAGGGTTAACTACAGATGACAAAGTGCAACCGTCACTGCTATAACTAACCCTTCATGCCATTTTTTCTAATAGGCTTTTGCACTTTCAAATTGCTCCATTCTCAACCTGAAAGAAACAGCTACTGATCCTGGGGCAAGAGCAAGTCAAAAATAAATGACAACTTGATTTAGCTGGGATGGCCTGTCACAAACAGACTGGTGATTTGTTGCTTTCTGCAGTTGTTTAGTATACTGTAGCCCAGCTAGGTACAGTCATTTGTATGGGAATGGCTGGCAGCATTTGCTCCTATTCTGAGGAGGCTCTTCAAACAGGTTTCTGAGTTTGCAATCTGCATTTATAACACTCACTGCACTGGTCCAAGTGCTGGCTTTTCCACCTGGTGGGACCTCTGTGCTACAGGTTTTGAGACACGAAGCCCTGCGTGCTATTCCTTCCATGTCGGGGATACCAGCGCACTCCCATGTGGCCCTATCTCCAGCTCCTTACCAGCACATCTTTATTTGTTCATGACCCCACGTGCTTTTAGCTTTCTTCTGCTTCACTCTTCCACCCCATGCAGCCCCAGACCACAGAAGCATGGAAATAACAGGACTAGATTGAACCGGTATCCAGCTTGGTCAGTATGTTTTCTCTGAGAGTGACCAAAAGCAAATGCTTAGGTAAGAACTTAGGAACAGGACAACTATATTTGATACTCTCTGAAATACTCACCCAGCTGTGGCAAAACTTGTTCAAAAAGTCTCCTAGTCTCCATCATTTTGAGGGAATTCCTCATCCACAGATATGGCCTTTAGTTGATAGCCTTTAATGAATATTTTCTACAATTAACCTAATGAGTCTTTCAATCCACGTCACCTTTTTGCCTTTGAACCATCTTTTAGTGAGGAGTACCACAGCTTTCTTACATGTTATTGAAAGGACACAAACTGCTAACATGCCCATGTCTTGCCACCTATATGTCACCCATCACTTCACCCTAATTTGACACTTACTCTCTCTTTCTTTAACAGTCCCAACTGCGGGTGAATAAAAGGGGCCCCGGTAATTTCTATAAATGTCTAAGCACACAAGTTATAAATTTAAAATATATTTCTTTGTCATCCCAAGGCATATCATCATTCACCATCTCAAAATTTATTATCTGGCTGTCTCACTTTCCTGTTTGTTTGTCTTAATGGTCTCTGGTTGCACTGATATCCACATTCATAACAGAGACCCAGACTCAAGATACACAGCTTTCTGTTTCAGCAGAATCAAGGAAAAACTTTGAATTTCCAGGTGGAAAACTTTGAGTTTCCAGTTGCAACTAAATGGGCTGAACCACATTATCAAGGGAGACAAACCACATTTAGCTTTTTGACTGACCTTTACAAATTCCATTAATTTTTAATGTGAAGGATGATTTTGATATGAATGCCTGATTTTTTTCTATGTTTACATCGAAGTGAAAGACATAAATGAGAATGTTACATGCTCCTTTAATGTTGAATCTCTCACATTTAGAAAAGAGGCTCCTCAAAGCTGATTCATCACCTGTGGTAATCAGGCTTTTAAATTAGATGCCTTAACTGTCTGAAGTTAACCCTGATGAAACCAAGCTTACATCATTAAGTATACTAGAAACCTCCCAGATGCAGTTTCTTTACTTTGTTGTTGAAGGTAAAAATATCCCCAAGCCCAGGCTTCTTCCTTTGATTATTTTCCATAGGCATTACAAATAAATGGAAGAATTGCAATAGTTGAGCATAGCTAGACCTGAGGGCTTGGAGTATACCTAAACTTTATGTATTTTTCTTAAATTACAACATCTGCATCAGGGACAGGCTTTGACTTCATTTCAGTAAAATTCCTGGTGTAGTGCAGCCTTAATCCACAATTGTAGTTTCCAGTCATTACCATGCTACAAATAATAATTGGTAGTAGTAGTAAACAATATCTTTAAAGGCAAGAGGAAAATATAACCAAAGCAGAATTGTGCAATGCCAAAATGGCATTAGGAACCAGTCATCTGAAAAAGAAATCTGTTTGAAGAGATCATATTATGATGCTCTGACTTTACTGATTAGAAATTCTATAGGCCAGAAATATAATTTTGTTCGAGCCACCAATAATAATTAGTGATATAGAAGTCTAATTATTTGTTGCTCTTTCCTTCAGAAATTCCATTTCAATCATTCAGAAAGTCTTTGTTTATTTATTGCTAACTAGCGTAAAAACCTCAATTTATACCATGAAATTAAAAAGTGGTATTGGTAGGAGCTGCCTTCATGCTGCAACTCATATCAAGGAGGGGAAAAGAAAGAAGGAACATAGTGCTGCTGTTTGTTAATTAATAATAAGGCAGCCAAGCATTGCAGAACACTAAACCCACTCCACTACAGCTGAGATGTAAGTCTCCTTTTTACTTACTATCTATATTTCAGTCATTTCTAAAAGCTCCTGGCTGGTTTCAGGGTGCCATTGTACAGAGACAGAATTGATGCATGTCCTTGAAGAATGCCAGTTTGAATATAGTCAAACATAGAGTGAACTGAGGCAGTGAAGTAGCTTGTCCATTAACACCCAACAATAAAAGGAAAGAAATAAATCTGCCTCCTTTCTTTTGGTCTAGGATGCAAATCAGTGGGTCTCATGCCCTCCACCTATGTAAAATTGTAATTAATCTTTTTTGACTCACCCAATTCCTCTGTTTCTCAAATGCTATTGTTTTATCCTAGACTTAACACTGCTTAAAGGAATGCCCCCACCTTTACCATTGATCTACTATTTTGTTTTAAGCCATTTACCATAGTTAGTAATATCCAATTATTCAATATTAGAAAATATTAGAACTCTCTGAAGTCAATAATACAGACGATAGATTAGCAAAGTGAGAGTAAAACTATGGCCAGTATATGGCCTGCTTGCTTTTAGTCATAATGTAAAAGAAAATAACTGCTTTTTAAGATAGGAAAATTCAGAATTGAGGAAATTTCTGTGGGGTGTGATCAGAAAGCATGCTTAAAGACAAACCATCTTTTGCCTTCAGTTCAGTAAGATAATCTCGTGCTAGCAACAATTATACATATTTTAAGATTGTTAGACATTTTTATTAAGGCAGTTTAGAATTAATAAAAAATAAAATAATTTTTCTTCATGCTAAGAATTTGGGGTTTTTTACATTTTCTAGTTTGAAATGGTGGGGTTTTGTTCTGTTTACACTGTGGTTCACATATGCAGATGTCCTAAAACCTTCCTTGAAATGTACTTCTCAAGTATACATAAACGAGGCAAGATTTTTTCCTCTGTAATAGATTGGCCACTTATGAGAAATCTTCAAGGTAAAGCTTAAGTTTTGAATCTGAAATCAGTTTTCTTTGTCATTAATTATCCATATAATAAAACACTTTACAAAAGTCTTGAAGATGTTACATATGAATTCTTCATGTCTTAGTTGTTCTTTAATTAACCCTCAGGATATTTTTTTTAAGGTATTGAGTGGATTTTTTTTTTTTTGTTTCATTTAGTTTACTTGTCTCTTCCTCTGAAAATCCCATTCCTTTTTGCCTTGTGCCCTGAATTTTCAGACTATATCTGGAAATTAACGTTGACTTGACCTGACCCTTTGTAAACTTCTGAAATTTTTCAATGCCCTGAAATAGTTTGATTTTGAATATTTTTTTTTTTATTATTTTTTTTTACTTACAGTCCATGCTCAGAAAGAGAATTCTCTGATGCAAAATTGAAAACCACATTGTTCATGTACACTTCTACTACGAAGTTGCAGCTATATACGGGCTCACTTTTTTCCAAATTAAAACCCCCTGTTTTGCTGGAGATCAGTTGTTATTGAAAAGAAAAAGGGTATCTTTATTTATTCATAAGCTTGTATTCTGTGGGGGGTTTTTTGCTCTGAAAAATTTCACACACCTATATCTCACATTGCTTTAAAAATAATATGTCCTAAAAAACCCAAAAAGTAAACTAAAAGACCTTGTATGTTTTGGTTTCTTTTCACTTAATTTTAGGCGGTCAAATTAGAAGAACAGTTGCCTTTCTTTCCTGTTCTGGTCAAAATGGAAAGAAATACCTGCTAGCTGCAGGTCTCAAATCTCAGGTGTGCTCGGTGAGGCTGTGGAGCTGCTTTTCCTCTTCCATTGACTACAAAGAAAACCTAACCCATGAAGTTCCTAATTCGGAACTGCCAGATTTGGCATCTCTGGTAAATATCTCTAAATGGGCAGCATCATTCTTTGTCAGCTGGGTGACTGAGATAAACTCACTGGTTTAAAAATCTGGACACAGCTCAAGCCAGAGGTATTCCAAGCCAGAACTATACTTACACAACTTATTTCTGAGGCTGTGTTGGGGTTGGTCAAATACTTGAGACATACCTATCTGATCTGGTCTGAGACCAATTTCCCCTGCTCCATCCCCCCACCCTTTCATTTTTCGTTCTAATTACCAAGCACGCTAACTTTGTCTGTTTACTAGATAACTGTTCACATTCTCATGAGATTTAGCTTTCATCCTGCACCTACAGATCTGGATATAATTTTTGGACATCCTTTCAATATTTTATGGACTATAGAAAAAAATTTCTTAATTACTTGGCAGCTATCTTAACTTCATAATATATAATCAAACACACAGGCACTGAACATCCCAGTGCCAAATTCCATTTGACTTAACCAGATGCAGAGAATGAAATGACACATGACCAAAATTTTGATTTATAACCCTCATGTTCTGTCCATGACTACTGTAATTCTATGAGACCATAAGGGGTTTTGTGCTGGGTTTGGTTTGGGGTTTTTTTTTTGCTTTGTTCTGGCCTGTGTATGTTTTTATTTACTTATTTACCTTTCTATAGGTAAATGTCAACTGACTGTTATGGCTAGAGCAAAATTTGACACTCCTAGCTAAATGAAGTATCACATTTCCTTTGCTTAGGAAAGAAAAAAAAATAATATATTTTTTAAAAGAAATGAATCTACTGACCATTAATACTTTTAATCTGGTTATTAAAAACCTCTAACAATAAGGGAAAAAGTATTCTGGAATATTATGTTAATAATAGAAGGAATGGGGGTGGAAAATGGACTAATTTTAAAATGGGACCTGATAAATATATAGAGGGGATTACAAGGTGTAATTGCCTTTGGTATCAGAGGACAGGATTTGTCAGCTCAGATATCCTCTCCTACATCCTATGCTGTTCTCCTGTTATTCACTCAGTGCTTTAAATAAAGTTGTTTGTTTGTTTGTTTGTTTTGGATTTGGGGTTTTTTTAATCAGAGATCATATGCAAGAAATTGAAGACTTCAAGTCGGCCTATTTGGACCATCTGCATAGATTGTAATTTCTGGCTATATATCTTGATTTTAGTATGCCTGCTTCTCTACTGACTTAAGATACTTGTCATTTAAAATTTTGCAAAGCAAAGTTTACGGCAGGTATTAACTACTTACATTCAATATGCTACCATTTTAATGCTGCATTTTCCAGGCATAACTCAGTATTGAATCAGATCCAAAATTGTTGTAGATTACAGGTTTACTGGCAACTAATAAGTCTAGTGCAGCTATGGAAGGAAATTTCTATATGGATCAATTCTGGTAGGGTCCTGCTTCAGCTCATTTCATAAGCAGACTCTACCTAGTAAACACAGTAACTAGAAATGGATGCGGAAAACTCAGTAAGGTCCTTGCTGGAAAATGTCTCTATTACAAAACCACTGAGAAAATGATTCAGGAAATGCAAGTGATAAGGAAATAGTGAAATATGACCAACAGTAGATATGAATGCATCTTGATCAACAAAATGTAGTGTCAAAATATAATAAAACCAGTACTGTGTATCTTAGTTATTGCATATGCAGACACCTTAACTAACATGAGTAATCTGAAAGAATGAAATCATGAGGAATGATGTTTGAGGGCTGTTTAAGTAATGTGACCTGAATATTATCTGTTGAGTTACAACAGAAAATAATGAAAAATATCAATTCTTTCTTCCTTTCTTCAAGCACCTCTTGAGATGTAGGGAGGTAAATTTCAGTCAGAGGACTCCAGGGCCATAAAGTCAGTTATTTCATTATTCTGCCTCCATTATCTTACTCTATCCCTTTATAGAGATGCAAAAATGACTCTGCTGTCTCTGGACATTGCAAGGTCAGCCTGCCTTTCAGTTCAGTGGACTCCTCTAAAGTGCTATTGTCAACTCATGAGGCTCAGTCACATAAGCTGAGTACAGGTGGTGGCTCTACAGGAGAAAATAACTGCCTTTCCCCATTTCCCTCCTGCCCTTCAGTCTACACTGAACCCAAGGTACTGCAGGAAGAAGCCATGGATCAGTAAATTGGTAGAGCTCAGAGATCAGTCCATCAATCTTAAGAGCAATTCATTCTTGGATTTGTGGATGCTGTGCAAAAGGATGCTTAGAAAAATCTAGGATAGGGTAGTTATTAAAGGAGATTAAAGGGTATTATCGAGTGCTTCAGCAAGTTATAATTAAAAAAAAAAAAAAAAAAAAGAGGGAGAGAGGGGGGGAGAGTAGGCTATTTTTTCCAGTCAGTGAAGTTTCAAGGATGAGAAGCCTAGTTTTGCTTTGTTATTGGCTTCAATATTAATTATACAGTATTTTTTCCACTTAACAAAAAGAATCAGCTTCTTCAATCCAAATTCCCTAGTTAATTTCTTTAAGGTAATAATGCATACATAAGACACAGACTCAATGTTTTTGCCAATTAGAAGTGCGCCAGCCTCGCACACTTGCTGAAAATTCAGCCGTCTCTGAAAATTGAGTGCCTCATGACACACAGATAGCCCAGGTATGAATCCTATCTTCCTAAATGGAAAAGGTAATTCAGCATTTGCTTCAATCATGCAAAGTGCTCTACAGGGAAGTATCTTCCTGTCTTTTCATCTGCAGGCAGAACTGGGTGAATTTTATGGTGTTACTCAGAACATCAGACTGCATAACCTGATGGTCACATATACCCTTCAAAAATTGTCTGTGTCTATCAGTCTATGTAATGACCTATTCTTTTGCACATTCACCCTCACTATAACGTCTAATTGCCCTCAAACTAAGATATTTAAAGCCAGAAAGCATTCTTATAAAGCCAGTACTGAACATGCATCCACCAAAAAGGTAAAATGAATTGGAAATCTTTCAAACTCCTAAGAGATTGAGTAATTTATTATTATTATTATTGTTATTGTTGTTGTTGTTGTTGCTATTACTACTTCTACTGTAGTTGTTGTTATTTTAATCTTGGGTCTAGATGATACTTACCTGCTTTTACTGCTTTTACCCTGGCCAAGAAGCCAAATGGCAAGTCCTAGCTTCTATGGTCAACTAGAATACATGAGTGTTCTGTTCTTCTAGAAAATGTATTTTATTTATTATTTTTTTTTCAAACTACCCAGCAAAATCCAATCTTGAAGGACAAAGTTCTTTGATTCTGCATCCTGGTTCTGTCTTCAGAGGTTGTTTCAGTTTCCAAATAGGAGATGGAGCATAATCTGCTTTCAAGATTCCTGGCTTCCTGGACCGTGAACTAGGACCCCACTGCATCTAAAGACAAGAATATTCCCTTAGACATTAACATTCTCAACACTGCAATGCCCCCCTCCTTTTTCATATGCAATGTCTACGAATGGCATGCAGCCACTTTTTGGCCATGCTGAAATCTGGTAGCCATAGCTAATTCCTCTCCTTATATTCAGACCGCATTCCAGATTCAATTAAAATCATGTCAGCATGTGCTGTATTTTTCACTTACCAACGCTAATGATCAGGTCCTGAAACCTCCGTTATACTGTGTGGTGCTTTTTGCTTCCCGGAGCTATGCTACACAGAATCTGACATAGCCAGAGCTTGTAAAGACCCTTTACGTCCTTAGATTCCAGACCTGCAAGGTCACTTCATCAAACCAAAGCTCATTAAAAAGAAGGAAGAAAGGTGATCTACTATTCTGACCTCGGATATTGTAGCTGAAAAAGCCCTTTGCCATTTATATTTCAACTTTCAATGAGTATATGACTCAGTACTGGAAGGATTTGTAGCTGACACTCAATAGAAGCTGCTCTCGAATTTTGACAAATCCCATCTTGAGCCGAGAAGAGAAACAGATATTGATCCTAAGTGTACCTAATTCATCTCTGCACTTGTAATCCCAAAAGAAAATGGCTTCTATGACCAGAGGGCGTTCAATATTTTTTCCATCTTGTAAAATAAACAGCAGTTATTTTGGTGTGTCTTCATGCATCAGAAGCAACATCGTAAGTAAACAAAGCACTGATTTTTTTCCTCTCCTCTTTCCTGAGCAGAGTTGTAAGAACTGCTGGGCCTTTTGATTGGACTAATTAAATTGTATCAAATAATTTAGACTGATGAAAGTCTGGAGGCCACAACACCGCAGCTGAGATCTGTGGCTCTGAAAGGAAGCTCCATTCCTTTATCAGAGAGCTGTATTTCAACAGGGATCATGTAATAAATTGTGAGGAAATTCATTTCACCCCCATGATGAAGCCTCAGTAGCAGTGTGGTGGCACTAGCACTTGGGGGTTGCTGAGAGTGATGATACATGGAGAGATAAGAAGCCAAGTTCTGTTGTCAATTACTTTCATGTAAATTTGGAGAAATTCTATTGATTTTACTGGTGTTGTTTAAGATATAACCTGAGGTCACGATCTAGCCCATGATTTTACTTATTGTTCCTCTTTTTCAGCATGTCATATCAGAACAACTGACTGCAAAATATAAAAAGTTTAGAAGTTCTGTCCTGAGAGTCACTTGTGACAAGAGCTGGATAGGAAGTAACCAACCATCCTAGCTGACGAATATTTTCAGTTCCTAAAGCACACTCAACTAGACGGACCCAACCATGCAGCACACTGTTCATGAAACCCTCCTTTGATGTGGGAGAAACAGTCTGTCATGGTAAATAACCAGACCAGGCATTTGAACCTGCATCTCCCATCATTATTGGAATATTGAATTTTATGGGGCAGCTGGGACTCTTTCCTGACATAGCTAAGATTCACTAAATATGCTAAGTTCCTCTGAAAAGTTTTCATTTCAATGAATCAGTCTTTTCTGACAGCAATGACAACAAATGCTGAAAAATTTCCTATCAGCTCCAATAATCACGCAAGGGAGCATCCTGCTGCAAAAGACTGGTGAGCAGGGCAGAATATTTTATAGACAGGTGAGAAGCATTAAGTGCAACTCTGCAGGGTTTTGACATCTAAGCAAAAGATTGTTGGGGGAGGGCGAAAATGAGGAATTTACTCTACACTTAGATTTTTAAGGGCGTTGTTTTCTTAGAAGCAAGGGTAACGTGGTATACTTCTGTGCATATGGATGGTTGTTAGAATGGATGTCACACACATAAGCATCCAGATTTTCCCCTGTCCTAGATCTGTTTTCAGTTTGTTTCCCCACCCCCACCTTCACCCGTAGATTTTTTTAATTCAGTGTTAAGTGCTGCTACGAGTTCAGTGGCTTATAAAAAGCATCTCGTCAGTGCCTAGTGTGTTTTCCTGGACTGAAATCTCAACCCTTCAAAGACTACAAAGCCCTAATTCAAACAGGTGTTATGAACATGCATGTCCAGCAGGACCTTCCAAAATGTCTGGTTATGTTGAAATCAATGGAGACACCTGTCTGCAAGACAAAGGTGCATCTCAGTAAGACTACAATCATGGTTCACTAAAGCCATTCCCAAAGAGGTTGCCTATTAGTAGTGAAGGCAAGATTTGATGCTCTACCAGCTGATCCAGAAGACATTCTCTTGAAATAGCTACAGTGAACTGGCCCATGGGACCCAATGGTATTACTGGATCATGCTAAAAATGAGTGTGATTGTCCAGCTCTGTCTCCCTCAGCAAATTTCAGCTAAGAGGAAAGGATGGGGAAGTCCTGGGTGCCCACATATAGGCAAGTGAGGGTTCAAGCAGAGTCTATAGCTTCTTTCAAAAATAACAAACGCTTTTTGAATTTTCATGTAGCAAGCACAAAAATATCGGCTAAATTATGTCAGAACAAGAAAAGTTCATCTTGTGAATTCAGCAATATTTTGGTTTGAAAAAGGATTTAGTTACATGTCTTGTGGTCAGAACGGTGCAATTAAGGAATTTATTCATTGTCATTTTTGTTTGGCAATATCTTGCTGTTATGGGTAACCTCTGAAATGTAGGGGGCAGGGGAAGCTGCATGTCTTCATAACGAAGAAAATAAAAAATGTGTGGCAAATTGGAGGTTTTGGAGAGAAAAAAAGATACAACAATGCAACACAATTTTGTTTTAAAGATGCCTCATATATACTATTTTGTCTTACATTTTTCATACTTCCAAAGATTTGTATTGTTCTGTTGCTTAGGGCAAGACTGCTGCTGCTGATGCACAAGTGAGCAAAAAATAGGACTTGATTTTCTGTGGGTTTTCAGGAGTAGCTGTCAGAAACTCACTTACTTCCTCAGCCAGAGTATCACATAGCTCTGCCGAAGTTATCAAAGCTCTGTTGCAGAACAGTTTATAAATGATCTGGAATTAGTACTGGACAATAAACAAGGGAAACTACTCAATCATCTTCACAAACTCATGTTGCAGGAGCAGAAGAATTCAAGAAAAGGTGGGACTATAAAGCAGACTGTTGGAAAACAGGCATCATAAGGACGGTGTGTAATGGTCAGGTGTCCTACTTATAGTGGCTGGGACCAGTTTATCACCGTGTGGGTGTAACTGGAACTGTGTATTCTATACCCTCTCTGCCATTCAT
>JAVJGI010000057.1:7924304-7934656 GCA_035590275.1 Ibycter americanus | reverse complement strand
TTAAATTGTAGTTCTGACTTCTGAACTCTTTTGAGCTGGGTTCATTTCTCCTGCTGGTTTACTTTTAAACCAGCACATCAGGTCATTTAGGTATTCTGATCACCCGGTGAAGCAATGTGAAGTCTATGACGTACAGAAATGAACCATAAAGCTAGCATTTATTTACTCTTTGCTATGACTAACTTCCTATATAAATAAATAAATAAATAGATAAAGCCATCTGGGATGCTTGCAAGTATTGGACATAAACATTAATGGCAGTGATTTTGCACTTGCATATCACTTTTATTCTAAGGTTCTTAAAATGATCCACATTAATTAAGCCTTATGACTCTTTGTTGAGGTCCATAAGAAAAGGCAGATAATACTTGCTGGCACTCTCTGAATATTAGGAAGTTAAATCAATGACTCTAAGATTCTCAAATGCTTTTAAAAAGGTGAGTTGATTCAGATTGTGTTCACTTAGATGTTTGCACCAAAATTCTAGCAAACAGAAGGATCTAGGAATTTCTTTTTTTTTTTTTTTTAATTGTTTCCAAATTTGTTTTTCCTTTACTTCTGGGACTTTTCTCTTTATTAGATGATGGATGATAGAAAGGGAAAGAGCTGCCTGAGATCTTGCAGGATTCATTCTGAACACAAGCAGATTACAGTTTTCATTGTCCGTGGGTGGAATAATGAAAAAATAAAATAAAAAAAAGCTGTAAAAATGAAGGACCTCTCCAGACTGTGTAAGCGAACATCGAGGAGCACACTCACAAAGGCCTAGACTCATTGTTTCCTAAGTACCTGTCTGGTTATAATCATACAAAATGCTCAGTGATGTTAGAAACGGGAGCTTAATTTCTCCAGAGGTTAATTCAGCCTTCCTCTGATCTCTCTTAACTGGTGAAAGGACTTAACTGTCTTCATTGACTAGACAAGGAGCTGAAGGTAACTATATTCCAGCTTAAAAGCCTTCAGATACCTCACAAATTAGCAAGATTAATCCAAGTCTAAGTCTTTGTGTGTCTGACTCCTTCATATAACGTTTCCATCAGAAAACTAGCTGGAAAGTGTACGTATCTAATTTAAGACAACTTGAGTGATGGTAAAAATAAGAGTCCTCTCAACTGAAACTCAGTTTGATTGAGTAGAATGTATCTAGAAAGATGAGAGTAGCCTAAAACCCCAAAACATTAACCTAGCTCTTCTGTTTCCCATAGGAAATTTAATCAATTGTTGTAGAGCCAAGATTCCATCCTATTTTTTAGTGGAGACTCCCATTTGAAACAGGCCTGGGTCACCTCAACTTTTCAGTCCAAGTCAAGCAATTGTCCACCAGCAGTTTATTTTATAGGTTTTCTTTCTTTCCTTTTCTTTCTGCCGTGAGATTTTGGAAAACTGCTGACTCTTCCCTTCTCTGAGCACACTGAAATCTAGATAGTACTTCTGTTTCAATACAGAAGTTTATATGATAGCGTCCTTGACCAAAACTCTCTCTTATTGTTATTAAGCACATTATTGGTTGCCTCTGCTTGATTCTTTCTCATGTACATACAGGGACACACCATACTTAGATTTTATATGTAAATACATACAAAGTATCTCCTCCTGTATGGAGACCCATTAATATAGATTATATTATTAATTGTTATTTCCTCCAGATGAATAGAGCAGTATCAAGAGTATTCTTCACTGTAGTAGGAACAATAATATACTGTCAATAGAACGATACCTTAATAAGACAAAAAATCCGTTCAATGACAGGAACAATAGATTTCATAGGAAACTATGTGACAGGGAAGAGGTATTGCATTGTTTGGAACACCTGTGGTTAATTATCATAGCTGAATACATTAAAATCAGTTTCTAACCTCATATATCTTCATAGACTGTTTGGTGATATTAAGCGATAAAGGCTTAATAATCAAAAGTACTGAGTTAGCAAATGTTTTCTAATTTTAATAACTTCTTGTTGTAATTACCAAGTCTTGGAGTGAAATGATTTAATTAGAAAGTAATCAAGAAGTGTCTACTGTTAATTGAAGAAATTATAAAAGATCTACATTTTTAATATATTTCTTGGGTAATAAAATTAAAGTCTATGATAATTATTTTATAAACCGTGCTGATAAGAAAAGTTTGATACCAAAATGAGATATTGTGTATAATAATTCCCATAGCTGCATTTGCCTTTGGCAGGTATAACCCAAAGCAAGGATACTTTGGACATATCCATTATGTGTCATTTCACATCTCAGTGTACTTCAAGAATGTCCATTCACGTTCACAGCTCCTATAAGAATCACAATAATTACCATTATACCTATTTTCTCAACTAATAAAAGAGAGGTTAAATGCATCAGAATAAATGATGGCTGTTTATAGGTTAGATTGAAAAATTTCTATCTAATCTCCTTTTCATAAAAACCCTGGATTTATAATTAAGCTGTTTTCTAAAAAGAAATTGAGGTTATTGTCCTTTCATGAACATTTTAACTTTTCAGAAATGAAAAAGGTACTTGTCAAGTCAAAGCAAAAAAGCATAAAAATAATGTTTCAAAATTGTCCAGCTGAAGCCAAAAGAATTTGAATTTAGAAAAAGTCTGCAGATCAGCTAGTAGGATTTATAGTTCATATTCTTCACCTTTTCATTGTTCTCTGCCAGCTGAGTACTGAAAATAGACAGTATTTCCCAAAATCCTCCATGGCTATGCATTCCCATGCTGAACCATGCTCGGCAAGTGGGGTGTCAAAAACGCTGAACGTGTCATAGGGATAAAACCTTTTTTTTCCTGACTGCTGCTATTTCAGTTAAACATTCCAAGACACTGATCATCCAATTTAAAACTTCTGTGGTGAACTGCTATTCCCTCTTGGGTGTCTGTTAAAGTTAATTTGTCAATGCACAAGAAGCACAGGATAAAGATCTTCTAACACAGGTTTGTCAGAATAGACATGGTTATGTAGGTTTCCAAAATGGTACATGCTCTTAGGTCCTCAGCTTGCACAAAAATCTTGTACTCTAATAAATAAATGCTATTATAAAAAGATGTTTTCCATGAAAGGGAAAAATTACCTGCTTGCAGGAAAAGTGACAGAACTAAAAACACACACAGAAATGTTTTTCAACCTGCAACAGTAATAACTGGAGAATAGAAGCACATTCTAAAAAATGAGAAATTAACTCATTTTTTTCATGAGATGGCCATTATTGGTTTACACCTTTCAGTTATTTCTCCTGAAAAGCACATCTGATTAATAACAAAACCAACATCACTATTCTTTTGATTGCTGTTCTTAATCCTGAAGATCTTTTCAGACTGTCAACAGATGATGTCACACGACACGCACAGTGAGCAGCCACTAGTGGGATAGAAAGTGACATCTGTATAGCTGAACAAAATTCAAATGATCTGTCTGACTAACAAGACTGCAAGATGTTGAAGTAGTGATTGACAAACTGTCAGGCACTTCATACCAGGTTCACAAATGCATGTACATTTTCATTCCTAATTTACACATGCTGTTAATACAATTCTAGGTGCAAATAAGACGCTCATACGCTGGAAGTGTATTAAGAGCTGGAAACGCCTGATTGACATACACATGTGAATTCTCTTGCCAATTCAATTAGCTTCTACGTACCCACACCTTTTCTTAGTTTGATAAAGCTTTAAAAACCCCACCCAACCAACCAAAGAACAATGCTCAAAATGTTTTACTTCTCTGAAAATATACAGATCAAACTAAATGTAAATTATTTGAACATAAAGTGCAAGCTTTTTTGTTTCTGCTCCGCCTTAGACAGAAGAGTTGACCTTGATATAAAGCATCTATTTGGAATTAATGACTGGTTGGTGATAATTCTCTCTAGCTGTTCACCAGGCCATTAGCTCCTCCCAGCTCTTCGCTAGTCCCCAGAAGTTACCTTTGGCCTTGATTATTATTGCTTAAACAAACACTTCTTGAAAACTTAGGAGGTTACTTTTCATTTACCTGCCATCTAAATTCATTCTTCAGAGACACTTTGTCAGCAAAGGAAATATGACTCAGTGTCTTCACTGTAAAAGAAAAAAAGAGAAACCTCGCTCTATGGCATGTTTTATATGAAGAAGAGAAAGAATAATTATATGTTACCTCTTATGGTTCCCTTGCAACAGGGAATTTTCTGGATGACTTCTTTTACAGAATGAGTAACTATTTTACAAAAAGAAGCAAAAAAAAAAAAAAAAATTCTGGGGAGTGGAGGCATTGGGGAACTTTTGCATCCTTCAGGATAACAAAAAGGGGAGAAATACAAAGACTGTTCCCAACTGGGCATAGATTTATAAGTTACACAGAGCACCCTTATTTACTGAAATGCAGAAGTATATGCATGAGAAATTCCCAGCTGCTGACATTTTGTGAGCTTTTAATAGTACCATTAGTCAATATATCAGTATGCAGCATATCATATTGACTAGAGCTGATGTTTATAGTGGAAAGCTATTGACTTATGGGATGAAAAAGTGGATATAATTCAGCTTCAGGCATTATTGCCCACTGGAGGTTACTTTTTCATTTACAGGGACAATAATTTGCCCTGTAAACTGAAAACTCTAGGCTCACTATATATTTTATTATGCACTTTAATAAGACTTTTTTGCCCTAAATGTGCTTTACATAGAAGTTCAGCAGTAAAAAAGAAAAAACCACCAAAAAACCTTGAGTGGCTCACTAAAATTTCTTAATTTTAGAAATGGTCAATAACACATTTAGATATAGATGTAAAGGGATACCTCCTACATGTCTATCATATTGTATGACATTGCCAGCAGTCTTGAGGTTGGACTTCAAATCTTAAATTGAATACTACTCATTTATGCATCCTTAGTATGGGATCAGGATCCTTGGTATAGAATTTATCTCAGTTAACTGCCTGTTCCAAACAGCCAAACAGGTTGTGCACGGAGGCTGTGCAGTCCTCATCCTCAAAGATTTTCATGGACGCCCTCAGCAACCTGGTCTGACTGTTCTTTGAACAAGATGGCCACTTGAGGTCCCTTCAAACCTGAATTCTGTTATGATCTTATTAACTCAATCACTCTAAAAGTTTCTAGAGCCTTTTTCTGCATTCACTGGAGAGACATAGATAGCTACAGAAGTTAGGTCACATCAGAAAGAAATAAATGTCTGTTACAAGTGGGAAGAAATGCTTATTGGAGTCACCACAGAGGGAACCCAGAAGATCAGCCTGGATTAAGTAATCAACAAACAGCTAAAAGTGGTGATATCGTGAGGCACTTCACCTTGACTACACAGACTACTGGTTAGTTGAGGATCACATGATTATTCCAAAATGTTTTCTTTGTATGGGGCTCACTCATCCTTGATCGCAATTGATGATTTAAATGCTACCATAATACATAATTGCAAAAAATAAAAAGTACCATATGGATTGACTGATGAACTAATGGGCTGGATCCTACAGTTTTACTAAAAGATCAGCTTGCTAACCACAGGATGCATACATTTCAGCTGACAATAGATCTTGATAAGCTAAAAAAGAAATCAGAATTAGCTTGTCAATAGCAGAAATGAGTCAATAGCAGAACAACTGCTATCCACTTCTAATCATAGTAATGGCACAATAGACAATATTCATTATCCACCTGTCAAATCTTGGTGTGAAAAAAAGCAGTAATAGATCAAGGATAATATAACAATAACAGTAACAATAATAGTAAAAACAAGAGCAGTAGCAAAACCAAAAAACATCATATCCTAAAATTAGTGACATAAATCAATGAGTGCTTTCTTGTGTCAATTCACATTAAGAACCACTGTATAAGGCATAGTAACCCAGAGTATCTTAACACAACATGATATCCTGGTTTTACTTCATGAATTATGATTTAAGACTGGATAGTTACTTACTATAGCATAATATGTTCATGGATTTTCTGCAGGTTTCTTGGTAAGACTCTCACCTACCTATGTCCTAGGAGAAAAAGCAGTTATTTCCTCTTGACTTTTTTTGGTAGCATTCACCCCAAGTGTGTTGGCATGTGTGTGATATTGTGTAACAGGACTAAATAATTTCAGTCACAGTTTAACAGCTTAATGCTGACTTCTTCTCATAGGGAGGAAAGACTTTTGAACTAAAGCATAAGATGGGAGAGTCTGGAGAGCTTACATAGGTCAGGTTTTCTTCTTTGTGGAGTCCTGGCATTGTTTTCCTGCTATCCAAACTATTCCTTCCACTACTTGTTTCGCCCTCGATTAGTAGTGACAGCATTACAGGGTGAGCCAAGATGGTGTTGTGTTACCCGCATAGGATTCCGTCACTTAAAGGTAGGTGTCCACATAGCAGGTGTCATATGTGAGCTGACTGTCTGAGATCCCATTATAGTCAAAGGGGATTATGGTCGATATGGATACCATTTTCTAAAATAGACAGCCACGTTTTATTTTTTTTCAGGCAAGTGGTTTTCTAGATTTTTCAGTGTATTGACTGAATTTCCTTAGACTGCAATGAGAACCAACATATCATCATTACCATATGTAGGTTTCTGAATTTGGAGCTGAAACCCACCCATACTACTCAATCTAATTGGCTAGATATTTAAGAGTGCAAAATTATTTGAGATGCTGCACTGTATCCAAAACTTTTCTGTGAGGTTGGCAGATGTGACGCAATCTATAGGTAGGTAAAATCCTTCCATTGTTTTGGAGTGTCAACCAAAAGGTACACCCAAGGGCATCTCAAATGACACTAGATAATTATGTCTAGGCAATTTCACTTTATTCTTAGTGTCTAATTTATGACAATCATTAAGGATATATCTATACTGAGAAATTAAATCGGACCAGGAACATTTCTGGTCATTGGGGTCAAGTAGCAAAATATATTTGGGTCTATGCTGGTGAATTCTCTAAGCTTCCAAAAAGGGTGAGTGCACCTGGAGTAGTTATTGGGAGCAGGCAGTTCTAACTCGCAAAATGCTCCCAGGTGTTGGCAGTATGTTAGCTGTTATGAACCAGAACTGGACCAGAGACAGTCCTAATATCTCACTAATATGGCCAGACATGCCCAAGAGTCCTTCTGGGCATTATTTCATTTAACAGTCACAGCTAAAGTGCCTAGGAATCCAGCCACATGTAGACATTAACAGATAAACATTCCTGGTTTAGACAATAGAAATGGTAAAAAATCTCATCTTCCAATCTCCCCACTCCTAGCTGCACCCCAGTATATTCAAAATAATTTTGGCCCTTTGGGATAATGTACCTCTAGATGCATTGAGTTCTACCACATTTATTTTTCTCCCTCTTGAAGTAATTGTCATTCAGTGCCGGAGTTGAGGTATTGGAGTAGGTTTGTGTGAGTTTGGTATTTTATTCATTCCTCTCTCCATCTCTGTTTTTCTCTTTCCATTCAAACACAGAGCATAACAGAATTGCCACTGCCAAAACCCTCACTCCACTGGAGTGAAAACCATTCATTTGTCATCTCAATTTTAAGATTCCTGACTCCAAATGCAAGGGTATTCTCCATGGACGTAATGGGACATTTAGCAATTCATTCATTTTCTTCACATGCTACTTATTTAGACACTCAGCAGTTGGCAGCTTTGATGTGAGTGGTGAAAATTATAAAGACATTACGTATCATAAAAATATAAATGAAAGAAAACATAGGCCCTGTTTTATATCAGACTAAATTGACTAGTGTCATACTCAGGATATTTTGTTTTATAAATTATAATCGTTAGAGGAGGTGTTCCCTTCAGTGAAACACTACCTGTCTGTTTCATATAGAACATGAGCTTTTCATTTTTTCTCCTGTAAAGAAATAGCTGTGCAAGACTTAGGCACAAAGAGGTAAATGTATAAACTCAAATAGTACACATGAACAGAATAGAGTATGCCTGTGTTTGAGACCTTAAACATAATTAAGGTCTCTGAGTGCCAGTGAAGGGAAAGAAATAATATGATATGGAGGGAGTAGTAAAACTCTGTTGGAGAAGTAGGGCTACGATTGTTCAGAAATGTTTATATACAAGGGGAAGAAAAAGGAAGAAGAAAAAAAAAAGGTATTTCATGCTGTTGTTCTCTCCTATTTTCTGGCCATTTGTGGTGGATCGAACCCAGAGAGCAACTAAGAATCTACACAGCTGCTCACTTGCCCCTACCCTGGTAGTGGGACAGGGGAGAAAATAGGAAGTGCAAGAGTAAGAAAACCCATGGATCAAGGTAAAGACACTTTAATAAGTGAATAAAAGAGAGGAATAAAACCCAACCACAAGTGATGCAAAGGCAGTCAGTCACCACCTCCCACAACCAAGCTGATTTCTTGCCCACCTCTGAGCAGCAGTGACCTCAGAAGACACTTCCTTCCCCACTTCAATTTTTAATTGTGGGGCATGACACTGCATGGTATGGAGTATTCCTTTCGTCAATTCAGGTCAACTGTCCTGTCTGTTTCCCCTCCCAGCTTCTTGCCCACCCCTAGCCTACTTGCTGTAGGGGGGCAGAGTAAGCAACAGAAAGCCTTGATGCTATGCAGGCACTGTTTATCAAGACAAATTATTAGTGGCCTATCAACACTGTTTTGGACACAAACCCATAACAACATCATATGGACTCCTATGAAGAAAGTTAAACTCCATTCCTGCCACCCAGAACACCATTATAAGTGCTGGTGTGAAAACAGTGACCCATTTTGAGTACAGAGCACGTATATAGTGAGACAAAACTGGCAGGTATACCCTGGGGAGTGAGTCTCTAGACGTTTGAAGTAGGTCTTGCATACTTCAAATAGAATGGCATATTAAACCAAGGATCATACTGGGATCAAGATCTACTATAACCATTCATCCACCCTGGAGCCAGTAACAGCGGTGTAACTAAGGCTGGGGGTACCTATTTCCTTCATGCACTTTCTGACTTGCTTCTAATGGCCTTCCTCTTCACGATGCTGAGCAACCTGATCTCAGTTGGTTTGGCTTTGAGCAGGGGGTTGGAGCAAGGGACTACCAGAGGTCCCTCCCAATCAATACCACACCGTTGTGCTCTGTGGTTCCAGACAGTTCACTCATACCAGTGCCAGCAACACTGTACATAGCTACCACTATTTAGATCACCATTTCATCCACATTATTTTGCGGTATCCACAAATACCCTGACTCTCAGTGAGTGGGTATCCTATCTGTCTTGGTGTTCTCACTGTCTTCTCAATTCTGTGGCTCTGGTCTAGTGGCAATTGACATGGGAAAACAAAGGCAAATAGCAAAGTGTGTGAAAAATCATGAAGATGCCTGATTTTTGTTGTATTGACCAGTAGCAGTGAGCCTTGCTGTGAGGCTGTCTTCAGATGTGGATTTTGGGAAGTACTGAACAAGTCTAACACCTGGTAAATTTGCTTCATGGAATTTTACCTTCGGGGACTTACACCTAAGGTACCAGTCAGGCAGGAAAGTAAACTGTATCTTAAGTTTGTGAAACTTCCGTATACCTCAAATTTACATATGTGCTTAAGCATGATTTTTAAACCTCCAGAAGCAAATCTGGACGAATACTTCAGCATAATGTTTTTGTTATAGAAAACACTAAGATCTTTAGATTTTCTGCAGTAGTAAGCACAGGGCACCGAAAAAACTCTTTGCACACTACTGTGGTATCACAAATAAATGTAGAACTTTTTCAAGGGCTGAATAATATCTTTCAAACAGCAATGACACACAACACAATGCTTTTCCAAACAGCTTGTTTAGTTTCCTTGTGCCTTTAACAGTTTCCGTAATTATTTCATTTGAAATTTTAAGAAGTTATTTATAGATTTGCTGCTCAAAATCAGAAGGTGGGAGGGTTGTTCAGCTCAACTGTCTTTACCCATATGGAGGTTTAACATATAGTGCATGTCAGTCTTCTAGACTTTGAGTATAGTTAATGACTAAAATACACATTTTGAAAGGTGACTTGTTCTATCAGTCTTAGGCATCTGCTTTAGGGTGGGATGAGTTTTCTATTTTCTTTGCACTTTTAAAATTATATTGATTTCTTGTGGGAAGATAGAATAATTAACTGCTTCAGCTGAAGAATTTCCCTGCAAATATCTTGATTATACAAAGTGTTTCATAATAGGGAATATTTTATGCTAAAAATGTCAGCTACTCATTAAGGTATTTTTTACTCCAAACCCTAAACAGTCCAATTCTGTAACATTACTCTAATTCCTACAAGCACTGTTTTTTGGATGCTGTATACTCAGTCTTTTCTGTTCTGTCCTCAGCTTGAGGACATTCTTGTAACTGTAGAGGATTAATTAACATTGATTATATACAGTTGTGGGCTTGCTTCTGGGGTGGTGGGTTGGCTGATGTGGA
>JAVJGI010000057.1:7908179-7924204 GCA_035590275.1 Ibycter americanus | reverse complement strand
GACTGGCCTGAAGAGGATGAAGAAACAGCATGGACAGTAGATGAACTTTTGGAACCTTGTGTGGGAAAGCCTTGTTGTAGCCTGATAGTTTGGTAGTGCTGTGACATGTGACCGCATGAATACCATGATACACTGGCTCCTCTCACAAAAGAGGGCATGCTATGATAAGTCCTGTTTATTTTGGCCTATGAGGAATAATGGATTATACAGTTATGACAACATAATTCATTTAAATGCATTTATTAACAAAAATATATTGTATTGTTTGACCAAGGCAGTTTTGACTTTATTTTGTCAGTATTCAACATGTGCAAAAGACTAAAAAGAATCTTATGTAGATTATAGCTTCTTATTTAAGTGAAGTTGAAACTGAATGACAAGCTTCATAGGATCCATTGTTAATGAACATCTCTGTTTAAAACAGTGTTTTAGATAAAGTTTCATTTTGAGGCAGTATGTGTCAAACATATAGTTAAAAAAAGATGGCTGTTAGACTTCAAGAGATGATGTATATATTACAAGTTCTTTTACAGGTTTTCACTGACAAATAAGCAAACCACTCTTAATAAAATTACTTCTGTTAGACCTCATTTCAATCATAAATCAAACTTAAACCCATCACAAGTATTTGAAAATTCAGATACATATAGTTAACTGTCCTCCTTCCCTCAGTTTTTTTGTACTGATGTCAGCTGGAATTTGTTGAAGTGATTTTTGTGCTTGTTTGGTTTTTATACTCTGTCCTTTCATCATTTTTGAAATCAGGAAATATTATTCTCTCTACAGAGTTAGGCTGAATTAGTAAAATATATGGCCAAAATGTATTTGAACAATTCTGGTTTTATGTTTATTCTTCTTTTCCTCAATGCTGCTTGAATAGTTTAATTTCTCTTGACAACTAAAGTATATATTTACTTTTGAAGTCTGATAATTTTTTATCTTAATCTTTGTCTCTTTCACTTCATATATATTGTTCTCTTACTAATGAGTCTTGATCAATTTCAAGAATACTTCTTTTATTAGCCTTTCAATGTCTGGTGCAATTTTGTTATATCTATACATTTTTGGCTTCTATTGCTTATTAGTAGTTCTTCTTTCCTTACTGATTATTCTGTTATCCTTTTTCATCCAGTATAGTCTAGTAACATTTTATTCAAGTTAACTTTTGCTTGAGATGGAACTTTTTAGTAGCTTTTCTATGTTGGAAAAGGAAAATATACAGGCCTTCTTTATATTCATGTGCTGGATCTGTTCCACCCAGCTGACTTCTCTGCCTAATTTCCTTTTGTCTTTTATCACTGAAAATTTTAGTTACAGACTTACTTCCATCCTTTCATTTAACTTGGAAAGAATTGACTTAAAATCATTCTGTCCAGGGTTAATTTTCATGCCTGGCTTATCTTCTTGACTTACCACTACCAAATCTTACAGTGGGATCAGAAATCTTTCAACTCTGGCATGTGACAAACCTGTAGGTAGCTAGGGCTGATATGCTATCGCAGTGAAATTATGTTGAAGCAAAGGTACAGCTGGTACAATTTTGATTTTCCACGGTGTTAGGAATGTTTCTACAAGTATAAAAAAAGAATAAGCTCCTCTAACCAGGATTAGTATGGGAGAAGGCTAATTGGTCTTTCACCTTATTTTTGCTGTCATACCTTTAGGGATTAGGTTAAGCCTCAGTGTATGTTTCATCAGGGAATCATGAAGATTATACTTTGTCTCTCTGTCTATCATTCAGACACTTCCTCTAATGTTGACTAGGTTTTTATAAGACTCACAACTCATCATACAGTTCCTTTTAGTCAAAATAAGTGTATAATTTATGGTACCAAAGGCAGCTGTTAGGATAATAGAATGCAAGGTGTGAGACAGTAACATGATTGCTAAATCTTTATTAAGTTTCCTGATTTCCCACCTTTCACCCATGCTGAGTCTCACCTTACCTGTGGGATTTTTGCATCTTTAAATTAAGAAGATGCTAATGAGGTGTACTGAGATTGCCTACTATAAAGTAATATAACCCAAAGTCATGACCTGGTCCTTTAAAATAAAGCTCCACTCAATGACAAAATAGAACTGCTGTAGGAAAATGTCAGTTACTCAGCAAAATTTAAATGAGGCACAGAGAACAACTCTTTCTTTTCTAGTTCCAGCTAGGAATCTTCACGGATATTGTAAAATTGACTATCATTGTGATAGCTGAATGCTAAATTATTCACAGAATTTCCTGTTAGCCTAATGGGATTCATTTCATACATCTTCAAAATACCACAACATTGCAACTGGGACAACAGCACTTCCAACTCAGTACAATAAACAGGCATTTTTAGGGAATTATTCCTTGGCCCTACTTAGAAGTTCACCTTAGGGTGAGCTGAGTTATGCCCTAGAAATACCAGTTTCTAGTTTTGACTACAAGATGGACAGGGTAAGACTAACTGTAGACATGGATGTTTGTTCAGACATATCTTATCCTTAACCTCCCTGTACAATCAATGGAAATCAGCACATTCAGAGGATGATTCATCCCACCTAAGATGCATGTCCAAGGAAAGTAGAGTGAATAAGCATGTGAAGGTGTTAGTCTTTCTTTACTGAATATGTAGAAAACTCTTTTTACATAACAATCTTAGACAAAATGTTCAATTTCCAGTTGATTAAAATAAGTTACCTGTAATTGAATTTTTAATTGGACTTCAGATACAGACATGAATTCCATGAAGAAATTCCAGTGTTAATTCTAGGGTCTATGCTTGTACACTACATTCTATAAACAAGCAAAAACTTTATTTCTTTATTTGAAAGTCCCAGATGATTAAAAACCTACAGTAGTCCTTGACCAGTCATTCTACTCTTTTCTGTGATTTTAGCTAAAAATGGATATTTCTTTGCAGAACCAGTTTGCCAAGTTTCAATTCCTAACTACTGGATCTTCTCAAGTTTTTCCTTCTGAGACTGAAGAAACTTCTATTATCATATTTTTATTCCCTCAGTGGATATTTATAGACCATGTCTAGTTATGCCTTTATCTTCCTTTTGAAAAATTAAATAGAGCATGGAGTACTTCATTGCACAGTGTTTTCAAACCTGTAATAACTCCTATGGAACTCTTCTGAATCATCTCCAATCTTTTTCAATAGCCTTTCTCAGCCTCAGGTACCAAGACTGGACAGTTTTCCTATAATGGTCATATCAATGCCAAGTACGAACTAATAAAAAGATTCCTTTCTCCTATTTCATATAATTTAATTTATGTGTTTATGGATCATATTAGCCCTCTGCAACGTAACATCTCATCGGATCCCATATTCTGCTCATGAGCTACAACTGACTCATTTTCTCCTTCAAGTCTTTTACAAGATCACAGCTTCTCAAGACAGAATTTTCCATCCAGTAAATGTAACTGATTTTCTGATCTTGGGGCAGAAATGCAGCTGACTGAGGTCAGTGTAATTCTGTTCAATGCCATTTTTTGCTAGATCAGGATCTGAGCAAGGATTTTATTTCAAGAACTTGTTATATGAACTTGATAAATTCTATCGCTTAATTTTACACCAGAAATTAAAGCTAACCTTAACGTGGACCTAAAATCATTCCTCCTGAACATCTAAACTATATGTTCAACTTTTATCTTCAGGAGCAATCCATGCTGATCTTGGAAAATCTGCTTCACTTCTGACTATGCTGGTCCTGTTGCCATATTTCTCCTAGTTCTTCCCTATCTGAATTGTGCTTGTGACCTTCATATTTACAACAATCTTTGAAAGCAAAGAGCCCTTCATCAACGAGAACACATTTTTCTGCTCCTAATTTCCTTTCCCCCATATACCTTCTTTGCTTTCCAATTCATCTATCAAAAAAAAAAGCTAACAAAAATAATTTAAAAAAAAAGAAACTATTGAGAAATTTTCAGAAATGTTCCATTTCACAAATAAGAACCACAATTTGAATAAGATTGGTTTCATTGTAAATTGGTTGGGAAGCGGTAAGCCCTGACTACAGGACTGGGAAGGGTAGTTCATGTGGCTTCAATCTTTTAGAGGCAACTGTAGATTCAATTTTATATATCCATGTAGACTTACATGGTGTCTCCCTAAACTTCAATTTTTTAATGATGATATACTCCCATTTCACAACATGATTGCAGGGCTAAATCAATTAGGAGCTAGTGACTAAGGATTCACAGTGATCCAAACCAGGAATTACCTCCAAGTGCTGCAGGCCCTGCTTTGTGCAGCTGCTTTAACAGATTTACAGCTTTCTGAAAATGATATGCACGCTTCTTCTTCTATTTTGGACAGAGAGCACTTGAAGGAGATACAATGGTTTCCAGAGATGTGGATGCTAATTCACATCTTATTGGCAGCTACTTAATGTTATCAGGTGTACTAGGTGAATCTTAATAAAGGATTAATGAAGACAGCATGTTTCTTCCTGCTTTTCTTATTGCTCCATTAGACTTTCAGTGAATCACCTTTTTTTCTTCAGCCTCCCTTCAGCCCATGAACAAATTCACAGTCATCCCAAACCAAGAACATCAGAATGGTATTGTCCTCCCAACACCTGAAAAAGTACAACTTTCCCTCTTCACAACAGATTTCTCTCTTGCCATCCAGAAATCCCTGTATTTCCCTTAATCTGTTATTGATTGCTAAAAAATCCTAATAATTATTCAACAAAGACTCAGCCCCCCTAAGGAATGCTGCTATTTCCTCCTCTTTTCTAGTCCATTTTAGTGGTGTTTTCTCTACTGGCAGATCTCTCTCCCAGAAAACAAGCTTAATTTCCCTGTAATCTCTACTTTGCCTCTCCGTAGACTTTGTGGTCGGTCTCTAAGTGTACCAGACTTCTCCTGGTATTGGTGGTAGCCCTCATAAGCACTTCAGCACTGTAAGAACAATATGAATTTGAAATAGGTGAAATAAATATCTGGTCCCTAATTCTGGGCAGAAGCACTGCCCCTTCCAGCAGCCCCTTACCCCAACTGCCCCAGAAGTGTCCTCCAGCTCTCCAGTCACACAGTCTGTGAACTCCACCTCTTTCCACCATTTTGTTTCAGCTGCCATTTTATGGCAGGGAGCCACCATTTTTGACAAGGTCATGACTCACATTTTTTCATGCTACCTTGTGATTAGCTGGCGGGACCAGGCACTCCTTTGCACCTTCCCTCTCGAAGTGCATCCAAGCAGGAAGCTCCTGCCCACTGCATACATGGAGACTGCCAGTTTTTGATATCATACCCCTATGTGTTTTCATACTGTGCCATAGCTGGCTGGTTGCCATTGCTTGAAAATGCCATACTCACATGATCTCACTGCACCATTTGATTGACTGCCCATTTCCTTTGGACCATGAAGTGTTGATATATAAAAATATATATACAGTTTATACATATGTGTGTGTTTGCAATTATACATGTCATTTTTTTATACAGATACATTTTTATATATTTATTTATATTTGTGTAAATATAACCTGCATGTGTAGATATATACATGAAGATATCAGTAAAAGTGTAGCGATACAATGTATAAAACATTCCTTAAAGTTATTGAAACTAATAATGAAAGTTTAAATTTGAATAGAAAGTAATTATTCAAAAGCAAAAGGCAGGTTTGGCATCCACCATTTTGCAAGTTTCCTAAACAAACCCTGACATGTTTGGCGTGGGGAGTTCACAGAGGTATGGGTAGATGTTTTTTAGCAAGGGGGACATGAACATGCTGGAATGTGCCTGAAAGCTACAGACCTGTCCTAGCAGGTGGCCAAGGCTCTGTGTATTTCCTCATCCAGGGGTAGATGCATAATGGCAGTCAAACTTGGTGGATATATAACTCTTTTCCAAACACACAATGATATTAAGTTAATCCTAAAAGCAGCAGACATTATGCAAGTATACCTGCACCATTGCTCTAAAAGGCAAAACAGGTTCTGAAATGGCTAGGACTTTCAAAACAGCTTTTAGCAGGTGGTGCATGCCTTCAGAAATTACAGGCTGACCAGGAAAAAAAGAGAATTTGTAAACTATCTTTTTAATAAGCTGTTAAAACAATATAATGTTCACCATTTTGTTAGTAATATTTAAGACTGTTAAGATGAATTCCATATCCAGCTGATCTGTGCTGCTGTGGAATCAGAGAGTCATTTAGGTTGGAAAAGACCTTTAAGATCATCAAATGTAACTGTAAATCCAGCACTGCCAAGTCCACCACTAAACCATGTCCCTAAGCACCGCGTCTACATGTCATTTAAATACCTCCAGGGATGGTGATCCCACCACTTCCCTGAGCAGTCTGTTCCAGTGCTTGATGACCCTTTCAGTGAAAAAATCCTTCAGTATATCAAACCTAAACCTCCCCTGGTGCCACTTCAGGCTGTTTCCTCTTGTCCTATTGTTTGTTGCTTGGGAGAAGGGACCAACACCCACAATGTCACCATGTGACCATTCCAGCCCATGCAAGATCCATCATTCCTGATACTACATACATTTTTCTTAATTGTCTTTACTATGTACAGAAGACTGTCTTATGAGACCATTTCTGCATCTGCAGGAACATTTTATACTGAATATTTGTGGGTTTTTATTCTGCAGTTTCTGCAGAGCTGAGCAGATACCAGGCTGGGGTAGACAAGGAGGGATAAATCACAGCTCAGGAGAGGGATTTCAGGGGCTGTCCTGGTGGTTTGGAGAAGAAGTAGACAGCCATGGAGCTCTTGGGATGTGATTTCCCACAAGACCCAGTGTAACCCTGCTCCCTGACCCTGCTAGGCTGGGGCTGGAGAACTCAGGTTGCTGGGTTGGGTTCTGGGGCAGAGCTGGAGGCAGCCGCAGGGAAGCTCACCAGGCAGTTCTTACGGGTACAGACATCCTTCCTGTCTTTTCTGCCTGTAAATGTCTGGGTCATGATTTGCCTGACGACACGGCATGCACCTGGAAAGGAGAGGGAAAGTGACACAAACACCGAGCACCTTTCAGGGGCCTGGGAAAGTGCTCTTGAGGGATTTTTCCTAAAAAAACTTGCTTTGTCCTTATCTCGTTGGGTGACAGGCAGGGCTGGAGCTGTGGGAAGGGCACTTGGTGGCTCTGGAGAAGAAGGGAACATTGAAGGGGTGTGTTTCACTGCAGGCATGGATAGGTGTGACACAAGCACCCAGTAGGTGTGGGGCAGGAGGAGATAGAGGCTGGGAAAGGCCATCACTAGGTGTCGGAGGTCAAAGTGCCTCCCCACACAGCTTGGGTCACTGCCTTTTTGGCCATCCCTCTTTGCCCCACATCATGTCCTGCTCCTGCCCAGATCTCCTCCCTGTGCTGATTCCTGCCCACACACAACCCCACACTGACCCCAAGGAGAGCTCCTTCCCTATCCTTGGTGATTTGGTGGGTATATCTGTTTAGCTTTTAACAGATTAGGTCTAGAAGATGATAAGTCTGCATGAAAACCTGTCCTCACTGAAGCAAACATCAGAATGTTGCTGGCTTCTGCGGAGCCCAGATCCCACCAGGAGCCAATATCTCATCCTGAGCACTGGTTCAAGGACTGGCATTGGCTTAACTTTCTACCAATCCACAGGTCCCTGTTTTTAATGTTTATTAGTTCAATGATCTCACTGGACTTTGTATTAGTCACTATGGAGGATATTTGCCTCTCCCAGCTTTAGGCATCTATCCTATTTATTTATTTAATCTTAGATTCCTTTAGAGATGATGAGAATAAATGACAAAAGGGTGATTTGTTCTATTTTAGATACATACCTATCTTAGGATGGGGTGGATCACCCTGTGGAAACATTTCTTCACAGAAAGGATTTAGATTACCCTATTAACCATGGAAATTTAGGTGGTTAACGGTAACTCCAGACCTACATGAAAGTCTGAGATACTATCCCTAGATTCTTTTACTCATCTGAAGGAAGGAATAACACCATCTACCCAGTATTAAGGCTTGATTTATGATTTCTAAGTAAAAGCAACACAAGCTTTTTACCAATAAGGTGATGATGGAGTTCCCTTTTCTCCCCAGAGATTACACTTAATCATTTAGTTTAAGTGAAAGATGGGTATCTGTGGCCAAGTGATAAGAATTACATTTTTATATGCAGTAAGCAATACCTATACAAATTCATATCTGGTAACTATAAACCATGTTACATTTTTTGAAAAAGACTAACTAATGCAGTTGGTCTGACCCAGAAGATCACTTCTTGTCACAGCAAAGAAAACTCTGTTGTGAGCTCCAAAGGCATCATGACATTTAATGGAGAGATTTTTAAGTTTTGCCTGAATATCTTGCATCAAATGATGCATCATCACTTTCCTCCACAAAGTTATCAGCATAAACTTTGTGCTGTTATCAACATTCTGCAGACTGCTGGTCTGCTCTTTGAGACTCCTGTTTCTTGATATGAGGCTTCCATGTTGCCTGAAGCTTAACTGACCAGATCCATCTTTGGTACACTGTGTAGTACAATTCAACCACATGGGCTATTGGAATAATGCTGCATAACTCATTTGCTTGCCTCCCACAGTGGTTCAGCTCTCATCGTCAGCTTCAGAAAAGCACACAGCACGACATGGGGGGTTTTTTTGCATTTGCTTACACTGCAGTGGTCAAGCTGAACAGTGAAAAGTCTGTGCCAGTTCTTTTCTGGCATTTGGATCTCACCAACTGCCAGACCCTGTAAAAGAAATAATCTCCCAATTAAAGACAGTTTGTGGTGGAATATGGTGATGGGGTAATTGTTCAAACAGCTTCATTAGTCTTTCAGAGCAAGTTTTCCACTGTCAAAGTCACTGATTATTAGCTCAGTCATTGTAGGAGGCTCCCCCCCTCCCCAGCTACAGGACATTGAGTTCCATAATTGTTTACAGTCAAATGCCTATGCAATAGTTAATTGCCTTCTGTAAGCTGCTTGGCGAGTGGAGCAAGAGGAATGGTTTGATGAGTAGAGCTAGTCCAAAACACTGTGGAGCTTGCAGCAATAGAATCCCTGCTGATAAGAAACAAACACAACTGCTTCTGTGTCATTGTTTTTTTGGCTGCATCAGGCAAGTTTTGGGGAAAGTTATTGTCTCCTAGCAGGCGGTGTAATGGGCAAGCACAATGTGCTAGTTCACCAGCCTTTTATCTGAGGCTCAAATTCTGGCTCTAGTCACTCTTCAGAATGACTTTAGTACCTCCCCATTTATGCTCATTTCAGTGCCACAGTGGCTGGCACAGGCAGGTAAAGTTTGCTTCAGGCTGCTGCTGAGGTGCCCAAAAAGAGTCTTGGAATAACTATATGCTGAAGGCCAGGGCAGGGGTATATCAAGAGCATGGTGTGTGAAGAGACAAGGGCCAAACTAAGACAGAGACCAACAGGCAAGTTTTGGGTATAAAAACCAATATATATGCAAGGGTGCAGTCCTGGCGTAGAAGAGAGCTATAAATCAGGACTGAAGTGTATTATCTCTCCAATATGGTTTTCAGAATGGGCAGAATGTTTTACAGCTTGATCAGAAACAAAAGTTTTTCTTAATTACAAACAAAGAAATAAACAAAAGAATTCACTCTTCTTTTTACTGTAGCGCAGAGCTGTGTTCAATCCCTCGGGGAATGTTTTTGAAGATCAGGGGATTAGCTATGTTATCCTGTACCCTGAAACCTGAATTTATTTAAAGGATTTTCCATGCTTGCTCCTTTTGAAGAATCTCGTAATTCACAAACAGACCAAGGAAATAAAACAAAACAAATTAAAGAAAACTTAGGTGCAAAATAAGTCCTAAGGTACCTTTTTAACGGCAAGTTAATACAGACATGTAGTTAATATGATGATACTATTTCTGGAGTAAAAGATATTTAAAGATACTATATCTCTTGCTGGTGCTTAACTAGATAATAGGACCACATTTTTAAAACAGTTATGCATGTTCTTAGCATTAAGTAATTAGGTAGTTCCATTATTTTTATAAACATATCACTATTTAGTTCCATAGCTTTAAGCATATTACTATCTTCATTACAATGTGAACTAAATTCAGAGTAGTAATGGACATAAGTAAAGCAAGATATTCTGTCTTTTCAGGAACCAAATTTTACCATTCCCATGCTCATTGTACAAAAATCTAGTCTTAGATGGCTTGCATAAATCAATAACTCAGTTACTAGAAGTTAAAAATAAAAACTAAAAGACTGTTATAGATCTTTAGAAAATACTATCTTGTTCCACTTAATTTTGCAGAGGACGTATTATTTAAGATGTTTTTGATTTATTTTCTAAAAACTGAAAACAAAAAGTATGAACTTTGATTTAAATTTTAATATTATAAAGTAAATATGTGACTTCATTGGGTAGTGGTAATGAATTTTGGAGGACATAAAGACAGTAAGAAAAAGCAAATACATTAAAATACCAATAGCCCTTTTGAGGGGGCTGGATTGAAAAATGAAAAAGCACACACTCCTTGAACTCTGACAGTCTTCGTGCTGTGACCACTCCCTTGGGAAGCCTGTTCCCGTGACCAATCACCCTCTCAGTGAAGAACTTTTTCCTAATGTCCAACCTGAACTTCCCATGACGTACCTCCATTCCATTTCCTTGTGTCCTACTGTTGGTCACCAGAGAGAGGGGGTCAGCACCTCCCCCTCCGCTGCCCCCCTGGAGGAATCATGTGGAGCAGGGAGTTGGACCTGATGATCCTTATGGGTCCCTTCCAACTTGAGATATTTTGTGACTCTATGATTTGTTTTCCAAAGCCTTTCAAAGAAGGCCATTATGAATTCATATTTGCAAGTGTTAGCTTGTTACTTTAATTCTCCTATGGAAATTACTCCTAGGGAAACATTTACATCCAGAAAAACCCATTTCAGCCACTAACATTTCCCCAATCTGATTGGGACTTTAGACCATCTGTTACTATTCAATAGAAAGGGCTGATTTTACTTTTGTTAATTTGAAATTCCAGTGAAGAAAAAGTTGATTTGACAACCCCCAACAAAATTACTTTGACTTTCCATTTGGCTACTTGCCATCTTTAATCACTCAATCCATTATATGGAATTTCTCCATTCTAATGGTAAGTCTTACTTATGTTGTGTCTCAGAATGGATACGTTTGCAAAAGACTGTGCTGGCCAATTAATGTATCACATGTTCTACTTGTTGCGGGGGGAAAAAAACAACCGATAGTGATTCTTAAAAAAACCCAATCTTCTTTTCATAACTTCTGTCATTTTGGATGGTAGAAAAATTAAAAGTAAATGCTGAATAAAAAAGTTCTGGAAAGGAATGGAAATTACTTGGGGCAAAAATCAGTTGCCTGAATATGGATGTCTAATGCCTTTTAATCCATTTTCCAGCAGTAGCTGGGTGGAGGTGGGATAATTTATGATATCTAAAGCAAGAGATCAGTGTTTGGGCAACTGAATCACAGTAATAAGATCCATGACTTTGAAGTGACTTAGGCACCAAACATCTGTGTTAAAATCAGAGGGAACAAACCACTTCAAAGCTTTTAAAGATTAGGCTAAGAAGCCTGCATTTTATCATTTTTCACTGATATTTAACCCATACATTTCTAAGTTATATAAACACAGCAAAGATTTGGCAGCTGGAAATTTGGTTTATTTGTCTTCAAGACAGTTCTTGTCAGATTAAAGACTAAAATAAGCCTCCAAAATCAACAAAATGGCAATAACTTCATATACATTATATATGCTTGTTCTCTCTCTCTTTCTCTCCCTCTCTGGGACATCTCTATCTTGTAGACCACAGAAATGGTGTCTAGGTTAATTTTTTATCTACTTAAGCATTTTGAGCTGCAAGTCATTATTGCAGTGATTTATGGCAGCTGCTCTATTGCCAATCTTAACACAGTATTTTTCTTATTACTTAATTGTTCCAGTAGTGCTTTAGCCATTAGTTTCTTAGTTTTGAAAATAGGAAACAGGAGTTTTCTATTACAGATGCTTGTCTAATTAGTTCTGAGTCTGTCTAATGGGGACTATTAAAAATGCAAATAAGGAGCAATCAAATAGTGCAAAGTTTTGTCCTGACAGAGTATACTAATAAGTTTCTGCCAAAATAAATACATAAAATGATGGAAGAGAATCAGGCTTTAGATGGCACCCTTAACTAAAAAGGGGATATCACAAAGATAACATGGATGAAAGCCAAATACCTTGTGACATTTAAATTTGGACATAGCTATAAAAATATACCTTGGGGGAGAAGGGTGTGTGTGATGAATGCTGTGCTGACTTTATGGTAAAAGATAAAGAACAACAGTAAGTCTGTTTCTCTGCCTCTCATCTGAGTTGCTTCATAAAATATCAAAAGGATGGGCTGTAAAAACCTCACATTTTTTATCATTGCATTATATAAACATGTACATGCATGTAAGCAAGAAAACAAACAAGGTGCTATGAGGGAACAATAATCAAACATTCACAATCTAGCCTATTTTTTATTTCTAAGGCAAAAAGCATTGTAGTAACTGTGCGTAAGTTGTCTCACAGGCTGTTAGGATGAATGGTCTTTGAATTAAAAAAAGGTTGAAAAAGCTGGTGTAAATGACCTAAAAAGTGGACCTATAACTTTCACAATGCAGTGAACATACTTTTCTTCAGTGTCTCAGTAAACCAGTAGGAAGGAGCAGAAGTTAACTGAATGGGAGGCAAATCTTATTTGCAATTCAAATTAAAAAATATTAGTATAATTTTACTCACCTTAGACAATGCTACAGACATGAGAACCTTTGTGAATTGCAGTGCATTAATCAATTTAGACAGCAACCTTGCTACAATTTGCACATTATGAATTGTCCAGAAAAGCAATTGTATCTGTCAGATGTCCTGCAAGGAGATTTCCTGACCACACATTTCAGGGTTACTTTTCCTTAAAGAGAAGATATTTCTAAATCAGAAGTAAGTCACTGCAGGAGTGAAAGAGTCTAGATATGGAAAATCGTCAGCTGCGCTAGGACTGGCCTGGAAGAAAAACTTAAAGGAAGGTGTGGGGCTGCTAATAGAGAAAACGGAGCTTTGTAGTAATTTGGGACTATTTGTACTTTTGCTTTGGCGAGATTCATCCCACCTTTCCTGCCAGCTTCATCTAGGTCTTTGTGCTCTTATTCCATTACTGAGTTGCCTTTTTATTGACTCCCATGCTATTTTTAGGAAAGAAGTTCTGACAGTTTTCCCTTCTCTTCCTTTCTGTTCTGCTCCACATAAATCCCAGTCTAGTGTTTTACTGCTCAGTGGTCCTTTATTTGTTCCCTATTATTGTTCCCACTGATCAGGCAGTTTTATTGATTTCCTTCTCCCATTGCTACAGTGGGATTGTCATTTACATGGCTGTCATACGCTGAAACCTCAGGGCCAAATTCCTGCCCATTAGCAAGCTGCCTTGCCCTATTTAAAAAAGGCGTTTTGTGTCCTGCCTGTCTTCTAAATAGGCCTCTTGCTGGCTGTAGCTCCTTATGGAAGTGTCTCTCTCTGTGCTGATTAGAGCCTAGACTGAACATTTGCTAAGGAGGTCCAAGACAAACTTCTTTATGCACAGAGTAAGTCATGCATAAGATTGGATCCCAAAGGCAGCAGTACAATCAGCAGTAGGTTATATACAAGTTAAACAAACACTCAGAGGGGAAAAGGCTTTACAGGGTATAAACATGAGCAGATAACTAGGCTCACGACCTCCTTTCCTCGTAAAATGTTACTCTTCAGCTGTGGTCATGAGCTAAGTGACTTTGTCTTCAAGACTTTCTTTGAGCGTTAGTCCCTCTGGATTATTTTGGTAATTTCTGTTGAAACAAAAGGAACGGGTTCTGGTGGATTTGGGTGGAAGGGTCCGTAATGAGCAAGCTGTTCCCTCTGGAGATCACGAATGCTTTTCTGACTCCAAAAAGGCATATGGTGGCTTTAATAGGGGACATGACCTGCATTCACTTAACAGAGTTCAGCATACCATCATCTTTCTCTCATTTCTTCTTGTTAAAGCTTTTCTACTCTGTTTACATTTCTCTATGCACACACACACATATAAGGAAATGTGCTGAATAATTTGATAGTGAAGTAACGAACACACTTACTTCAGAAAGGAAACAGTTCAGAATAAGCAGAAAAGAAACTCGAAGCCTCAGTGCCCACATATCCTATCTTCTGGGCTACCCCAAGATGAAAAGATTTTGATTTCTCTGGTGTTAATCACAAGCCCCAGTGGGGAGCTGAGAAAACTTCTGTGACAAAAGTTTCCTCTGCACTGCCATATCCTCATGAAAAGTTTCAGTTTTGATGATTCATCATTTTCACACACACACAAAAAAACACATTGTGTTGAAAGATTTCTGACCAGCCCTAGTAATGAATCCATCTGCTGCAGTCAGCGAACACAATTACGAGACAAATGACCCATCTTCAACAGTAAAGCTGAGAATAGAACCCCATTTTTTTGGCTAAAAAGAGAGAGAGAGAGAGAGAGAAGGGAAAAAAAGAGACAGAAAAGGCACAGACTGTTATCTTTTGAACTTAAGGAGCTTTTTACTATCCTTTATTAGCAGATAACTTATTCTACTCTCCTAAGCATGGCCCAGCTGCAAGAGACAGACATGATCTTATACCCACACACAGATGCACACAGAGAAAAAGAGAGAGGGAATCTGTGTATGTCCTTTGCCTACTCTGTGATCATTAAAAATCTGATAACACTTCTGTTGAAGAATGAAGGTTAGACCCCACCTGCTAGTCATTCTGCCCAGGTATCTGCTAAACACTGTCTTCTTTATTCTCAGTAGTATGGCTAGGTAGCTGTTATATACCTGCTGTGCTCTGCACAAGGGATGGCTGCATATGAATGGGCGGCGAACTGCTCTTCCTTTGTCCCTGGTCTACCTTACAATGCATCAGTGTGAAAGCCCATTGCTTCTGAAAATGATAAGAAAGTAAAGAATGTTATTGAAAGATCAAACCTGGGGCCAGATTTTGCCTGAAGACTGAACTGCTTTATGAGCAAAACACTGAGGTTCAGGTAATCGATGTTCAATGTCCATTTCTACCTCAGATTTCTTTCAGCCCACTGGGGACACCGTTTAATTTAGCTGTTTGCTGTAAAACAAAGATTGTGCTCATTCTGCCTCTACCCTCCAGCCTCTCCCTGGTCTTCTCTACTTACACACTGTAAGATCTTCAAGTCGGGGAATTTAATGTGTTTGTACAGCACCTCGCACATGGGGACCCGTCTCCCACCTGGGGCCTCTACACATCACAAAAACCACACAGCAACTGTTTGGAAATGAGAGTTTAAACACAGAAGATGGCATTGCTTGCACCAGCGTACATAGAGTTAACCCCTTCCAACACACTTCTCCTTCCCTCCCAAAAATACAGGCATTCCACTGTACCACATCTGACATTTGGGGATGGTGTGGAAACCAGGTAAAAAAAGATGAGAAATAATCACAGGGCAGATACCACCTGCCTGGACTTCTCCATGGGAATGAGTGATCTGACAATTATAGACTTCAGGTGCCGTGAGGAATCATCTTTCCAAACTGCTGCCAGGGGGAAAAAGACTAGTTCTGATCTGATATCTAGACAGTCTAAGAGTTATTTTTGTCCTTGAAGCCTAATAGTGGGTTATTGGTAATTATAGGAAAAAGAAAAAATAAAAAACCTAGAAAAAAGATGGGATGTCTTTTTTATTTCTTCCCCATCTGTTCACTTCTACGGAAATGTTACGGAGCTCCTATCCCATGAAGTGTCACTTTAAGGAGACTTTACCCCTATTCTTATTTCAAATTAAAAGTTGCTTGTTCTGTGAGATGCTCTTTTTATTTTTTAACCTTAATGTCTCTATTATTGTCATAATTTCTCCTTAAATTGCTGCAGAAAGCTGCTACAATGCTGCCCAGAGAAATAAACCCATTTCACACAGCAGTGCATTGCTCTCGGAGTGGGCAGGGAGGAATTCGTTCTGCTAGGGAAGGAGAAACCCAAAAATGAAAACCAGGAGCAGATGGCAGAGAAAGAAGAACTGAAAGGAACTAAC
>JAVJGI010000057.1:7882577-7908151 GCA_035590275.1 Ibycter americanus | reverse complement strand
GAGGAGGAAGAGAAAGGGGAAGAAAAAGAATAGAGACAGAAGTGGGAGAACAGGATCACGAATGTCCCGCATGAACTTGGGATGCCTCAGAGAAACCTTTCAAAATTTACTTTAATTTTATTTAGGGATAAGTCTGAGTGCAGCCTAGAAGGAGGCCATTTAAGAGCCCCAAAGGCTCCCACTGGCTGTTCAAGGTAACTGGAACAGGCAGCAGCCGTGTGGGTCCCTTGCTGGCACCAAGGGGCAGGAGGAGACTGCCAGATGACAAACAGCAAAAGAAGCAAGACTTCCAAATCTTGATTTCAGGCTTTCAGGACAGATCACTACAAGTCACAGATATCCCAAATCATTGGCACCTCTGGAAATGCTAGGGGAGAGGCAGGGAAGGATAGGTACAGGTCCGAGAGAGCAGGTGTAGGCCTTCATGGCAAGGCTTCTTGTTGGAGGGTCTGCACTGACATCCTTGATTTCAATGGGAAAAACAAGCCCATTTATCATTGCATCAGACCTTTTATACCAAAGGTTTCAAAGGAAGGCTAGGAAGGGAGAAAGTGAGTAATACAGTAGGGAATAAGAATGTGGAGGAAGGCTAATGAGGATGAGTAGGAGGCTGTGGATCTTGGAGGCAGCGGACAGCCTGGATTTGAAGCAGGCAGAAGAGGACTCCAGCAGGGAAATCTGGTCTCCAGCCTGATTCAATTGCAGAGATGCTGCAGTTATATGCCGAGCTGCCTGGCATTGTTTTGAACTGTCTGAGAAACTGGTGGTATTCAGGGCAAATTACATCTAATTTTCTGTACAAATTGCTGAGCTATCAGACCCAGCAAATGTGTTTATTAAAAATCAGAGGCATAGGCATGGGTCACATCTTTGTGGCACCAGATAATCAAAAAAAGACTAAGCAGACTAATATGGACAAATTGCATTTGATTTTTCGTGCTGGAAAGGTAACCAATAAGGGCTCCTTCGTCCTTGCTTTTGCTGTCCTGAAGTATGTGTGGCCCAGAAGGGGGTGCTTGCCTATTCCAGTGCTATTGATTTATTTGGGGACCTCTGTCATTGACCCACACTCATGATTAAGACTGAGTAAACATTTCTCTCAATTTGTAACTCATGATGTTTCCTAGCAATGAAGAAGTAAGTACAGAAAACTGAGATCAAGCTGAAGGAACTGTGTGAATAACTATGATTCTTCAGAAATCACTTCCTCCACCTCACAGTGGATATTCAAGAGCCCTTGATGTGATGGAGGTACGAGAACAGATGTTGAAAGGTATTTTGGAATTTGTAGAGATGTCTAAGTGAGGGGCTGATGTTGGAAAACATGCAAAGCTCCTAAAAGCAGATCTTCTATTATCCAAGTAGCCTGTCTTGTTTCTTCTGCAAACAGGGAAAGGAAAGGGATTTGTTCATTTGTTTATCTACTATTATAGGTCATCTAATTTGGGAATTTAAAAGGTCAACACTTCTGTTGCCGCTAGCAAACAAACTAGGGCTTGGTGTTGAGCTTTGGTAGAACATTTCACTTTAAGGAGTGCACAAGTTCTGAACAAAATTTTCTCTCCCATAAAGGGAAGAACAATAGTTTGTTTTTTTATACAAGGGCAATGTTCTTTGATAGATTTTAAGGAAATCAACAAATCCTCAGTTGTGAGGCAATTCACAGAGTCTTGATTTACCCAGAAGTTATGCTAAGGCACATGGAAAACAAAGAGGTGATTGGTGACAGCCAACAGGCTTCATGAAGGACAAATCGTGCTTGACATTTGAGGCCTTCTACATTGGTGGATAAGGGAAGAGTGGCATCATCTACTTGGACTTGTGCAAAGAATTTAATACTGTCCCACAATACATCCTTGCCACTAAAATGGAGAAACATGGATTTGATGGCTGAACCACTTGGTCAGTAAGGAATTGGTTGGATGGTTGCACTCAAAAAGTTCAGGTCAACATACCAGTGATGAATTGTGTCCCTCAGGGGTCTGTATTGGGACCAGTATTATTCAATAGCTTTGTTGATGACATGGACAGTAGGACTAGAGTGCACGCTCAGCAAGTTTGCTAATGACATCAAGTGGTGTGGTTGATACTCTAGAGAGAGGGGATGCCATCCAGAGGGACCTTGACAGGCTTGAGAGATGGGCTTGTGTGAACTTCATGAAGTTCAACAAGGCCAAGTACACGGTCCTTCACCAGCCTTGAGGAAAACCCAAACACAGTTACAGGCTGGATGATATGTGTATTGAGAGCAGTGCTGTGGAGAAGGACTTGGGTGAAAAACTGAATATGAGCTGACAATGTGCACTAGCAGCTCAGAAAAACAATTGTATCCTGGGCTGCATCAAAAGAAACGTGACCAGCAGGTCAAGGGAGGTGATTCTCCCCCTCTACTCTGTTCTCATGAGACACTACCTGCAGTACTACGTTCAGCTCTGGGGGCCCCACGGTAAGAAGGACATAGACCTGCTCAAGCAAGTCCAGAGGAGAGCCACAAAAATTATTAGGGGGCTGGAGCACCTACGCTGTAAGGACAAACTGAGAGAGTTGGGGTTGGTTAATGTAGAAAAGAGAAGGCTCCGGGGAGACAGTATAGCAACCTTCTAGTACTTAAAAGGGACCTACAGAAAAGAGGGGCAAGGACTCTATCAAGGAGTGTAGTGTCAGGCCAAGGGGAAATGGTTTTAAACCAAGAGGATAGGTTTAGATTAGGTATTAGGATGAAATTCTTTACTGTGAGGGTGGTGGAAGATTGAAACAGGTTGCCCAGAGAAGATGTGGATGTCCCATCCCTGGAAGCTTCAGGGTCAGAATGGATGCTTTGAGCAACCTGATCTAGCAGAGGGTGTCCCTGTCCATGGCAAGGGCTGTGAAGCTAGATGACCTTTAAGGTCCCCTCCAACCCAAACCATTCTATCATTCTAAGATTCTACGATTCTATGATTCTATGATCTCTCTTAATTCGTCTACATATGTAGAGAAATATGAGTTAGATCTAAACACAATAACACATAGGAAAAAAACTCCACGTATATGGATTGTGAGATATATGGATTGTGATGGTACCCAAAAAGACTCATTTAAATAAACTGAGTCTCTATGGTAGAGACTAAACCCAAAAATAAAATAAATGGAAAAATTAAAAAACATTTTTACATCAGAAAGGTAACTGTGAAGGACTTATTAATGCTAACTCTTCCTGTCTTAAATGTATGGAGATCAAAGCTGGAAGTGCTCACGTACACCAGATCAATTAATTAATTGAACTTTGGTTACAGACCTAGAGTGAGATTTATAATTTGATTGGAAATTAATCAGTCTGCATAGGCTTATGTTACTCTGTTAAGACCTAGCTTAAATAGATCATCTCATCCAGAGTCTTGTTCTATTGAGAACTGATCTCTTTTGTGTAAGAAGCCTATCACAGTGCAAGCTCCCAGTCTTTTCATGCTATATTTCTATCTGTGAATTGTATTTTTCAAGCAAAATTAGTTAACTGCTAGACAATGGTATTTGGAATGAAAAATGCATAGACAAAATTTTCCATATCAAATGGGAAGAGTATTTTCTGAAAAGAATGAAAACTCTTAAGGGATAATTTGTAGAAAAAGGGGGGAGATGTATCCAAGGTGAATCATAAAAGCTATAGCTTTAATGAAGAAAAGAAAGAGAGTAGAGAATTATTTATGTTTTTTAGGTTTCATCTCCACCTTGTTATAAAGGGACAAACTTGCAACCGGAAATGCAGTTCTCCTCTCTAGCATGGTGCCAAATAATTCTATGGATCACTGTATAATTACATACATTCAAGCTTCTCCTAAAAAGCATGATTTATTCAGAATTGTAAAGGCTATGCTTTTGATTCTAAAAGGTCTTTGTTTCAATCCCCACTTACGTAATAGCTGCCATCTTGGCTGACATTTAAGGCTTGAACGAGATATAGTCAAGCTGAAAGTGTAAACTGTTATAGCTTGAGTACAAGTTCCAGGGTTCTTTTGTTAGGGCTGAAATAGGCTTAGAGCATCTGCAGATTGAGCGCACAAGGAGGACTGTAGCACACAGTCTCCAATGTGCTATGAGTCCTCTTTTTGCTGGAGTGTGGTTTAACACACTATAGATGTTCACAGCTGCTAGTATTTTACACAGATATAACAAAAGGATAAAAATTGTTTCAGAAAATCAGAAGGATTATCATCAACTCTTCTTTTTTTTAATAGTAATAGTTTGTAGGGCAAATTCATCTCACAGATAATATCCCCAGAACTTAAATATCTGGTGCAAAATACTAAACTAAAAGTCAAAGGTGGATGGAGGTGTGAAATCTACTCATGATTGTGATGCAAATGATGGATAATCAATGAAAGTGCTGCTTTCAAAAAAATATGAATCATCTTTGCAATATTTTGTGATCAACTCCTTAAAGCAACAATGATCACTTATGTGCTTGTGTGCACTGATGAGATTCAAATGCTTGAGTACTCAGTAATTCTGTAGAGTTTGCTGGGAACTCATGACCTGTATATTGAAAACACAGCAGGCACCAGTCTGTAAATGAGTAAAATTTCCAAATTTAGGTCTTATGCAATTTCTAAAATTTCTGCATAACAAAATAGGGTGCTTACACAGATTTACGCAAACCCTTCTCAACCAGAGAAATCAAGGGCAACATTTCTTTGTCAGCAAGGGTTCTATGTTGAGCTCCTGAGGAAAGACTGAAAGCATCACCATATAGAAATGTAGAAAAGCTATAAGGAAAATGAAGATAGGTACAAAACTAATCAATATAAACTGAAAGTAGATATAATGAAAAATGTCAGTGAGGTTCATCTACATCACAATAATCTTTCTATGAGATATTTTCACAGAAGAGATGGCAGAATTAATTAGGTCCAAAGGTACATGGACCAAGAGCTTGAAAAAATAAATTGTTTCAAATAATATCCCTACCTGACTTCTGAATATATTCTTATTCAAAGAATACTTACTCATTTTTTGTCCATGTCAAAAAAACTTGTAAATATTTTTTGTCATGGCACAGTGTTCTCATTATTCATTTTGATCTCCCACAGAATTTAGGGTATTGAACTGGCCTGTAAAAGCTGACTTGAGTATTTTTTCTCTACTGCAGTTCATTGTGGTCACTGTTTGAAATGTGGATGCTCTGATGACTGAGTGCTAGAACACATGTGGTTATCAGAAGAAAATACTTTGAAGAGAAGTGTCCACAGAAAGTCCTCTTTGGCAGACAGTCATGTAAGGTAAGTTAATAGTTGAGTATTTCTGCTAGATCATTCAGAAGTCTGGTTTCTTTCCAGCATTTATTAATAATTTTTTTCTAATCTGTTTGTTTTTTTGAAGTACTCCATGTTGTTCTAGAAGTTAAAAATCTTCTCTTTCTTAAACATGCTATGAATAACAGTATTATGTACCTGGGAACAATGACATCAATGCTTCAGGGACTCTGCATCGCCCATTTATCTGACGCGTGTCTGCCCAGACACATGACCTGCCATACACCCTGGCTTTCTGTAATACGGTAAGTAGTGTACAGACAGAATCTAAGGTTTCAGCTGTTATATGCAAGAGGCAGTTTTTAGCAAATTCAGGGCCATGATATAGGCAGGAGAGCTATTTTTCCAGCCTGTTTGGTTGTACACCTGCTCCTTGACATGGTTTTATCTTAGGTTGTCTACCATTTCTCAGATCAAAGTTTGTCATATAATTTACCATTAACATTGTACACATGTAAAATGAGAAACTGAAGGTGACAAAATGTACTGAATGTTTTATTTGAAGGTTCTTAGATACAGCCATTATAACAATGATATAAGCCATCAAAGTGAATAGAAAAGAACTAGTATTCTGGATTTGGTAGACTTCTGGTTTGCTGTCAAATTGAATTTCATAATTTTATAAGCAATCTTTCCTAGCCAAAAAGTAGCACCAGAATTTTGTCCCACCTTTATCTGTGATATAATTCATGGCTTTTTATTGATATGTAGGATTTGAATTAAATTGGCTGGTAGAAATAAGTATCATTTCCACAGCTAAATATCTATGTGGTTCTCAGTGACAACAATATTATAACTAATGTACTAGCAAACTGTACAAGACCTAACCATGATGCTTTTTTATTTTCCAGGTGTCTGAACTCAGCTAGATTCATAAATCATGAATGTTGGACTTGAGGGTTTCTTGGTAACTCTGTCATGTAATGTTGCTTGGCAAGGTTAATTTTCTTTTTTAAAGATCCACATTTTCGATAGGAAATCAGTAGCATTCAAAATCAAGTAGTACTTACCTTGATGTTGGCTATTCGAAGAGAACTGAGTCTGCATTTGGTTGTGGTGGCTAGCAGGGATCAAATAATGACTCAGCAGAGTTTTGTTCATGTTTTCATTAGGCTCATGAGGTGTGTTTTATACATGCATGAGGCTTAGGATGAGTGCAAAAAATACGCATCAATCTGTTAGTTGCGTGTATGGGGCGAGTAAAAGAAGCCATGGTTTTCTAATGTCAACATGCTTGTTCCTCACAAAGTGAGGTCTGCATTTTTGCCCTTTTTTTTCCTGTGTTTACCTGGTGCACAGAACAGACAACATAAAATCTAGTTGAATGCTTTTCACCATCATCTAAGGGTAATATAAAGAAGATTTCCCTCAATGTGATGACCACAACACTGGGAGAGAATAAGGTGTATGCTTGTCCAAGTCTGTAAGTGCCCACTTACAAGTCTGTCTGCACTGCTGTTCATAGCCATGCCTTGGCATCCTGAGTAGTCTGCAGAAGAACAAATAGTAGTTCTTGGCCTGCGTGGCCACAGACTGCAAACTAGGGACACATTGCCCTAGCCAAGTCTGGAGGTGGCAATCTTTCAATGATCTCTCTGGAATAATTATCATCCCTGCATGAAATCGAAGGCCCTTCCAGCCTGGTATCTGGTCTCTGAAAGTGACCACCAGAAACAGTATAAATGGAAAGAGCGTACAAGGCAAGGCAAGTAGAGAATTATTATTTTTGTGCTATAATGCTTCAGCTTCAATCATTCTTCTGACAAATTTCCCAAGTTGACTAACTTAATAGCCACTAATGTATCTATCCTTCACATATTTCTTCCATACTTTTTTGGCATTAGCTACCACAGCATCATATGAAAATGAATTTTATACTCTAATAACATGCTTCTTTTTGCTTTCAGTTGGCTTCATAATTATTTCATTGATTCATTTTTACATTGTGAGAAATACTGAATCATTGTTTCCCAGTTGCCTACGTGATAATATTTACATCCTCTCTTTTGCTCTTTCAGCTGGCAGATGAATAACTTTTAAAATACCATTATACACAAATACCTTCCTCTAGAAGATTTTCCAAAGAAACATTGGCAAAGTCTGGACTTTTAACAGATTAAGATAATAATTTTCAGAAAGAAATGAATTTTCTATCAATTCTGTAGGCCTGCTGTTTTTCTTAAAAGGGGCATATTCTTTGCCAGTGTGTAAAGGATAGTTTCTGTAAGTGGGTATTCTGAAGTCACCATTTCTCAATACCTGTCTAAAATTGTATGATCTCACCATGCCAAAACAGTTCTCTTGAATAAAAAATCTAGTACAGAGGATATTGCAATGGTGAAAGCAGTCATTATATTGTTCAAATTTGTTATATAGTCCTCCAAAATAATCTCATTTGCCCCTTGTCACATTCTTGCATAGCTCAGTGTTGATTGCAACTCTACAACCCAAATGATGTATATTACCACCTCCATTTATGACTACCTTACATGAAAGAAACTTGGATTTCAGAAAAAATAACCTTTCTCTTACCTGTCTTGCTGGTTTCATCCCACTGCACCTATTCTAATTTTACTGATTAATAGTAACCTCATGAGGACGGGAGGCTGAAAGAACTGTATTTTTCCAGCCTTAAGAGAAAGCTGAGAGGAGATCTGTAGACTAGGTCATCTACAACTAGCTATTGGGAGGCTGTAGGGAAAATGGAGCCAGACTCTTGGAGTGCACAGTGGAAGGATGAGGTGCAATGGACACAAGCTGAACCATGGGAAATTCTGATTGCATGTAAGGATAATTTTTTTTCCCTCTGTAAGAGATGACCACAGGGTTCCATCTTTGGAGATACTCTAAACTTTGACAAACAATTCCTTGAATACTCTGCTTTAATTGGACTTGCTTTGAGCTGACCTGCTCAGGTCACTTCCAACCTCTATGATTATGTCATTTTATGATTGTGCAGGTCTCTTTTCCCTGATAATAATTGGCAGGACAAGAGGAAATGGCCTCAAGTTATGCCAGGGAAGATTTAGATTGGATATTAGGAAAAGTTTCTTCATTGAAATGGTGGTCAAGCATTGGAACAGGTTGCCCAGGGAAATGGTGGAATCACCATCCCTGGAAGTGTTTAAAAAGTATGTAGACGTGGCGTGGTGCTTAGGGACATGGTTTAGTGATGGACTTGGCAGTGCTGGGTTAGTGGTTGGATTTGATGATCTCAAAGGTCTTTTCCAACCTAAATGATTCTATGATTCTATGATTGTGTATCTCCCTGATGCAACTTCTGCCCACAGCTGAGCCGTAAATGAGTTCCACATATTCATATGTAACAGCAGGTGGTGATAGTTTCTTACAGTTGAGGAATAATAATTTGTATAATACACAACAGACTGTTTCTTACAAAAAAAAGTAAAAGGAATCAGGATGACCCTCCCATTCTCTTTACATCTGGGAGAAGAAAAGTATAAAGATGGGTAATTAGAATTTAACACAGATTTCCAAAAAAGTCCAAGTAACAAAGGGATTGAAGGAAGAGCAGCTTGTTTTATTCAAACGAGTGAGTTAAGACACAGAGAGGGATAGCTCAGAGTAGTCTTGACATGAATAGTCAACAGGAAATCTCCTTTAATCTAACTAGCCAAATTTACAGCAGCAGGTTATGTCCTTGTGGTTTCATTGAATCCCTGAATGGCTAACACCTACAACAGTGTCAGCTGTGCTTTTGTGAGGGACCATGGTTTGAAAAGGTGCTTTGCAAAAAAGAGTTGCAAAATCTAAGAGACCTGCCAGTAAAATACGGCAAAAGAAAGAAAAGGGAGCACAAAATAGGACTGCAAAGAGTGTGGTTTCTATCACAGAAATAGTAACATATTAGGAGGAATGAGAGAGGAATTAAACGTAAAATTAGAGAAGATATATTTTAGTTAATGTCTTAAATGAAAAGAAAAAAAAAAGAGAGAAGAAGGGAACTCCTTTATGATTACTATAAAATACTCTTTCACTCAATGGATTTGGAAATCACACAGTGGGTTGTGTAGTCAAGGTTAGTGAATGGCCCTGGATCCAGTCTGCAACATCAGATGTTCCTGCACAAGGGCACCCATTTCTGTTTATAATGATATTTCTGTCCATATTACTGATAATTTACCTTCTTAGGATAAAGTTATCTAATGAATTGCCCTCTTTGCTTCTTGTTTTCAAGTCTCTTGCGTTCCAATCAACTGTATGTATGTTCAATTCAAAACAGCTACTTTTGATGGTATTACTTGCTGGTTGTGAACATTTTTTGAGGAATCTAGTGAGGAAAGAGAGAAGCAGTATACACAGGATTTTGCAGCTCCTTCCACAGACATCTGAAGGCTGAGGCACTTGAAAAGGGAGGCACATGTATGACCCTAATAAAAGCCTGACACGTTCCAAACCTTTTCTGGATTTTGTTCCTCCCTACACCAGAGTGGTATATGTACCACTCCTGTATATGTTGCTATTACTTTCATCATGGTTTGGATCTTTGAAACTTTTAATAAAGTCACGCAATGCTCACAGTTTAAAAGCAATAACCGACAATTATCCACTTAGGGGGTTAGAAAACTGCCTTGAGAATGTAAAGTACACTACCAATCATATCTTTGTTATTTAATGTAGAGCTAGTGTAATTTAGTTGGTATGACTGTCATGTAATAGGCCACTGTAAATTCACTTGAGAAAAGAAGACCAAAGGCAGGATATATACCACTGCAATAGCTCTGAGGGTCCTAAATTTATATTTTCCTCTAATGCTAAAGAGGTTTTTCAAGTCATTTTCCTTTCCAAAGCCTAAATTCTCCAGACTGAATAAACCATCACTCATAAATTCACTATGACAAACAAGTAGGTGAGTGTATGTACATGAAATATAGATTTAATAAATATTCTTCATATACAGGGAAACTGCTGATATGTGTATAGCCTACCGGTGTCCCATCTTTCCTTTGCACCTTTCATGAAGTGGGACTGGTAATGGGCGATTCTTGTCGGTAAGACTCCTGACAACTGGCTTTGTTACCTTATTTCAGCATTGCTTTTTCTTGATATACTAAAACGTGCAGAGACCGATATTCATGGAAATAGCGGGGAGACACACCTCAGAATCAAAAGATTGATTGCAAGTTAAATTCAGTGCTGGAGGAAAGGTTGAAATATTTCTTGTATAACCAATCCATTTAGTAATGCCTAGTTCCAAAGTTTCCTCAGCTTATTAACTCTCAGGTCCACTTGTACCTTTTAATTATTAATGCAAGAATAAAACAATATGGCCTTTTTGGACTGCTGAAGCTCTGCCAGTTAGCTCTACATGTCTGTCTACCTAGATCTGAGCTGAGAACCTCAATCTTTGAACACTGTTAAAGTAAGAAAAGAAAATACATCTCTTTCTTCTTGCCCAGACTGTAAGTCTTCAGCTAAACTTTTCAACAATATAGCATCTTTGTTATTCACTGTATGATTTGTGCTCATATTATCATGCATTATTATTACACAATTAATCATAGTGACGATAGTGAGGGAGATAGAGAACTGAAGAAGTTCTGAATAGACCTGATTCAAAATATTATTTGTACATTAGAAACCATTTTTTATTATTATCTTATCAACACTTTTCAGTAAAAAAATATCTTCAAAAATTATTTTTATTGAAAAGAACAGCAAAATCATAGAAAACTCCAATACAATATTACTTTTGGGTTGCTAATTAAAATATTGAAAATTTTGGATAACGTAGGAATTTTTCTGAGCACAGGAGAGGGTAAAAAATAAAGAAGTCATTCATTCCTAACAGTACTAAGAAAGCTTTGGCAATATATTTGGTTCTGTAATAATCTTGTAGTTTGTCCACAGATGCAGGAGAGTTCAGTTCATGGAGAATTTAATAAATAGGGATGGAAACCAAATTTCTACCATTTTCTGGGGTTTTATTTGACATAAATAAACATTACTTTTATGCACACATTCCATTATAAATGCAATCCTTTCTCACTTTACTCTTTAGTAATGGGTAACATTTTGTATGAAAGAATGCAGTTTGCCTTATTCTCATTTTATGCTAATTTTGTTCAAATTCTACCTCAAAGACCAGCGTCTGCCTGTAAAGAGCCTACCACGTTCTGGGATTAATGTGCAGTTCAAAATGCACCAGTGATTGCCTGTATATTAGAGCTGGAATACTTTAAAAGCTATCCCATTCCAATTAGTAATATGAAAGATTCTTTACCTGGTTTGACTCTACTGAGCAGTGATTGCAGAAGAGGTTACCATTAATGTGAGATACAACAAGAGCTAATCAGGAACAAGTAAAACAATGTGTCACCTTACCAAGAGCAATGATGATTTACCATCAGAATGCTATTGAATATCCCTTTTCATCACCCTTTTGGTGTGAAAAAAATCCATATAAATATATGTTCTGTTATTAAGTAACCCAAGCACACGTCTGTAAAATAAATCTGTTTTCTGAGAAAAAAAGGCACTTAAAAGAAAAAAAGTCCTGCAAATCTATTTGTGTAGCAAGAAGGACACGTCTTATTCACAAGACCATTTTTTTTTCTCTGCAATGTAGACATTAAAGATATTACAATTTCCAATCTACTTGCAGTGTAATTGATTCTTTGATGTCTGTTTTATGTGTTACAAACATTAAACAACTTGTCTGCAGGTCAGTGATGATTTTTATTTTAGTGGGAGGTTATATTACTTTTTTCTGTGTAATTGATGAAAGTTTTCAGTTATTTATTTATTTCCTTGAGGCTACAGCATATGACCTAAAATCCTATGTTCACTATAAAGGAATAAAAATTTTGAAGACACCTGACTTAGGTAAGTTACTCTGTGCTTTCCTTACATCAGAAAGATACAGAAAAATTACAGAAATATATGGTTAAAGCCATTGAGAAACTGAAACAATCAAACTGTATAAACGTATTTTTAGAAGGAAAGATTAGTCTTGAAAAACAAGACATGCTTAACATTTTTTTGGATTCTATAAAAAATGAAAAATATCAAAACATTTCTTGTTCTGAGTAATATTAAGAAGTCAGCATTTTAAGAGCTCTTTTCCTAATTTAAAATGTGCAGGCAAAAAGGTCTTGTGTCTATCAAACTATTTAAACATTAATGTTTTGTCTTGACCTTCAGTTCTTTCCTGTAATACTTCACTTAATTTTTGAATAAAAGCAATTTCTTATTCAGAAGGAAGAATTTTTCAGTTTGGCAATATCAGAATGGGACAATTGAAACATTTGTTTTCAAAAATGTATTTAACCAAGAAATTTCTTCTGAATCCTAGCTGTTACTTATAAAACAAGGAAAAGGAGAATGAAATTAAGGGAAGAAAGATTAAGCATTCATTCGTTTCCTTTTTATTTTTTTTTATTGAGGAATGTTTTGGGATAGCTAATCTCTATATTAAAAAAATAATTTTAAAAATCTTGGTACGATAAGTATCAAGTAAATCCTTATTAAAGTATGTATTTTCCAAAGAAGATAATCTTCTGATGGTATATTTAAAGCAAATTTGGCAAGCAAATGATTTGGGTACAAGGAAACAAAGTGTTAATATCTATTTGATAAAGTATCTCCAAAGGAAAAATGGCATAGATCTTTTTCTTCCAGGTTTATCAAACAAACTGGGTAGTTCCTGTAAAATTCAAAGGAGAAAATAGTATTTAGATTTATGTCAGGAAGCTGTTGTTCTGGACAGTATCAAGGACAAATTCTTGCATTGTTAAAAGCCTGGTTAGACTATTCACGTCACTGAAGTATTAAGTTACTGTAAATGGTTTGCTTGGGAAGGCACAGTAAATAATGACAAAAAACTAAACCAACAAACAAACAAACAAAACCCCCAAAAACACCACAAACCCAAAACACACACACACACAAAAAGAAAAAAGTGAGAAAGTGTGCTATGGCAAAGATCTCGTTATCTGAAAGTTAGTGCTTAATGAGAATAACAGGATTATACATGGTAGACTGTTTGCCTGTGTTCGTTTTAATTTTTGTTTTAGTCTACCTGGTAGCCCTGCTGTTCCATTGTGGATCTTGGAAGATCACATGCTAGGACTTGGATCTAGTCATTAGAAACTATCCCTTTGACTCCCTGAAAGTCAAATCCAAGTTCTTCAGAAACGTCAGTTTTAAGCAAAGTAACCAGCTAATGAAAGCCAAGAAGAACCTATGATGATGTACTAAAAATTAATGTTACAGAATTCCTTTAACATGATTCTGCAATATGCAGGAAGGAAATACATGCTGTTATGTAGGCTTCAAACTTACATGTATGTGCTGCTGGTGGTCCAAGTCTTGTGGACATCTAATAGTTATTAATAATATTCAAGCACAAGTAGTGTTGAACCCAACAGCTCCTGGCTTTCAGCAGGGAGACTGTTCGACAGTAGGATGGTAGTGAATACTGGAGTGAACTAGTTATTGCCTAGGCACCAGTGGTTTCCCTGAGCAGATTGAACAGAATATAGGGTGAGAATATATAGAATGTAAATGTATGTGGTTTCTGAGAATATCTGGTTAATACCTGTTCAGCACGAAAGACTAGAATGAGAAACAGAGGCAGCACATTAAACACCCAGACACACAAATCCTAACAAACAGGAGTTAAAGGAGTCGCTACCAACCACCACAGATCTCAGCTCACTGATTGATTGATGGACTGTTGAAGGGACTGATTGAAGCCCTAAGGAAGTTCAGCTGGAACCATCAGCGACTGACAGGGAGAGGAAAACAAGAATATCATGAGTTTCAGGGGACAGAGCAAATTCATTGTGAGATATTTGAAAAGGCTTGTGGTGTTGCGCGAAACGTGTTGTGGGATGTTTAGAGAAAGGGCAAAAGTTAAGCAAAGGGAATGAGCAAGGTGGATCAGGGAGAAAACACAGAAAATGGAGAAGATGGGGGATTAAATATGTCATATAAAGAGGGTACAGATCAGTGTGCTTTTGCCTAGCCAGTTCCTCTGCCTGATAACCAGGCTGGTGGTCTGCTTCATATCTTCTTATCCAACTCTACTCTCACCTGTTTTCCCCAGTGACAGTGTTTGCTGTTCTGTGTGTGTAAGGACAGTGAATTTCAAGGTGAGGTAGCTGGGAAAATAAGAGTTCTGCGAGCCATCTACCAGAGAGACCGGTGGTCTGAGAGTCAGCTACTGGAGGCACCATAGGTCTCTCCCACCGTGACAGCAAAAATCTCTTTGTGTTTGAGCGGGAATAGGCACATTCTGATAGCAAACACTGAGCCTGATTAGCCAGCAAGCACAAAGAGGATCAAGCCATTTTGTATTATTCATGTTTGTGTGAGTGTTGTTTGTGTGTACGTGGCACCTGTATGGGTTCTCTCCTTGTATCTGTGTTGGTCAGTTCGTGTTCTATCACATGCACGCTCAGCCTTGTTCCTGGCCGAACAGAGGGACTGGGGATTGCACCAGCCTGGCTGTAGCAAGCTGGGGAGGAGTCCCAGCCTCCCCTGGGAGTCTTGGTGCCCAGCAAATTTGGATTCCCTTTAACATTGACTGTCTGTAAATGTGTAACAGAGTTAAAGTCATACAAGGATACTCATTCACCGTAGCCATGTTATCGTTCCGTTCTTCACATTAGCCGAGGCACAGATTCATGCAGGTATTCTGCAGGGATCACAGTTTCTATTCTAAAGCTCTCCAAGTTTTTCTGCTGACATTTTGCCTTGAGGGTATAGCCATAAATTCCGAACCACAAAGAGGATAGGTCATTTCCAAGCCTGCCGTGTGGCACGTGGACATGGTTCAAGCTGCATGCAAGTCCTTGCACCTAAATGTGTTGACCAGATGCGTTATTGCTACTGAAGAACAGGGCCAATGTAACATATTGCCTGATAAACTTCCTTCCTGACAGTCTCCTCTTTGGAAGTGTGAAAACATGGTGACTGGCTTTCTAAGGTTAGCAAGCAAATTGATTATGAACTGGAGTTTTGTCTACCAACAATTTTTAATATGTAATCTTGTCATGAGTGAACTAAAGTCATTAATAATACAGTAAGCAAAATGTGCTACAGTTAACCTTAAATTATAACTTACAAAGAGCATTCTTGCAGTTTCTGCTATGATTTATGGGCTCAGTTTATTCTATGCAAATTCATGCACAGTTTCTAATAAGAGGGAGGAGGAAAGATAAAAGAGCCCTGAATATTTTATAAGCTTTTTCCACTTACCTTAATTTAGAAATATGAAGCTGAATATGTAAGTAGAGAATAATTACCTATTACTAATCTCCCACATAGTTTATCTATTTCAGCCCTGAACATCCTGAGCAATGCAAAACATAACTGTTTTACTACCTGTACCACTGTAAATATGATAATTAGGTATACTTCAGTGCTAGTTTTTGCTGATACATGAGAAGATAGATACAGTAATATAATCAGGCAGTGCTTCGCTATTGTTTTATATCCCTTTTAAAAATAATATACCTGCTGTTCAGTATTTTATTCATTGGACACAGGAAAGTTAACTTTTAAGAGGATGATGCCCTAGATAAGTTCCTTGAATGTGCTTCTCCAGATGCAATCCTTAAATTTTAGAAATGGTGTAACAAATTTAGGATTGCCATAGAAATCCATGCGAACAGCTGCAGCAGAACTCAGTACTTTTTGCTCTGTAGCACAAGTACTTCAGTACTCAGTACTTAGTTGAGACTGACTCATAGAGGCACTTGGGCACCTATATCATGCTAGACAACTAGTTACAACAGAGCAATATGCAAGCCATCTAGTTCTAAAACAGCAGTATGCAAACCTTCTTCCAGTCTGTTCCTCCTGGTCCTGAGCTACTTAGGTATGATTGATCAGTTCTGAAATCTAACCAGAAAATTGATGAGCCTTGAGGTTACATGTCAGATATGCCACCACCTTCACTCAACTCACTGTCTCTCTGGAGGACGGCCATAGCCCCAAATCCTCATGCTATCAGTGAGTTTCATCCAATGACAATAGAGCAGAAGGATAAAATCTGTAAGTTGTATGTCACTTCCAAAAATCTGCAGAAAGCTGAAGTTTTCTTTCATTGTTACGGGTTAACACCAACAGGAACCTAAATGAGGGGACACACTTGATGGTATCTAAAGACTTTCAGCAAAGAAAAACATACTGATGATTTTATTCAATGAATAGACACACTTTTGCATCCAAGAATCCCCATTTTTTGAGAGAACCTAACCTAACAGTAAAGATTCCCCTGGCTCATACTTTTTTTCATATCACCATCAATACTTTGAAGAATTATTGAGTTAATCACTTATATTATTACTTTTTAAATTATCAAGGAAGGAAAGAAGGAAAGAAGGAGAGAGAGAGTCCTTGGTTTATCCAAAATTACAATGAACCGGCTTTATACTAAATTGTATTTTTCATTGGTTAGTGAAGAAGCCAAAAGGTTTTTCTGTGATCTCCACTTCTATCACAACAATTGAAGATTAAATCACAAATGACAAATAGACATCCTCCTGTCTGGTGGAAAAAATTGTTTTCCTGTAAATCACAATCTCACGTTGCATTATTGTCCCCTTCTCCAAACTGTTTGCTGCTCACTGTTTTTCATGCACTTGCCTATCTAAAGCATACTAACACCAAGAGCTATCTCCCAGACGAAATTTATGCATGCGGTAGTCTTCAGCTTTTGCTGGGATCCTAAAAGACCAGTAGCTGTCTTTTCTGGTTTGACTCTCATGGCCTTAGGTAGTCTTGTTTACCACACCTAGCTCAAGACATCTATTTTGTGATGTTTCCTGGTGTTTAGATCCTGCCTAAACCCTGTCAGGATCCTCAAGGTGGATTTTTTTCTTGCTACTTTCATCTCTGAATCCAGACCCAGAAATGTTTGTTTAAACATGGCTATCAAAGCTGGCTTCTCTCAAAGGCCAATGAGGAACATCTGGATCAGAAGCAATGTCACTTCATTTCAGGTAAAACACCCCGGTTTGGAACTGCACTTTCGGTGATGTATACAAAAACCAGGACCTATATCTTCCTCACAAGTCTTCAGACTACCCAGTGTCCCAAGATATATGCACAGTTCAGTCAGTGAAGGCGGAGTGTTAATTTTTGAGAAAACGATCCCTCTTGCTCTTGTATATTGCTCTTAATGTATCTTAAAGATATCGTTATGTTTTGTTTGAGGGGGAAGAATATATTTCAGATTTGAGTCTTGAGTGAAATTTGAGGGGGGCAAAATAACCTAACAAAATCAAAACTATAAGATTATTCCACACTCAGAGTTCACTGGGATCCTTGTAGATTTTTGTTGAGTGACAGCTATAGCTGATTAGTGATCAGCAGCTTTTCCCTGTGGCAAATTCATGTTTCACTGGACCAGTTATTGAAATTTTCCACTGATAACAGAACCCAACCAGTTATCCTGGATATTTTATTTGTGCCTTAACTGAAGGGTGAAAAAAAGAAGAAGAAGAAAAAAAAATTAGCCTCTAGCTCTTCAATGGCATGCAAAGGCTATTTCTTTTCCTACTGGGGAGCAGAAAAAGTGGCTTGGAGTGAAGAAACCCAAGTTCCTTGGCTTCATCTCCCTTCTCTCAGTTCTCAGAGAGTGACTCTGCAAGGTATTAGATTCTCTTTTCCAGCAGACTCTAGTCACAGCTGAATAACAATTCCTTCCATCTGACTTTTGGCAGCTAACTGAGCTACCTAAATTATCAACATACTTGCCCTCTGGCTTTTACTATAGTTGGTGGAAAGAAATAATCACCTCTAGATATCAGATTCTTATGCTCCACTTTTAACTCCTAAAGCAAAAAATTATACTCATTCGGTTTATAATTTTAACCTTAGTTAATAGTATAATTAACAGAATGAGAATTAATGTAGAAGTTGAAAATGGATTCCTAATTCTTAACTTTTCTCTAAGGTGTGTAATTACATTTGTGCAAAATGACCAATGAGTCATCCCAGTCGAAACAGCAGCAACAAAGTGGCATGAACACTAGCATACTTTTTGAATTCAGTGAAAGACTTCTTAAACAGCAACATGTACATGCTGTTCTACAGTACATGCTTTTCTGAAGGCTACAAAAGCTTTCAGTCATTTATCAGTTGTTTTACTCAGGGCTGTCCCAAAGACTGATGTGTTTTTTCTATCTGTCCTTCTGCTGAAGACTGTTTGCCCAGTACCATCCCAGAGTTTTCACCTTTTGTCCAAAATTCCCAGACATGTATAAATGCTTGAAATGGCTACAGAGCTCCTGAAAGCATCTAACTTCTTACGCTTTCTGTGTAACCAAGGGAATAACAGTCACAGGAAGAGAGGTGGGAAAAGCCCTCAACTTATTGTGCTGATTGCTAATGACTGGAGAGAGAACAAACAAACAGGCTCATTAGCCCCAGTTTTGTGTTGGAAAATTTATATAACCCGAATCCTTGGATGAGTGGGACACAACGAATGGCGTGCTCTCTGTCTCACACACACTTATGTATGCACACAAACCTTCACTTTTTTCTCTTCTTTTTTCCTTAGGTGTAACTGTGCTGGGAGAACGAAGATTGCATTTCTTCAATGACTGTATTGTTTATAAGAAGCTGTCGGTATTGATCAGTGGTTAAGGCCAGCAGAAAGAAAACGGTGTACACTTTCCATTTTAAATGCGCAAAAACTAAATAATCTAACAACCAGTGCTGGACAGCAGCTCCCTCTCACTAGCATTTGCTTTGTTGCCTCATACGTGGTTGAGTACTATACATCTCTGAAAGGAAATCCTCTAAAATGCAGTGGGTGGCAGCCCCTTCTCTCTCCCAATGCCCACCTAGACTCACAATTATACCTCTGCAATAATAATAAACCACAACAAATGTTGTTGCCTTAAAAGTTTGCCTTCTGTAAAATGAGGACAGGACTGTGAATGTAATGTGCATCTGCATAGGAAGTAGGTGGGAAGTAGAAATTCTGTGGGTTTTCTGTTTGCTTTTGTTTGTTGGTTGGTGTTTTTTTTCAGGCTGAATACAAAGAGGGTAGTACTTGTTTCACCTCCCTTCATTCAAAAACAAATGTTGTATTCTTTTATTTAGTTCACTTTTGAACAACGTTTTGGCCAAATATCAATATTTTTATGACATCTTGATCTGAAAGAACTTTTTTTCCTTTTTTTTCTGGTTTGTTTTTTTTTTTCTTTCTTCTTTTTTATACCAAGGCAAAACCAGTCTAAAATGTTTTTTTTTTTGGCTTTCCTCCATACTTAGATTTATCAGCATTGACTCAGGCCATAATGTAGAAAGGGGATTTTCTGGTATGCTGTATTGTCATCTAACGTAAACCATTCACTAATACCAAAATAGCAACCAAAGATCATATGTTTAAGAAGTGTAAGCTTCATTTAACCTGCATATATCTTCTGGAGCACCAAATTTTCAGAACAGTATTTGAGCTGCTCAATTGAATTTCTGTGCATGAAAGCTAGTGTATACCACAGGGAGTTCATCTTTTTGATTTTCCTGGCTTATTCTTATTACAACTGATCCAAAATTGGAACTTTTTGAATGACTGAATACACTGGGGAGCATTAAACATAAATGTGGCTAATGAAAAGATTTGCTAGCCATAGCAATTCCAAACTCAGACAGAATTCAAGGGGATAATTTATCTGTTGATTTTCCATAGGTTTTTTGAGTATGTCAATGTAAAAGGAACAAAAAGAAAGCAGTTTTTGAAACCAAATGGGTGCAACAGGCAGGGTTCAAATATGAATTTCTGTGAGAATAAAAAATAAAAGTGTTCTCCAAGGGTTAAAATGTCACTTTGTTCCCCAGATACCAGGAGAAACCTTTTAATTTGCTCAGATACATAAAGAGGATGAAGAGGAGAAGAAACAAAAAAGGAAACTTACATTAAACAAAGCCACTTCTAAAAGGGAAATGAGAATGCCAAGGAAATGTTGGGTATAGATGGTACCTGCCAACCACTCAAGCTGTTTGATAGCACTCCTCTGTAGACCCAAGGGGGGAATTGGTAGCGCAAGAAAGAAGGGTTAGCAATACCTTCTAGGGCTTTTATGAAGCTTACTATCGATCACAAACCTTTGTTGTTGAGGAAAAAGGTAAAAGAATATCTAGATAAATTGGAATTGACAAAGCTAGGCAACTTAGAGAGAGAAATCTCTTGAGTCGCCTGTAACCAAAGAAGAGATATTGAAAGTGATACAATCAATGTAGCCCAGGAAGACTCTGGGGAAAAATGACTTTACCCATCAAGTAACCATAGTTGGAGGTGTGTGGCTGATATCAGTTTGTTTTGGATTATATGTTCATTGAGGCTTCTATCCCTTCTACATTTAATGCTGTAATTTCAGGTTTTTTGGGGGGATCAAATGGAGACCATCTTAATAACTTACACAATTCTACAGTCCCTATCAGTTCTAGGTGATCCAGCAGTCTTTTCAGCATTAGGAGAGAAATTTAACTTTGTATAGGACAGATGTACAACGAAGGAAAGGGAAAATGGGGTGACTTTGTGCCACCCATTTATTCAGTCCTCCAGAGGAACGAAGGGAGATTGAGGATACCCAGAGTACAGATGCCTTCAGAAACAGCTCTTAAAAACAGAAGTGAGTCCAAATATGTAACTTAAAAGCCACTGAAAGAAAAAGAAGACAAAATATAAACAGAAGCTGGAGTGAAGCAGGCTATTGAATTCACAGAGCTCAGTGTACTAGAATAAGGAAGGAAAATGTACATTTTTCACCAGCCTTGATTTTTTATCCTTTATCCATAAAGGGGGCTAATCTCCCTAGTCTATTCTGGGGTCACTGGTGAGAGGGACATTGGTTTGGAGACCAGTTTACAGCCAGACTTTAATCTAGATCTTTTCTGGATCTCTGGTCCTCTAAACTGACAATTTTTCATTCGTTATAAAGAGATCATAAGGAACCTAGCCTGGCAACTTAGCTGGACAAATCAAAAGATTCCAACTGTATAGAAGTGCTGCACCTGAGACACGTTTTAGGAACAGGATGAAACCATTCCTCCTCTTAATATGTGCATAAGCCATGTAGAAGAGTAGGAATCCATTACTGGTTAGGCTAAAAAAGTAGATTTGTTTATTTTTTTGTGAATTGTTTGAGCTTGTAAAGTTAGATTTAGAGATGTCAAGTGCAATATGATTTCAATAGATTTTACAGTATTTCAGTAGATTTCACAATATATGCACAGATTTACCCTGAGTTGTAATGATAGCCCTTTTCTATATATCAGCTGCGGTTTTCAAAAGCAAATTCAGGTAGCATTCAATCTTAAGCATGGATTCAATATAGTACGGTGTCCATTTTTAGCAAGATTTCAACTTTGCTGTCGGATAAAGAAGAGCATGCAAGCAATCCAAGTTTGAACAGTCAATAATTGCAGTGAAATCTGTCCAGACATCTTCTGGACATATTTTAAATTGAGCCAGAGAGGCCCCCATCCTTCCCAGAAATCCTGTGATCCTGTAAGTATGGTATAAATGACTCCATCTACTAACACCCATTACTCCAACCGAACCAAAACCCCCATAGGAAAAGATCTCCGCTGTTGTCTGTTGGCCAAGGAAAGACAAGTGACAAAGTGACAAAATGGTCAGGGACTCATCTCTGTGTCAGTTACTGCAATACTCTGGGGCACAGTTACTTTTTGACATGAGGAAGAGGGGGCAAGAAGGAAGCAAGTGGGACAAGGGGACACATGCAAGCCTTGTGGAGTAATTAGAGAACAAAGGAGAAGACATACTGGATAGTGAAGCTGGATTCACCTCCTTTTAAATAAAGACCTATGACTCCAAATATACGGAAATGTCCATCTCTCTCCATCAGTTACAGAAGGAGCTTAGGATGTTAATCCTCCTACCTAAAAGACAGTTATGCACTTCAAATCAGGTCAGAAGAATCAAAGCCTTTATTCATATAAGCTCTGGTCTACCAAAATTAAGTTAGCTCTTCTAACCTCAGTTCACTCTGCCACAGCTCCCATCCTGTGTGGGTTTCACACACAGTACTGAGTGCTTACAAGAGGGAATTACTGCTGATGAAAGAACCAATGGGCAAGGTAGATCTTCAGTTTTTCTCTTTTTTTAAATTCCACCACCCCACCCCCACCCCCCCCTTTAATTTCCCTGACAAGGGAGCACACAATATTATTTAAAAATTTTTCTTCAGCAATTCCGTGACAGCCAAGTCAAGACACTTGCAAGAAGGACAGTGCACATATGTCTCTGAGTCCAGATCTAGCTGTCTGTATCCATGTGAGGATTCACCCACGTCTGTCCAAAGGCAAAGATCAAGGCACTGGAACTGGTAGAATTTTGTGAGAAAACACAGATCTGCATATATCTTTATGCTGAAAGGTACAAAATTATAGCTTCATTGGAAGGACTGCAATGCCTAGAGTGGCCCTTTGGGCATAAAACCCTGCTGTATCAAATGATACAGCCTCAGCATGTGAATATAAGGACCATAATATTGAAGGTTTTACATATTTAATTTCCTGGCAGAGACCAAGCCGCAGTGATTTAAGCACTTGCTTGCCTCATCCAGGGCCATTTGCCTACGCTGCTTTTAGCACCAATGATGATATACTAAACCCCTTTGTTTGTGGGGGTACAAAATAAGAACTTATCTCCTAATAGCAGCAGTTTTGCTATGTTTATGTCAGCACTGAATTACATGAGGACTGGCATGTCTCTGCTGATTTAAATTCTCCTGAACACAAACCTTCCAGAGCTGCAAATAGAGAGAGGTTAAGGCCAGATCTTCCAGCTCAGATGAAGTTGCTTCATCGTTTATTATTGTTCAGTTGCAATCAAATTATTGATGTTCTCAACATTGTTGGGGCTACTGCAAGATGCAAGCCACATGAGTGAGACAGTGGGAAACAAAGAAGAGAAAAATAATAATGTAGGGAAGAATAGAACTCTTAGCACTTGCGTACACAATCATACAGGAAATAAAGCCCAGAATGGTGCAGCAAAACTATGCTGGGTTTTTTTCCTTCTTTCCCCTTGTTCATGCAGAATTTGAAAATTCTTTGCATGGGACAGGAGAAAAAGTAAAGTTATACATTCTCAGGAATGTTGAGATGTCAAAGTGCAGCTTTTTTCCCTTAAGCACATAAAATATTAAGAATGCTCAGCAAAAGCCAATAGGGAAGCTGCGTAGATAAGAAGATGAAAAATTAATTTTAATGCACAGAGGACTAAGTAATACACTTATTTCACAACCTCAATCAATTTTAATATTTTAGTATTTAAAAGTAGTGTCTCTCCAATATTCTAAAAGTTGCTTGTGTCTCTTTTTACTCACACTCTAAGTTGTTCTATTTATCTCTTTGCCTCTCTTGCTCTTATTCTTTCTTTTCAATACATATAAGAGACTGCCTTAGATGCATTTTCTTCTCAGTAACTATCAGTATAGGGTGATTAACGCATTCCTCTCTTTCATGGTGTGGTATTTCTTCTCTACCCCTCTCACATTTGAGAATAGAGGGTTCTTGCAAATAAATAGAGGCCAAATTCAGTGCACTGAGAACACTCATCTTCCACAACAGCCTAGCTAAGTTGCAGTGGAAGATTGCATAGACATAGCCAGAGTACTTCTCAATTAATTACTTTGAAAAAGTAACGAATAGGAGCCAAGGCTTCAGTGCAGACTGTAAAACTGCAGCCATGAATTCAAGTGAAGATAAATGTGTTTAGGCCAAGCATCTCCAAAGCTTTCTGACTCTATTACCATTAAGTCTCTGGATCATGTAGTTTAAACCGATCTCATGTATATCTGCATGGGTGAGTTGCCCCTTTAGAATACAATATAGACATGCTTGGAGAGGAAATCCTTATCTTCCAATTAAAACAAAAGCAAAAGCAAAGAAGAAAGTGGAGAGGAAAAAAAGGAACAGTCTTGATTTACACATTGGTAATTGTGTCCAGAAATGGCCCTAGGAAAAACATCATTACAAATAAATTTAAAAGCTACAGGTTCTGTGCTGATTTCCAGGTAGATCCCTAAAGATTGAGGAATCTTCCTGTACTTCTAACACTGCTTCTATTGGGTGCCTGGGAAAATGTACTTGTTATAGTCACTAACTGCTCAGCTACCAGTGACGGAAGTTGTCTGCCTTATACCTCCATTTAGGCGTTTGTCTCCACCACCACACACCTGACCCATTTTGTAACAGAGCCAGTGATGGGCAAGTAATTTCCCCTGAATTTCCCCCCATAATTTTATTTGAAAGCAGTACAGATTTAACTTGATATGAAGAGCGAACTCTCTGAAACTATGTTCCTCTTAGGTGGAGAAATACTCTTTATTTGTGCCTAATAATCTTAGACATAACTGGGTAATATATAAACAGAGCACTGTACATTAGAAAAATGGCCATGTGTGCTATAGACATATATACCAGCCTTTACTGATCACATATTCCTCTTCATTATACTAGATTTGCTAATTATCATACCATCATAGCACTTAGAGAAAGAAAAGATTCATTAAATACTATCTATAATGTTATGGAAGAGAGGGCTGGTATTTTATTTTATTTTTTATTTTTTATCTTTTAAGCTTCATTCACAACAGCTCTGGAATTCAGAATGATACTCAGACAGAGATTTAAGAAAGTACAAATATTTCGGATGATGTGTGTAACTTCTTTTAAAAAAGTAGCAATGGCTGACTGGGCGTTTCCACAGGCAACAGCTCTTACACATTCAAGGGTGTAGAACAAGTGAAAACACCCAACAAGAGGAGCACACAGTAGCTCCCAAATATAATGTAGTCTACCATTATTTCCTTTTCCTGACACATTCACATCAAAATAGGAAGAGTCCATTTACGAATGCCATCCAAGTTTGTGTTTGATTAAATATTTAATAAGCAGTGATGTTTCTGAAATTTCCTAACCTATTCTACCTAAATAACTGAAATGCAGCACAAATATTCCTTCACCTGTATCAGCACTTTGTAGTCTCTTAAGATCAGTCTAGCAATTTTTCTTTAATATCCTTGCTAAACTTTTTTACAATACAATCCTTTTTTTGTTAACACGTGAACACTTTCTAGCATTTTTGTTTAATTGCTTGTCATACTTCTTTCTTTCTTTCTTTCTCTCTTTCTTTCTTTCTTTCTTTCTTTCTTTCTTTCTTTCTTTCTTTCCTTCTTTCTTTCTTTCTTTCTTTTTTCTCTTTCTTTCTTTCTTTCTTTCTTTCTTTCTCTCTCTCTTTCTTTCTTTCTCTCTCTCTCTCTGTTCCCTTCT
>JAVJGI010000057.1:7870472-7882477 GCA_035590275.1 Ibycter americanus | reverse complement strand
CGCTCTCTTTTCCCTTCTTTTTTTTTCCGCCCCCCCCCCCCCGCCCCCAATATTAAGGTGTCTGAGACTGTGACATTCTAAGAACAATCTCCTTAATGAAGGAGCTGTTTATGAATCAGAGCTGTCTGGAATGATATTATCATATGAACTCTGGTAAAAATGTATCTCTGCCCCAGAGGGCCTAGTTCAGACACATCAAGATGGATATGTAAGAAATCAGGCTAGAGATAAAATGTTCTGATGAAAAAATATTTGTTTGCTTGTATTTTTTTTCTTTGAAAAATGAGTTTTCATTATATTCAAACTTGTACGTAGGGACTGTCCATTTTGATGATCCTTCTGATTTTGGGAAGCAATAGTTTGGAACAGAATAAAATATTTCTTTTAAAATCTCAGTTCAGACCTAACCCTTTCCTTTTGAATTGTCATTTGAATTAAAGTAGAATTTGAGTGGCATTTCAATTTATGATGCCAATTTGATATAAAATTTATGCTTCCCATCAACTTTTCAAATTGAAACATTTCATTTCAAATCAAAGTTTTGTTTCAATGTTTCATTTTAACCTGTCAAAACATTTTGTTTTAATTGAAAAAGAATAAAGCTACTTCACCCTTCTGTATCCATTTCTTTCTGAAAGAGATTTTTGTCATCCCAACCTGGTGTATTCATCAAAAATAGTTGTAACAGAATTTTCAAACACACATAAATGCTATTTAATCTCATACAATTTATTCTTAAAATTAAATAAATAAATACATTTGTTATAAAATTTCAAAGAGAAATTTGGAATGTTTAAAAAACACCTTAATATAACTACATGACTTCCTAAAGTAATCTTTAATTTCCCTTCGATGAACACTGAATAAATTGGATAGGCTCATACACACGGTGTACACATCGTGATGAAGAGGCTTTTAGATGCCTGCATGATCTTGAAACATTGTGAAAAAAAGTCTGTTAAACTCTCTGTAAAGTAAGTAAATTATAATTATTATAATGAAGTGAATTATTTGCATAACTTATAAACCAGGAAAAAAATAATTATGATTGAATTAGAAGTAAAGAGGCTCTACATTTTAGTATTAATATTATTTATGTACCTATTGAAGTCTGAATGACATTACAATTGGTATTTTTTAACATCCTCTCCAATTCTAGTTACAGTTTGGACTGGGTTTTTTTAGAAAGATGGAAAAGATATTTTTGTTACTTTTTTTTCCTTTAAACGTAACATTTCATTGTTATTTTCCAATTTGTAATTAATTTTTTTTAAGAGCAGTTTCATGTGAGAGTTCCCTAAGAAAATAAACACCCTTTGAGAATAACAAATCAAAAAGAGAGCCAATGCTATCAAACACATTTATCTGAGCAAAGGCAGTAGGAATTATTTTTGTTATTGCCATGGTTTAACCCCAGCTGGCAACTAAGTCCCATGCAGCCACTCATTCATTCCCCCCACTGCCACCCCTGGTGGGATGGAGAGGAGAACTGGAAACAGGTGAAACCTGTGGGTTGAGATAACAGATTAATAATTGGAATAAAGTAAAATATAATAATAATGATAATGACGATAGTAATAATAGTAATAATAGTAGTAATAATAATAGTAGTAGTAGTAATAATGATGATGATGATGAAAAGGGAGATTACAAAAAGAGAGAGGAATAAAACCCAAGACAGACAAGTGATGCACAGTGCAATTACTCCCCTCCGCTGACTGATGCCCAGCCAGTCCCTGAGCAGCAACTGCCTCCCCGCAGCCAGCTCCCCCCCCAGTTTATATAGTGACCTTGACGTCCCATGGTATGGAATATCCCTTTGGTTGGTTTGGGTCAGCTGTCCTGGCTCTGCTCCCTCCCAGCTTCTGGTGCCTCTCCTCACCAGCAGAGCATGGGCAAATGAAAAGCCCTTGACTTAGTGTGAGCGCTACTTGGCAACAACTAAAGCATCTGCGTGTTATCAACATTATTCTCATACTAATACCAAAACACAGCACCATATCAGCTACTAGGAAGAAAATTAACTCTGTCCCAGCTGAAAAAAGGAGAGTTATTAGCTAAACCAATTTGCTCATCTTCCAATAGCAGGATGGCTAAAACAAGATTAACTTCACATCACAGTCCCATTTGCAAACTATAGAACTGGAGAAATTATTTATCGTATAGTACAGAAAAATAAAAACAAAATAACCCTTACTTCTGCTTATCCTTTTTTCCAACTGCTTTGCTTACATTCTTCATCAGAGGGCCTAATACTGCCCTACACAGATAATGCGGGCAGTATTTTGCACATGAACTATAGTAATTGATAACTAAATGTTGCCCAGATAAAACCCAAGCCTATTAAAATATTTACAAATCTTAGCAGGAATAAATATGCATAATAGACTTCATCCTATTCTGACAGCCATTTTGAGAAGCTCTTTTCTATTTGCACAATGAATTAAAGCAATTATTGTTCATTCTACTGTAAGCCCCAGAGGCTCCATTATGTTACATTACTCTAGAAGGACACACAGAAATACCATACTCATCCTGAAAACTTTACAGTCTGCTGGGGGTCGGGAGCGGGGACGACATAGGAAAAATTAAGACCAATGAAAAATGTAAAAAAAGTGAAGTGATAGCTACATAGAAAATATTTGGAACCACCAAGGAGAAAATGGAGGTTTACTTTCCCCCATACAGTCTTCAGGCCCAAGACCACATCTCAGTACTTAAGGATAAATTAAGACAACAAAGTAAGAAAAAAAAAGAAAAGACGGCATCAACATTTTTATTCTTTTTTAAACTAGATAGGGAGTGTCTGACCTCTCTGTATCACTGGATGGCAATTAAACCCTCTAGAAGGTTTCATTTGCTGGAGTAAAATGCCATTTTAAGAAGGAGGTGAGGCAAAATTGTTTCAATAACTTCAAAATATGGCACTAAAGGTTTGAGGTTTTCTTAAGGGGTTTTGGGTTTTTTTTGTTTCGTTTTGGGCTTTTTGTTTTTTGTTATTCACTGAAAGACAAAAGTTAAACACAAAAGGAACCAGTTTGCCTTAATCAAAACAGAGCACATTCAGTTTGGCTAGAGACTAAATAGTTTTGAAAACAATTGCAGTAAAAATGTTTCAAGTAAATATTTTTTTTTTCTAATGTTGAACAAGTAGAAAATGGTGGTACTTTTTGCAAAAAAGATATTCTGATCTTACTTCAGTCTTGTCTTCCAGATGTATGCATATTTATTTTTTTCTTTTGCTGTTATTCCAGACAAGTGTTTTCAAGCTGTTTCTTTACTGTATAAAGCAACTACTGAAATAGGTCCAGGAACATTTTATACAAGCTACATACACAAATCACTGTGCTCCTCATCTTTTTTGTTGTTCCTTCTAGTCCTTCTTCTGCCTCCATGTAACTTGCCACTCTTGTAGCCTCTTTTGAAACCTGCCAAACACTAATTTTTAGTAAGCAGTTCTCTAAATTAATTACATTGCAAGTAGTCAGTTCTCTTTCCCCTAGAACTTCACCAAAGGGGAAAAAAAAGTAAGCAAAAAGAGATAGTTTCATATTGCCTTTTTGCTTTGCTTCTTTTGTTCTTTTCAATGTCTTATTTTCATGCAACTTATTTTCACTGGCAAGACAGAAACATTCTCCAATCACTGTATTATTTAAGTGATGCCTTTTTTATTTTAACTGATACAGTTTTCAGTCTGTTCAGTAAGTTAAAATGGAAGGATTATTTATTTATTTTGGTTTTTATTTATTTTATAGAATGGGGCTTGAGAAGGTCAGAGCATTCAATTACAGCAAAGGCTGGTAAAGCCTCCATGGACAGGGCATCATTACCGGAGTTTTTACTGCAATCCAACTGTCAGCTCCTGAGTGTAATTTCCTCCATTCTGTTGCATGCAGAGAATTCTTGGAGATAGAGGGATGTTTTTAAAACATTATCTTCTTTACCATATACTACAGAAATCAATCCCTGAGACTTCTCCCACTCCCCAGTGAAGAAGTTGAGCTCTCCCTTTCTGCCCCATGCAACGTATAATGGGGCACGGCCGATTGAACGGCATGTGATGGAAACGGGCTCCCACAGAGGACTGGATTAAATCAGATATAATAATCTGACTGCAGTTTGTTTCTGATGGTTTTTATTTAGCACACAAGATGAAAAACTTTTTCATTGATGGTGTTGTAAATAATGCAAGAATTGGAAGGAAAAAATAAAATTTCTTTCTCAAATAAAATTTATCTTCTATTGGGAAAATAAACCCACTTGTTCTTCAAAGTGAGATTGTTCTTGCAGACTAAGATATTCAAGCTCAGTTGTCTACATGGAAGGTAGGTGTTTAAGCTTTTGTTGCAGTCCCTGGAAGGTCTAGTCAATACAGACATCAGTTCCGTTTAACTACACGTGTATCCAGTAGTATTTGAGATGTATTAGGGTATCAGAGCTATCCACATGGGACTGGTAGATATGATGAGGGAGTATGGGATGCCCTTGGCTTTCCAAACCATTAGTTGGAGACCAGGTAAGGGCGTCTTAGGGCATCATGGTTGTTTCTATGCCCTCTGTTTTAAAAGGTGAAGGAAGCTCCACTGAATGTAGTCTTTCGAGATCTGCTGAAAGCTCTAGCTGACGTATAGGCACTTACGCGGTGTCTTAATTTGTTTTAAGTTGTGAATTGAATCTCACCCCTATAAAAAAAAACATGCCATGTTCATAATCACTGGGGAATTTACATATCTTTCAATGGTGAATCAAAACTGACTAAATAATCATTCCCTGGAGGTGATGTTCTCTAGGAAGCTGCCCAGATAAATGTTTTTTTTGCTTAGCAAACTTGTTAGATGTTTAAATTTTGGAAGGATGAACACAGGCGGCTGTGGCTGGGAAAAAAACCCAACTAAACAGTAACTGCTTAGTTCAGAGATGGTTTCCATCGCCATCTGAGTGTGCACTAGCTGACTGTAAAGCATGTGCCAAGACTGGTAAATACAGCAGTTCAGGCTCTGAAATGAAGCTGAGGCCATTTTTGGCTAGCTGCCCATCTGAATCAAGCCGAGCTGAACTGGAACCTAGCATAACTTAGCATCTGGTGGTGGTTTATGGCAGTAGGTCTCACACAGCTTGCAGATCTCCGAAGTACAGGAAGGCTATGAATTGGGTTGAAGGGATTAAACACAAAAATAGAGTGTTCCGCCAGCTAAATCTCGGTTGCTAAGGATATCTTTCTGTGCTGATCTCTGCAAGTGTGCCAGTGCTCCCATTCTTTCCAGTGTCACCTTATTTTTAAAAGTTGGTGCTAAAATCTTTCAGCGTTGTGTCTTAATGCTGTCTTTAACAGAGACAGAACAGAAGATGGGAGAACTTGTGTGGCCATTCTTACAGTGATAGTTTGGGACCCAAAATTGCAGCCTTCGATTTAAGAGTTAGCTTTTTCCTAGGCATTCTTGTCTGATCTCCTGTTTCTTATTCCTCCTATTTCTTTTAGCTATGATGCAATTTAATTGATGGTCGATGGCTTGGAGAACTCATGATATGGATTATGACACTGTACATTGAATCAGACAAAAGAATTAATTATTGGTCAACCCGTATCAACTCCTTACATTTATAGTGTTTGCAATCAAGCAATATTATGCTGGACATAAGTACATTTCCTACCTTCTCCAACCAACCTATTTAAAAGAAATAATTAAACATGTAAGAAACATGTTAAATCACTGAATTTCCACTAGACACTAATGTACTACAAACTATCCATGCAAATAGATATTTGGGCAAATTGTCTGCTGGTCCAGCTTCATTGGCTTTAATCAGTAAAGAACTCAGCTGAGGTTTCCCAAGGGAAGATGCTGGATTTTAAACTGATGCTGTGTTTGAGTTTGGCCAAGAAGCCATGATGAATTAAATCTGTACTCAAACATACTGAGCTTTTTCTCAGTTCTTCATATGTCTCTGCATTTCAGGGCATTTCCCTTAAAAAAAATACTGCAAAATATTTTTACTTCTCTATTTCCACACCCCAAATTAATGGAAATATCAATTTGTTAATGCTTAAATAGAATTATTTGTGGTGGGATGCCCAGAAAATGGGATATTTTATGTTGGGAAGAAGGAATATGAAATATAAAACCATCTTCCCCTTCCTCATGAATGAACAAAAAGCCTTACTCTGCCTCTCACTTCCATCTCCATGCCACCCTAAAAGAAAATGAAACAAAACAAAAAACTATTAATATATAGGGAGAATTTTCCTTCACTAATGATATTCAATTGTTCTAAGAAGAAAAAAATGGTACTAAGTATAATGAGATGCCAAATACAAAAAAGCCATGCTGCTCATCTCTAAGCCCTTCTGTTCCTTGAAGTGAAAACTCATTTTAAGAAGATTATGCTGCATATATTAGAAGATGGGCTGATATTCTGCATTCTTACTCTACTGGGGCTTTGGCAGTAAAAGAGAGAGAAGAGAAGAAAAACAACGAAGCTAAAAAACAACATTTGTTCCTATTTACCTAATATACTAATATGAAGCATAAGTCTCTTTTCATTCATTTAGGCTTGAATGGATATATAATCTGATGGATTCTTCAGCTGAAAAGGAGTCATATAGTATTTTTGATTAGCAAGGAGGCTACAGAGGGGAATAAGGTGGTATTTGAATGAATTCCAAATTCAACATGAGCTACACAATTTTCCTGCTTTCAGGGAAACAAAAACTGAAAAAAAATCTTTTGATTAAAGGAAGAGGGCTCAGATTCCCCACAAAATGCTTCCAGAGTTGTAAAAATGTAGAGAAGGTTTAATTTCTTTACTGCATGAAGGGCAGGGAATATATCTCCAAAGAATGAGTAGCTGAATGCAAGTTTCTTAATGAATTTGTAATGAACAAAGACTTTTCAATTCATACCCAAGGAAGATATTGCTGGGGTTGGTGTTGAAATTTTAAATAAGAAATCTTGTGTCTGTTCCCCACCTTAATTATCTCTTAACAATATTTTTGCCATGGGAATTGACTATAGGTTTTTAATCTAATGATTTGTTTAAGGTAGAAACTGTACAAATAAGATTTTTAGTTATTTTTTTAATGTTTATTATGTCACTTTAGGACTAAGTTTGCCTATCTGCAGTTGCAAATGCAAGACTTGCTCTGTCCAGATCTCTTTCCTAGACCCATCTAATTTATCTTTCAAAAGGAATTAATACAAAATTATGTTACTGACCTCATGTTATGTTGAACTCATATTATGTTAAGGTCCTGCTGTGAGTGAAGCGTTAGGCCAGATGACCTCCCACCCCTCTAACATAAATTATTCTGTTTGTTTGGTGGTTATTTCATCTGAAGACTTACCACTTATTTTGTTTCTTTTCCTTTCATTTCATTAGCGTTGGTAGCAGCATTCTCAGAACAAATGAGGTCCTCATCCTGATTCATTACATTTTGAATGATTTCTTTTTTTTTAATTTTAATTTTAACTGGGCAAAAATAAATTGGACATTTTTTTCTAGATTACATTTTCCACCTTTTGTAAAATTAAGCATCATTTAACATTTTGTTTCTCTCATAAATAAATAAATGAAAAATATTTTCCCCTATATTAAATTTATATACACATATGCACGCTTACATATATATGTTGTGTATACACACACACCACACACACACAAAAATACATACATGCACACAGCCTGAGATAAATCAATCATGGTTTAGGTGCAAAGAAGTTATATGTTTAAAAAGTCAAGTACTTAAAGGCTTTAGGGGCCAATTTAATTTTCATTTGTGTCTTTCATGATTAAAAGTCTCATTTTAATTGAAATACAAGGGATTTAGACTTCTGATTACTAGGTTACCACTGAAAATTAAATTTAGGCTCCTCAATAATTTATGCATTCTGAAAAACAAAACAAAACCAACCCCTTCAGTCCTTTAAAATGTGCATATGTTTATACCAAGTAAAAAGATTTAAAATTAAGCTTTTGCATTATTAAACTTAAATGCTCTGACTATACCTGTTTAATGAAATGGNNNAGGGGAAAAAAAGCATATTGCATTTTAAACTGGTCAAAATAGATCGGTTTTTAAAGACAAGCTTTTAATTCAGTTTTCCAGCTGATGTCTAAGAAATTAATTGAAATAACTGTTCAGTTTATAGTGTGTTGAAACAAGGGAATATGTGTGTATATATATATTTATATACATATATATATTTTTTTTTGTTTTTTGTTTTTTCTGAGTTACTTCTGTTCATGGCACTGTTCTACCTGCTCCAAACTTACTGCGTCAGAGCTAAGGTACCTGATCAGAGTAACTTGAAATGCAGTTCATGAAAGTTGAGCAGTCCAGAAAACACACGATCCATCTAATGTTTTATGCATACGTATAGGTCGATAATGTTATTTATCATTACAGCATACTGGCATGTAGACAGAGCCCGAGAGAGGACCACAGGGCTATAAGCCGAAAGGAAGTACAAACAAATGACAGCCCAGCACTGCAGTGCATCTATTTGGTCACAATTTTCAGTTTGTGAGCAACTGCCGGAAAAGCTGTGGAAGAAATGACCTAATGACCACAGGTGATGCTTAGAGACCTCTGCAAGTTGTGTGGAATAATACTGGAAGAAACTTGCTAGCTATGGGACAAAGTAAATTATTCTGAACTAAGCTATAGTAAAAACAAAACAAAACAAAACAAAACAAACCCAAACTTGTTTCAAAGCTTGCATGTGTTACTTGCAATGACATTACACAATGTCAAGACATGCTTTAAAATTAACACAAGAAACAAGTGTCCAAATTAATGAGACTTTATTGACTATTTTGTTTATTTATGGCTGCCACCTCAAATTTTAATCAGATAAATCAGTTTATGTTTTCCCATGGAACTAATAATAATAGTGCTCAGGCTATATTACCTAACATGCCACACATATGGAGGAATGAATCCTTACAAACACCCCTGCAGGAGAATAGTATATCCACCTCTTGCAAACACTACTGCACAGAAAAGCTAAATTGCAGTGAGCGTCAGCCATACTGATTATAATCCAGGGCTGGACTCAGGTTTTCCTGGTGGAAAGGCTGAGAAGAAGAAGAAACGTGTTGCAACGCCTTGCCCACTCCTTGACTGCAGGTAGAGAAGTTGCATTCTGCAAACTGAGCCCTAGGTAATTGGGAATAATGAAGACATGAAATAAACCCAACAGTGGAGGAGGAGTTACTGGAGCTCACACAATGAGTTGGCATCAGAGCTCAATGGTAATTGCTTTCCTTTTTTTTTGGTTTTGCAATTGTTAGTCCACAGAGTGCCCTTAAATGTTCTTCAGAGACAGTTGTCTCAAAATGGCAGGCTCAATAGCACATTTCTTGAGCTGACACTCCCTGCTCATTGCAGCCCAGGCTGTTGCCCCTTAAAAGCAGCACAGGATGTTATTCTGGATGTTACTCTGGTATTTCACATGGCTAGGTATTTTCTTAGCAGGATGGTGGCTGCAATTTCTTATGCAGAAGACTTTACGTTTGAAGGAGATTCCACAAAAGAGGAAAAAAATCTTAAATTGGGTTGCTGGAGAAATGAAAAATTCAAGCAATCTGGAAGTCTTTCCTTAAGGAGGGTCCAGATAGATTTAAATGAAGGGTTATAATTAGAAAATTCCATTTGTATACTTAGAAAAGGTTCATTTTGTTACTCAGTCATGGCAATATGTAGTCTAGTTGTCACACGTAACATATGAGAATAAGCTCTTACCCACCTTGAGAAACACGTTGCATTGGTCTTCTGGTCTATATGATCTATCCAAACTACCTGGATTTCTGAATAACTGAAGAGGGGATTAGTTCTGGCGTTATCTTGACAAGAGGATGGTTACTGTCTTGCCTTCATGCTGACCAAGTACGTGTTTGCCTTACTTCGACCATCTTGTTGTTCAAAGCAGTAAGACTTCAATTCCAGATTAGACTGAATTTCAAATTTGGCTGAGGTCTGGGAGCACAGTTGTCTTTGGCTTTTTAAATTACTTGCAATGACCACAGAGGAAGCCTAATTTAGATGCTTCAGTGAAGTGCCTAAATTAGGATGGCATGGATCTAGTCCTTAAAGATTGTGATCATCCCTTGAAGAGCGGCTAACACAATGAGGAGGACTGAGTAAAATTGTAATACAAAATAATATACAGTAATAAGCTGCAAAACGATAAGTGAGGTTATTTATTACAAATCAGACCAAGTGACATCTCTCAGCCACGAAGCTTGATTTATTTCCGTTTTCCTGGCGTGGCTTATGGCATGTGTTAGCACTGTTATCCATGCATTATAAATATTTATTTACGTATTTATATTTTATGCCTTTACAGGCCAGTAAAAACAAATAACTGAACAAGTTTACAGGCAGTTAATTTGGTATTTAATGGAAATAATAGTCTGCAAATGTCCTGCTTTGTGAGAACACTGAGCTGAGCTTCTCCAGGGGACCATTTAGAGCAACGGAGATTTTTCCCTCTGGATGCTGGGAACCCAGTCTTGGAGTTCCTTTTTTATTCTTTGCAAAACAATGAAACCAGCAAAATTCTGTCCATGACACTGAGAGTTCTAAGCAATTCTTGCTTTCAAGGATGTAATTGCTGTATCATGGTAAGAAAAATAAATGACAGCAGTTTGCCATCATGATCTGAAAAGAATTAATTCAGGCTCTGTCCTGACTGATAACTGATATTAATGAAAATTCTGTCTCTTAGTTTTTATAATAAAAATATTTCTCATTTTTGAAGAAAAAATCAATTATTAAGGCATTTCAAAACTAGATATTCTCCTTTGCTTTCCCCTTTCTTTAAAAGAAATGTTACAGAAAAAGGAAGGGAAAAAGAGAAAAGATTTGTGGAAAAAGGGAATGCGAAGACAGAGAGTACTTCCAGAAAACAGAAACTGAAGAATTTTCAGTGGCTTTGTTTTGATTAGTTTCTTTTATCTCTGTAGTTGTGGTGTGCTGAAAATGCAAAGCATTTACACACACACATACACAAAAAAAATGCGGGTTTTGTCCCTAGCATCTCACTTGGTCCAACTGTCTCCTTATTGCAGTCTCACCACCACAAAGGGGCTTTACTTTGTTGAAAGACTGCATCTCGTATAGGCTAGTTCCCTGTTGAGCTTAGAGAAAGACCAGCTACACAGCATGGCAGGAGGGGCAGCGCTGGGCAGAGGGGATGGCTGGGAGCAGCAGAACTGTGTGCTCCTGCCCCGGCTGGAGGCCAAGCGTCCTGTCTATACCTTGACCAGGCTCAGCAAATCAAGGCAGCAAAACAAATGAGGAAAAGACTAATCTCTTCCACATTTCTGTTCTGAAGAGTATAAATAATCATCAAGTCCCTTGTGAGGGAAATCTGTGTAGCAAGTTTGTAGCCACTGTCGTCTTCCACTTGTACCAGAGTAAGGAATTTTATCGTAACTGTTCATGAGCAAATAATTTTATTGCCTTGAATAAGCTTTTTTGCTTATTGTTCTTGTCTTTGGTTTGTTCTGGTTTAACTGTGTTGGGTTTGGGTTATTTTTGTTTTTCCGTGTATACCGTTGGGTTTGCTTTTTTCTGTGGATTTGATTGGTTGGGGTTTTTTCCTCATTTTAAAGATAGAGGTTAAATTCATTTATTTTCTGTAGTACTAAAAGAGGAAGGAAAAACCCACTGAATAGTCCATTACTTTTTCCCCACCTCTTTTAAGCAGTTCAGAATTCAGCTTTCATTTTGATGGTGGTTTAACAGCACTTGATTAAAAAAAGTAAACTAATTACAATGGAAATGCAGCTCTGCAAAACTTTTAGAAAAACACATTATTTTGTTTTAGGGTTCAGTTAATATACATTCATTTATCATCTTTATAAGAGATGTACAGGGCAATGATGAATAATCCCTGGCTTCCAATCAGGAAATGTAAATTATTCTTCCCTTTCTTTTTTTTTTTTTTTTGTCTCTCTTTTTTTCCCCCATTTTTTTTTTCTTGTCTCAAATTAATAATGAA
>JAVJGI010000057.1:7850978-7870462 GCA_035590275.1 Ibycter americanus | reverse complement strand
AGGCTCGGGTAGCACGGGAGCTCGCAGCTCCGGGGGGGAAAGGTGCCAAAAATCTGGCAGGATGTAATGACAAGCAAGAAATGTAATGTGGCGCGTTACCAAAAAAGCCTCTAAAGAGAAGCTAAATGCTGCATTTCCTTCAGTCACAATTACATCATCAACCTTGAACTCAGGGGAAAGTCTGCAAAATACGAACCAGAGAAAGAATGGGGAGGGGAAAAGTCCTCTATGGGAAATAAAAGAGATAAAACCCAACCCCTAGTTTTGGGGGCTTTCTTTGGTTTCGTGTGGCATGGTTTGGTTTGGTTTTATACTGTGGCCCAAAATCATATCCCCTAACTTGAGGCAACCATCCGCCTACCTGAAACACTTTAATCAAAAATGCCAGCACGCTTGGCTCTTTTATAGTGACAAATCTGCACTCATGCTGCATCACAGAGATCTTAGGTTGCCTGAACTGGTTGAGCTCCCAACCTTCCTCCAGCGTGGATTGAAGGAGTTTCAGTTGACTGGGCTTTTATTTTAGGCTGTGTCTTTAAAAGCTTAAACTTAAGCGGGCTGAATTTAGGTTACAGCTTCATCCTGTTATCACACACAGGAGTCAACTCTAATGAAACCAGCTGAATAATCAGTTGAAACATACCACAAGAAGGTCTTTGTGGAAGCTGTATACCTATGCATGTACCACAAACAAAAAAATATATAGCAAGGGCTCATGCATTTCTCTGAAATGTCAAAACTCAGTGAAGGCTTATTTCTTTTCAGAGCCGGCTACTAATAACTGAACTCTTGATTTTAAACCACAGTATTGGTGTATCTGAATCATAAAGTATATAGAGAAAGCATTGTAAAATCTTTTTTTCCGCCTTCTTTCCTTGTGGTTGGCTTTTTTTTTTCCCCTTCTTCTTTTGGTTTGTTGTTTCTTTTCCCCCAGCTCCTTAATAAGAACTTTGGACTACAGCGCCTGTGCCTGTTGCTGTTTTAGTTACAGTGTTTGAGTCCGATCTTACAACCTAAAATCAAAAGAAAATACATTATGTCTTAAGTTTAACCACAAACTCAAACTCATTAGACTGAAAGCTATCTCCGTCTGTGCTCTCTAGATGCCAGGAGAACTTTTACAAACAGATTAGACAAGAGGAACCAGACTGCAGGGTTTTAAGCACTGATTATTAAATGTAGCATGGGAACCTGCAATCACTTTTTTCTTTTTCTAAAGTCAGACTTATTTTGGAGGGCCCTGATTTAAAGTCTTAAGCTGCTCAATTCCTCTGTAGCATTTGCTCTGTGATGAGTCTTTGAAGAGTTTGGTTTACCTGAGATGGTTGAGCAAATACGTTATAATACTCAAGAACAGCATTTACCTTGTCTTTTCTTAAACAAAGGTGTAGTTTAAAAACCTTACATGTTCATAAAACTAGAGTCAAGACCTAGTCACATGAGATCCTTGAAATTGTAAGGCTTTTTTGTTTTTTTCTTTTAAACGTAGGCTTCTTAGCAATCTCAAAACTCAAGTTTTTAGTCTTTATTTTGTACTAGTAATACAAATTAACTATACAAAATTAAGAGGAAAACACTGGCCAAATAATTGCAAGAAAAACTGAATGCTTAGTTTAGGGATAATAATAAGTTGGCCTAAATATCTTTGTGTGCATATCTCATTTTTCTTACAAAACAGAAAGAGAAAAAAAAGTCTATCAGTTCAGTCTACATTGATTTTCCTTTGAGCGTCTCTGGTTTGATTTTTTTTTTTATATTTTGTTTGAGGGTGTAACCTTTGCCAAAACCCCTAGTACTTTAAGAATTGTAACTTAACCAAGTTTGTCACTTAAAAATAACTTTCTGTTTAAAAAAAGCTCTTTTGTTTTCTGAGAAATTGAGCTAGTTTATCACTAATCTTTGAAATCTGCATATGATTTGCTTTCAGTCATTCAGAGGAGTGTTTGTGATGAGGAAGATGATAACTCATAAAAAACCATAATAAAGTCAAGCACCGCAGCAACATTAGAGTTACACAGAGAAATTATTTGAAAAAATAATGTCCTAAAAATATATGTATAGAAAAAGCTTCCTTGAAATGTTTTGGTCATCCAGACAGTACCAAAAAATGTTGCTTCTCAATTTTGAGTACTCAGAGATAATTGTGGGCACATTTTATAGTACTTAAGCCTGTGGGAAGAGGTTTAAAGAAAATGGGCTGCTAAATCACGTTGGATTTCAAAAGGATTTTGATTGCTACGCTTCTGTAGAATTCTTTAAATTTCTGAGCTCTTACTACAGATCTATGAACATGTCAGACTGCCGAATAAGCATTTGCATCTTAAAACCAAAATCATCTGAGCAACCACTTGAAGTGTTCTTCCTACAAGAATGTTCCTGCACCAGACCTAGAAAGCAGCTATACCTCAGCCCCTAGTCTCCTTCATGATAGCCACCAGTGTTGCTAGAAGAGATATCACAGTTTATTAGTTTCTTACATTTTACTGGAATAGTTTCTAGTTCTACTGCTAAAGGACAATTCTTTCAGTATTGAACAGATAAACACTTTTTTTGTACACAAGTGCACATTCAGGGCATAATCATTAAGATGGCTATTGATAAACACATGCTGTTTACAAAGCTAAGTTTTCTCCTTTTGGTAACAAAATTGAAATAATAATTTTTATTTTTTTGACTTGCACACTGTGTTGCTGCTGCTATTTATTTCTTTTCATCCCCCTCTTTTCTACCCTCAAGACTGCCACAAATCCCTGGCATCAATTGCCTATGTAAAAATATATTTCATGGATGGATAAAGGCCAAGAGCAGGTTATTTCATTAGGATACAGAAAAGTGTCTTCTGGCATACCTTTAAAAAATCAAGAAATCCAGACAGGACGAGACCTCTTATTGTTTTAGAAGCCAAAATATATTTATTGCCCAGATGTAATTTCAGTTTTATTGCCCAGATCACAGGTCATTGGTTAGCAGATGCTGGGCAGGGAATCTAGCTGGTCAGCTAATAGCCTCCCCACTGCTGAAATTAACTAACAGTCAAAAGGTTTAATAACCAAAGGTCACAATAGGCTGTTTGAAGAGTCGGTAGGAATCCAGCTGATAAATGATCTTCTTCTGTTCTGGGGGAACTGCTGCCTCACCACCCTCCGTGATATAAAACGAGAATTAGAAAAGTAAACTCTTACTGCAGGCCAAAAAGTTGATTTTCACAGCTTGCTAACATCTTCCAAGGAGGGTACTCCCTGTCCTAAACTCTTGCCTGTGCTGTTGCTGTTGACTCTGAAACCAAAACTTATTACATTAGTAAGTGGAGCAAAAGCATTGATTAATGGATTAAAAGGGAGAGGAGATTTTGAGGTTTATTTTTGTAAAAGGATTTAAGAATACCAAACAGAAGATACCATGTAAGCATGCAGAATCCTTGTTATACTCAATTTTATATTTGCATTTCAGTTATTGTCCCAACTTATCGAGACAGAGTTAACAAAACCTTCCAGAGTTAAGATTAGATAAGAATTTACCATCAAATTATACCAACCCATCAGTCTTGAGTCTAACTGCCAGAGGCACACAGAAGTATATTTTGTCACCTCCCCTGTTAACTTCATCATTCTCATCTAAAATGCCAAGAAAATTACAATCTGCAGCCTTGATGAGTTGCTAGTGCTTTCAGTAAAAAATGACCATTAGTGAACAACAAATGTTTCATGTTTATTAAAATTACTTTTTTTCCCACCTTTAACTTTTCTGTGAAGTAGGCAGAAGCTTGTTTTGCCCACCCTTAAATTCAATCTTACAAAACGTTGAGGTCTGAAATGAGTATTACCATTACGGAGCAAATCTGAGCAGTGAGGAGAGGGTAAAAACTTTTCTCTACTTTCCCTTCATTTATATCATCCTTATGTGCTCCCTTATCCATCTGATGAAAGAGTTGCCAGGTCATTTTAAGCCCTCCTGTCATTCATATCACGGGGCTTTGTTCACACTTTATAGAAAAGGCCTGAAATGCAAGAGGATTAAGGCTGTGACATTAACGCTAGTGGAGAGATGCACCAGGCTCCATTATGCTTACCCCACCGTAATGCTGGTCCTAGGCTTGAGCTTGGTCTGCAGACTAACTCAACTCTCATCAGTCATGCCCACACTTCCAACAGGCGGAAGACTTTGCATCCGGATACTCAAAATCTGGGTTGATTTGCGTGCCTGTATATTCCTGTCTGGGTGACCTCCTAGCTCATTCTAGACATGAGTCGAGTCATTGTCAGTGTGAATAACTGAGTATGGTCTAAAGGGTGACCCTGAGTACCAAGAAAGCATAAAAGCAGGGCTACACTCTGAGCATGTGAACATGATTAAGTAAAAGAAATGGGCTTGCATACCCAACTTTTAATGATGGCCCAAATTCAGTCACTGGGATTTGATTTTAAAGAACAAAACCCTTCCCTGCTTAGAGAAATTTCATTCATAGCCTGTAGGATCACAGCTTATTTTGTGCTTTTCAACATTTTCTCATATCCCTGTGTTGCACTCAGGCTAAAATAATCATCTCCTTTTCATTTCTTATTCATGCCCTGGTTCAAGGACTCTGAGGGAAATGAAATAACATGCGAACCTGAGGACCAATGCTGCAAACACACATGTAAAGGAGAGCATGATCATCACTACAAACAAGTGTGAAATACTGCAGTAAACAGACAAGCCCTTAGCAAAACACAGAGTGAACTCCACACACACACGTGAGCACGCAGGAGAAGATTTATGCAGAGATCACTGGATGAGAGAAAAAAAAAAGAGAAACGGCTACAGGACAGGGCTTGTGATACTGTAGCAAAGTACTGTCAAAAATATGAAGTTTTCAAAGTGCCAAGAAAAGTCAGCCACTTCTAAAAGAGAATGAGAGTCATTGATCCTTATGAACTGCAGCCCAAGTTTAAAAGAAGTCCCTTTTATTACATTTTAGATGATATGCATGGCTTCATGTTTTCAATCCAAGGGTTTCATGGCGCTGAAATTCACCTGACACATACATGATAGAAGAAAAATGGCAATTTGCTGTGGATGAAGGCTGGGAAAGAAGAAAGAAAAGGGCTGTAAAAAGAAATAATTAAAAAGCTATGTTTCTGATGGAACAGTTTGGATTACTAGGTGGGACTCATTTGTCTGAACATAGATGAACTGATCAATAAATGCTTCAAGGAGTGACTGGCTCACTTTAAGATATATATCAAATCTAGATTAATATGACTCAATCTCTGGAAATGTCTGTTTCTCTCTATTCTAGACTGTCGTGAAGGAAGCCTTAACTCATGAGATCAGACTTAGGCCTCTAAATTTTAGACATCTGAAATTAGGGGAGATGAATCACATCCTTACTTACTTGTGATAAACTAGTCCTCAAATAACCCAGCTCGAAGGGACACACACAACCCATTCAGGTAACAGCACAGTCAAGGGTACGGGGGTTACTCTACCAAGAAGAGAAAAATATTGAGCTGTTTTGCTGCTCCACAATCTAATAATTAATTACTCTTATGGATGTTTATTTGATAAACATAAACCCCACAGAAAACATTGGTGCTCAGGCTTGGTGCAAGTGACCAAAGTTGCTTGTTGCAAACATTCTGTGACTTTTTATAAGATTTGGCGATATTGCCTCGGTTTCCCATTTAGGCAGCAGCTTCAGTTACTGAAAAGCTGTGAACTGCCTCAGAAACGGGGAATATGTAGAACTCTCAGGGAGGTGAAGAGCTATTCCACATTCAAGGACTTTCCCTGTACTCGCACAGCGATTTTGGTGCAGACTCTTGAGATGAACTTTATAGTAGCGTCCCTTTAAAACCGTTCCTTTTCCTAGTCAGCAGTTTTTCTCTTTTAGTCCCACACTTCCCTTGGCCAATTACATTAATGTGTGTTTGTCAATACTGAATTTCATTTGCTACATAACAGCTCAGAGCCCAGCAAATCTTGTTGAATTTTCCTTGTCTCTTAAGCCTGAGTTCTTGCACCTCCCCAGCTTTGTGCTGTCAGCAAAACTTAACACATTTACAATCGGTCTCTTGATCTAGGGCAATTACAGAGAGAAGCAATAGCAGGTGCAGAAAGCTTAACAAGAGACGGATGTTGTACTATCATCGTGGTCTCCAATCCTGTGTTAGTATCAGGGTTGTCAAATTGGTTCAAATTAAATTTACATGGTGGTAGAGTAGGTATCACACAGTTGTTATAAATCTGAGGCTTTCTTGGCTCTAATGCCTCGAGAGGAGACAAGGAAAAGGAGGCAAGCATGTGCAGAGGCAGCAGGAGGCAAGAGTGAATGGGGGGGGAAAGGGAGAAAAGGAAAGGCTTTAACAGGCTACCTCCTACATCTCTGGATTGTCATAAGAAGATAATTGATAAGGACACACACAGTTCAGAACATAGGAAATGCATATATCATTATTCAATAATTTTTGCAATTTCCAAGGCAGAGTATGAACAGGCTAGAGCTTATGAAGGCTGAAAATGTCTGTAACTTGGTGCCTTATCACCCAGTTTTTGCCCATCAGGCGATCCCGTGGAATGCAGAACTCAGAACTGAGAGCACATGGACGCTTTCCTGGAAAGGGGATGTTTCTAGGTGAAGAAAAAAAATTATCAAGAGCTCCCATATCTTCAATGATTCCTCTGGGTCATTATGTTGCTATAAAACTGGTGTTCTCTAACTCTAATTGAACACTTTGAAAGATTTGATTCTTTTAACATTCAATAGGCAAGGAATACTTTTAACACATGAAACCCTTCAAAGGACTTATGGAAGGGATATTCCTCCTATGAAGTAGGAAAAAAGTAAAGAGTCTGTCAGATTGGTACATTTCTGGGCACACACAGCAAAAGAACTCTGATCCCTCAAATGAGGTGTAGGCTGTTCACACAGGTGTTCAAGATAGGAAGACAGTCACCCTGAAGTCCAGACAAATAAATATTTCCAGAATATGAAGAAGCCATCATGAGACAGACATGAGTAGTTCAACAAAGGAAAATGTGAAGTCTTGCACTTAGGGAAAAATAACCCCAGGTACCAATATGTGCTGGGGACCAGTTGGCTGGAAAGCAGATCTGGCAGAGAAGAACCTGGAGATCTTGGTGGACAAAAGATTGAATATGAGCCAGCAATGTGCCCTTGCAGCAAAGAAGGCCAACAACATCCTGGGCTGTACAAGGAAGAACATTGCCAGCAGGTTGAGGAAGGTGATCCTTCCCCTCTACTCAGCACTGGTGAGAAATCTGAAGTACTGTGTCCATTTCTGGGCTCTGCAGTACAAGAGACATATGGGCATACTGCGCCAAGTCCAGTGAAGGGCCACAGAAATGATGAAAACATTAGTGTTAAGCTGTCCACATAGAAAATATACATTCAAGTTTCCACAGTAGTCAACAGATGTTAATCTAAATACAGGTAGTCCAAAAAGTTATGTACTTAGAGTTCTAAACCACACATCTAAATTTCCTAAGCTCAATAGCACTGTAAGCTTTATTATGTTTGTAAACTAGCAGCTTGATTCAGCTGTCTAAAATGAAACATCTACTATCATTTGAGATGATGAAAGAGTATGAATCACCCACATGGGTCTGTCCAGACTACACGATGCCTGCACCCCTCTGGACTGGAATTTGGAAGCCAGAAGCAATCACCTAGAGCATATTGAATGGCATTAGACACCTCTTTCAAACAGCTCAATCAAATCTCTCATTTCTTTTGACTGTGACAGGATTTTAGAAACCTAGTGCAGAGGTAGACCTTTGAATCTAAATGTCTACACTTAGTTTTTCAGTCTATGAGTTGAATCCCACCCCATATACTGAGATGAGTTAAATCTCATTTGGGATATGATGGAATGAGCAGAAGCTTCCCTGATAAGAACACGCATTTCTGCTAAAATAATACAAGAACAGGAAAGGCAACAAAACCAGACAACAACCTTTCCCCATCTTCTGCAGAAGGAGAATTCTCTCTTCTGTTTTATCCCTCGGTTAGCTGGGAGATGTTTATTCATTCCTATTGTTCTAACACCTTTCCAGGGTCAAGTGATCCTTCAGTAAATCAGTAGTTCAGGTAGTGACCCTGCTTCTGAAGTCTACCCATCCTCCCCGTCCACTAAGTGGAAACAAATGGCCTGCTCATGAACCAAGGTGTTCAATGCTGCATCCTGCCTTTTAGCACAAAAATGAAGCTGTGGTTCCCTGATTAGACTAAAGTGTTGATAGATCTCATAAGTCCCACATTGTGAAGCATCTTCATGTGAGAGGCATTGCTGTTGAGGGGACTGCTGTGTACACGCTGGCTTCACTCTTTGAGGAAAGAATTAAAGCAGAAGGCTTGTCAGCTTAGGAGAATATTTAACCTTTAAGGTCATTACCATCAGAAGGACTTTCTTTTAATCTCCATCCATCTCCTTCAAAAACAAAGTCTTTTCTGTAAGAATTTATTGAAGTTACTGTAGACTGAGTGCCAAGCACTCAATATTTATCTTTTTGATAGATTTAGTCAGGCCATTTTGTCTAATTTTCTGTATGTTTCACTGCAAATTGATTATTTCACTGCCATCACCCACCTGTTGTTTCCCCTCCTAGTTTGACCTTCTCAGCTTCTAGGTTCTGCATTACAGTTAAAATCATTTCATCCAAAGGTCTGCATGAGATTGAGATTATAGTCCTATCTCTTAATCACCTATCCAGAACAATTTAAGAAAGTGATACACACACACACACACACACACAGATTATGTTCATGCCCTCTGCATCACAGCTACCTATTGGTACCCTACAGAAGAGAACCTATTACTTAAACAGAGCTAAATCCGTTACTCAGATCTAAGTCCTTTTGCAGTTATGTGCTGCTTTTTACCAGATTCCTGAATTCTGACATTAGCTGTTGACTTTGGTTGTAATGCATTGAAATGATCCCTCATTTGTGTGTAGCTTTCATGAAAGCACATCTATAATTAGAGTTATTGCAAAATACTGACAAACAAATCCCATCTCAGGGAGAATTCATTTTGCCTGCTGTTTTATTAAAGACTGAAAAACCAGTCTGTGTGTCTTTGAGGATGAGAAAGATTTCTGAAGTCTTTCTAATAGTGTTTTGTTTAAAGTTGTTTTTTGGTTTTGGGGTTTTTTTTTAAGAACTGTAAGCATTAGAAATCATAGAAAATTCTAATTGTTTTACTCCAATCTAAAACCAGGAGGAAACTTTTACAGAAAATTCTTACTCATACTACTGAAGAACAATTTTTTTTGCCAAATAAATTTTCTAGCAATGCCAAAAAAGTAAAAAAAAAGGATTAAGGTAGATAAAGGACTGTTGTTGTGATGGAAGACCCAGAGCACTACATAGAGCAAATGATCAGCTGAAATACATACTGTGGAAATATTTGGTTGGATTGTATGATTCTCCCAGGGAATGTTGGGATATTCTCCAGCAGATGTTTCATTGTTCAGACATTTAAAACTCGATTAGGAAAAGCAATAGGAAAGAAAGTGCAGTGAATTATCATTCAAAAAAATGGATGAGATTGCCATCAGAACAGATGAACTGATTTCATGTGCCTTATTAAATATTAAATATTTGATTGCTGTGATCCTAACATACCCTATAATTTTTTGTAACTTGTTTGTATGTTCTTAAGACATTACCAAATGGAATAAATAGTAGGAATGTGGATTTAATTCAAAGCTATCAGTAGATGATAGATTTTGGATATTTAACTAAGAATTATTAAACCAATACTATGATGAGTTTACTGTCCAGGTTATGACATAGTTCACTGGTGCCAATCATCTTTATACTGAACATTTTATAAAAATATATGCATATACAAAGTGTGGTAGAGCTGTTATTTCACCTGTCCCCTTCACATTGTCTTCCCCCATATAACACATCCTTACAGCATCCACCTCAGCAAATCTCTTGGTTTTTCATGTCCCTATGCCATCTCTGGGCTTCTGGAAGGCATTATAGTCTCTGTCCCCTGAAAAGAAACATGCACCAGGTACCATCAAATGGAAGCAACTCAAGGTAGAGCACTGAAGCTGTGTGTGGACTGCGTACAGTGGTATGGGAAACCTGAAGGTTAAGGAGAAGAAATGAGCCTGCACTTGAAAATTAAAATTACAACCCCACCAAATGCAAAACAGAAAGAGAACAGAATTTTAAATAGGTTGGTAGATAACATCAGCTCATTAGCAGTTCTATTACAGCTTACACTGGTTTGTTTTCTCTGAGCACAAAAAAACCCCAGTGATATGTTTGTGTCTAGGTGTCTGTTTGTGTATGGAAGGAAGTAAATTAGGCAGACATAGCACAAGTTATTTTAGGACAGTCTGAAAATGTGAATGCACCCTTCAGGACGACTGGGGATGGGAAGGGGAAGATTGCTGAAGCTGATTTTCCAGAATGTTGGCATATCTTTGTTAGATCCATGTCTTGTGCAAGACTGTTACTGCCTCAAACTGACCATAGTTTCTTCCTATTTTAAAACCATGCTGTTCAAGGTCAAAAATACTTCCAGAAAATGGAAACCAGGGCCTTGTTCCTGCAGCCTGTGACACAGAAATCAAGGTCAAGAGGGCAAGGCAAAGCAGAACAAAGGAAAAAATATAGAATCTAATTATTTGCATTTATAAACAGAAATACACCACAATGAAAGTTGGTGGGTTGGGGGTTTTTTGGGTTTTTTTTCCAGATTTCTTTAGAAGAAATGATGTCTGCACAAGGACAAATTAAAGATTCTACCAGAGAGAAAAAGTCCCTTCCTACTTTAAGACTAAAACTTTCATTTTTACTAATAGATGCTATCATGAAAGGTCCAAGAACTCTGTTTGCATAAGTTCTTATTGCTGTTGTCTCTGTGATAACAAGTCAATATGTATCAGCTTAATAAAATGAAGACTGAACAACAGCTGCATGCAAATATTAAAGCAAGATCACTAGGAGACAGGAATTGATTGTGGACAACAGAAATGTGAACTGGGCTTGAAAGATTTTAGTGGGATACCAGAAGGAAGAAGCAGTGAGGTTTCAGTGGTAGGCTCAAAGAAGAGGAAAATCATAAAATCACACGTAACTTTTATGTATTTATTTGTTTTCAGTTCATGGGGATGTTTGTTTACAAAATTTAAAAAAATAACTTTCTTCAAAGGCTGTTCCCATTTTGAATTTTACACATTTTTATAGCTCTATGGAGTCTAACCACAGTGATCACACATGGATCAATGCATCTCAGAGTAGCACAAGTAATTTTGCAGTGAGATCACCTTGACTTCAATTTTGTTTGTAAAAGCAATTTTTCCTTTGGTTTGGGAAAAATTAAATTAAAGACATGGCCCATTTACTATGTATATCCATTTTTTCAAAAAGTATTTTGGTCATTAGTTCACATTGAGTCAACAGAACCTGAAGCTAAATTCAGTTCTGACTGTAGTTCATGAAAACAACCTCTATTGAAGGTGAGAAAGTCAGACAATCTAAAATTTTAGATGTAGATGTTTTAATGTAGTAGTGTAGTCCCGACTACTAGATGCTTCCTACTGAATATAGGCACCAGAATGAGCCTCTGTGATCAGATTAATGTTCTTAATTACCTCGAAGGTTTGTTTTGTAGTGTTTAATCACTGGTGTAAAGGACACTAGGCAATAAAACAGTCTGGCTGCTTCACACTGTTGAGGACCCAGGTAGATTTTCACCTTCTGGGTCCTGAGACACCGGCACGGGTATGGGTGAGCAGATTTGACTATCTCCTGATTAGAATACAGGTGAATTCTCAGCAAGTATAAAATGAGATAATTGTACTGTGTTTGGCGGAATGACACTATCCAAAATTGCTGTAAAAGCATTAGCTAATAGGTGCTTTCTTGCTAAAAGGAACTATTGGCACATTGTATAATCTCCTTTCATGCTTCCAAGAATCAGCGATGTTAGAGATAAAGAGGCATTAGAGGACTTCCTCTAGTGTAGGTGGTGAGAGACATCTGGGTGGGTGCGTTGTATTTGGCCTGTAATATCCTTTAATCAAACCAGAGCAGCTGTAATTCCTGCCACCAAGGCAAAGAATAGGGACTTTAGATGATGGTGTCAGCATCAAAATTAAAGGACACATCATCTGGTCTGCAACACACTTCTGTCCTTTTGGATGTTAAAAGCTGATGTGAGTTCATGGGAAAGACTGGACAGGTTTATAGGGGAAGAAAAAAAAAAGAAATAAAAAGGAAAAAGAGAGATGATAAATAAAAAAGAAAAAAGAAAACAGTTTAAAAAAAGAAAAGATAAAAAGAAAAGAAGAAAGAAGGAAAAAAAAGAAAAAAGATAAAAGAAAAAAGAAAAAAGAAAAAAAGAAGAAGAGAAAAACAAGAGAAAAAGATAAAAAAAGGAGACGGTTACTAAGTACCTGAAAAGTACTTCTTAGGAATTTCCTGAGCTTGAAGTGTTTGGAGGCCAGAGAAATATCAAAAGAAATTATCATGTTTACTTACATAGCTTACCATAGAGAAGTCCATAGGGTCAAGTGCACCATAGTGAAGAGCTTAGTCATCTGTTTATGACTTGTGTTGGATGGAGGATCCTGGACAAAATGAAAATTAGTTCTTATGAGGTACATTTCCCTCAGTTATCATGTACATAAGTGTCATCCAATAATAGGCAATTTATATATGTCTAGATAAGCTCAAAGTAAGAATTTCTTATTTTCTCTATGAATTACACTGAGAGTTATGGATAGTTCAAACTCAGGCTTGGTGAAGTAATTTACTACTACTCACTTATCGCTGAAATGTTACTAAAACAGGGAATATTTGCAGCATTTCATAGCAACTATATGCAAGAATCTGAGTTAGGTCTCAGTTCCAGTAAAATCAATATGAAACATCTCCCCATCTTGAGCTTATTTCTTCAGAATTGTCTGTTGTCCAGTGGTAGTGAAAGACAAGTCCCCTGGAGGCAGAAAAGAGTAAAACACCAGAAAGCCAGAAAGCAGTCAAGCCCACCACAATGACCTCATTCTCATTACATGTGAGTGAAGTCTACTGTTCTGTAATTTATCACTAACTGTATTACATGGTATGCACACCACCACTTCCCTCCCTCACCAGTGCAGTCAAAGATAAAGAAAAACTAGAGCAAATGAAAAGCAAACTTAAGATGGTATATATTGACTCAAACCCCCATTAAAAAATGAGGCATTTGGAAACCCTAATTTTTAAAAGAGAGAGAGAGCTTTTATCGCTCTTCTGCTTGCTAGAAGGTATTCCAAAAACCTTGCCGTCCAAGGCAGATCTATATCCAGATGAACATAACGACAGAAGGAGACAATGTGGGTAAAGGTACCAGGGTATCTTCTTCTTTTATATGTCAAAAAAAATGTCTCTTTCCCCAGTAACAGTTATTAGAACAGTCTGAATACTTCGGCATGTTCCACACTGAAATTTAATCCTATGATTTCTAGTGCTAAAGTATTATTTTCACTTCAAAGAATTGTTTTGAGTTAGTAAGAAAATACTGAACGTTTCTCAGCAGAAGTACTGAATTTACAAATATATAACTTCTACTTTATATATTAAAAAAAAAACCACTAACTGCAGAGAGGACCTTGTAAATAAGTTTTAAAATAACATCAGCTAAAACAAGGCAGGGAGATAGAAATCAGGAGAAGCTGGGCTTTATGGAAACAGAAATAAGGCTCTGGAAGTGGGGGGGAATCAAAGACAAGGAAGAGATGATGGGAGAAATGATCTGGGGTAAATCTTCCTTTGTATTGCTTATATACACGTACAGTCATTTTTGTTGCTGAAACACTGCTATTGATTTAATTTTTTTCTAGAGAGAAAAAGGGATAGTCATAGAAATATGGATGGGTACTTTGCATTAATTACATCACATACATTCTTATGTTTCATTTCTCCAGAAATGTGACATTGAATGGACCCCTGAGGGTCCAGTAATTCTAGTTTCCTGGTACTCTGAACACACCAAAATCCCCTTCATAAGTCCAATTCTATACAACTCTGGTGAAATACTCTTCCACAGTTATTTGCAATTTGTTATATAAAATCAACATCAAGATTCATGCCCTTTTTAACACTGCTGTAAGAAATCTTACTCAGAGGTATCCAGAGAAGCCTCTTTGATTTCAGTGAACTTTCACAAACTCATGTCATCCAGAGTTCTGGCTCTTGAACACTCAGTGTCAGAAAAGATTGTTTTCCTCTCCAGAATGTGTACAAAAGCACATTTAGACCCCTTAATCCAGTGACCTTGAAGATCTGCTAGTGATACTGATAGTGAAAATGCCATCTTATAGCAGTGTTCAGGTATTATTTTTCCATTAAACACCTGTAATTGGCAATGACCCTTGAACCTGATTTTTTCCATCTTTCTTTCCCTTCTTCCATTCGGTCTGTTTGTGAATCACTATGCATGTAACCACCCTTGAACATAGTTTTGCCATGCAGAAATAGCGCTTTAAATTTCATCAAAAAACCATTCTTCCTGACTGAGTATTAACTGAGATATTGTCTGTGTTTTTTCACAGTTAGTTTAATTCTGTAGTATAAAACCGTGGTGATAAAATAGTCGAACTCACCAGCTTTGAAACAGTGTAATTGAGAGAAGAAACTGGTGAAATGGAATTACACCAATTTTCGTCAGGATAGCTGAGTTTAATCTTCTGATTAAGATTTGAAGTTGATAGCATACAGATGACTCTTTTACTAGCAACCAAATTATTTGTTTAATATTTCTGCAGTGTCAAAATGTAGATAAACATGGATACTCCGTATGTTCCCGGAATTATAACCTTTTTAAAAAGACAAAGCAGCTGAAAAGGTCTGGAGAAGTTCTCCGCAGACTTCAGAGACAATAGTCATGTTTGTCAGTGCTTATACACAAATACAACCTGTGACCCGAGTACTCGCGGACACCAGGGTAGCTAAAATAAATCAGACTAGAGGTCTGCCCAGCTCGGTCTCCTGTCTCTGACAGAGTTATAAAGCAAACATCTTATGGAGGGTAAAAGATCAGGACAAGTAGGTGAAGTAAATAGAAGTGTCTTTAAGCCCTTTCTGAGGACTTGGGGCTCAAGAGATTCCTGAACTGGGGCAGTGTCTCAGTATTCTGCCGTCTGCGAAGGACTTCTCTGCCAGGAATTTTCCCAGACTCCCTCAAAAATGTGTACCTTGTAGGCAGTTAGTATTCAGAACAGCCGTGGTGAAGGATTATGTGCTTCTGTGCTGCAGAGGTGGTCAGCATCGTTACCAGCGCCATAGAGAATGAAAGAGGCAAATCTGAAAGAGCAAGAAACTCAGGTGTTCAAAAGCAGAGCTACAGGTTAAACCTCTCCAATATTTGGTTGCAGATGTGAGAAGCCAAGCTTCCACAGACGTAGCAAAGAGGAAGACATACGCTTGTATGTCACACCGAGTGCAGAAACCAGGAGTTTGTATTCCAGCCATAAACTAGCAGCTCTCAAAATCACGTGAAAACATTTTGGAGTGCTCTTTAAACAAGCATAGGCCCAATAGCATCTTTACATTTCAAACCATCTCTACTGTTAAAATCAAAGAAGTGGAGAAGTAAAGCCAGTGACTGAGAAAAATTGGGCAGGTTCTCCTCTGCTAAAAAACAGTGGCATCCACTGAAGTTTGTGAGCAATCCAGCTTGCCCCAGACAGAGACTTGGCCCAGTGATGCTGCTTCAAACTATTTTAGTGCACTGTAGATGCCACACTCAAAGAGTGTAACACAGGCACCAGCCTGTTCATGGACATCACAGCTCACATCCACAGACAGTAGTGGAAATAAATAGCATTTTTATGGCATAACTCATTTGAGCAGTTTCAGACCCCTAATGCAAAGCTAGCAAATTACCTCCCAGGAGTGTTTATTTCCCTCCATCAAGTACAAAGGAGTCTTCAGTGATGAGCTCAGCAGCAAACAAGATTTGCTCAGCACTACGTGTTTTTGTCTTTCTTTCAGCAATGAAAAACCTGAAACACAGTAAAGTTTAACTCAGCAGGCACACTGCTGGAACACAACCCAGCTTGGCAAAGCACCTCCACTACACTCCTTCAGTCTGGAAAGCACTGCTCACAGTGTTCCACAAGTTTGGTGCCACCCTGACACAAGATGGATCTAGATAGACCCTGACTAAATACATGTTTTCTTTTATTTTTTCTTCTTTTTTCCCCCCTTCTTTCAAGAATGGCACTGTGAGCTGCTCTTTCCATTAACTTTGGGAAACAAGCATCAGTTTTAATAGAGCTTGACATGTTTAACAGCCAATGTAAACTATGCCTTCACATTGATTATATGCACTTTGGACAATTTTCTTTCAGTGAGGACATTATGGGGGGAATAACATGCTCTTACTTTTCTCAGTGTGATGCAGTTACATCCTGTAGGGCTTTGTATAACGTGTGGACATTAAAACACATTTGGCTTCCTTGACAATAATATATTTTGGGTTGCAAGAAAAATGAACCACTGCATGACTCATTTTAACTTTGTACACTGGGTTTATTTCAACCTTTGTAAACTTTATATAGGCAAGTTCAGAATGTAAAATGCCAGCATGATATATTTTTTTTTCCTATTATTTACAGTAATTTGAGCTCTGAGTGGGTCCAAAATTTATCGGCTGGAGGCAACTGGTCTGCCTTCAAGGATAATAGATCATTGCATTGATCCAGAAGCTACAATGTGTTTATTTGAGAATTTCCCTCACTGGAATGAGAAAAATGACTATTCAGCTTTTTTTATCGAGTCTTAATTGCAGGTTTCAGCCCTGTTGCTGCTGGATTGGTGCATCTGTCAAAGAGCCGTTGTTTCTATCAGTTGTAAAAGGGACGCCAGAAGCTCAGCATGCATGCACACACAGCTCTCAGCATATCACTAGAGCTGAGAGTCCGGTTTCCAAGAGTATGTAAGACAACATGCCTACTTTGACTTAAATCTACTATCAAAGCCAAGGCATTCTGAACAGCCAGTGGAATAGCTGTTAGGATGTGCTTTGCCCTTTGCTGGATCTGCTCTGACAACTCTTGATTATAAAGAATAAAGTCCACCAGACATAAACAGCAAATCTCAGTAACAGTGAAAGAAAGAGACCTTATGGAAAGCTTTATGTAGTGCTGGAATTGTTCGTGGTGCTGTTGGTTCTTTCCTGTTATGTAAGTCTTTTAAGAATTCAAAGTTACTATTCGAGGGGCAATGACAGAAAGGAAGTGTAAGAGAGAGATCGTATGGCTTTTGAGGCATACTAAAACTACAGAACTGTTAGGACTTTTTTTTCCACAAAAATCTTAGAAATATAGAATAGTTATAACTTGTGGTAATATCTGCTCGAGTTTATAGAGAGGCTGTATCACTTCTCCAAAAGATAAAGTGTTTTCCTGTTGTCTTGTGGATTAGCAAATTTGCACTCCACAAAACAACTCTATTTCTCCCTATATAAATGCATAAATCCATAAAGATAGAAGATCATATGGCTATGATTCAGATGCCTAGTAATTCAGATGCATGGCAATATTGAAATTGTACTGAGCAGATCCAGTCCCCCCAGTTTAATTTGCTGAGTAACTCTAAAGCTCTAGAATATGTAGAGACTTGCATGATAGCTAGTGCAAGGAGTTGGACAGTTCTTTATGATTTATGTAGCATGGGGCACAGTGGACATTGAAGGAAGAGTTAAATGGAAAACCATCAAGCATAAAGAAATGTCTTTTGAAAAAAGATTTATAGAATGACCCAGTGGATGGACCTTGGCTGATTGTAATCTGCATATGAGGCCAAGGCAGGGGGAAAAGGGACTAACAATCAACACTAGGGTAATTTGCCTGATAATAGAAAATTAAAGAACTGGAGAGGCAAGCAGCAGCCTGCAAAATTCATGCAGATTTGGATCTGCTATATAATTAGCCACAATACTTACACTGAAAAAAGTTTAAAAAATGAATGACATCAAATTAGAGAAAGATTTCTGTAATAGACAATAAAATGGCAGAGTTTATATAAAAAGGAAGCTTAGATAGTGGGGAGAAATTTAAAAAGCTAGCAAAGTACTCATCATCTGAACAGTAAAAAGTTTTGATATGATTAGACAAGCATCTGTGACTTTACAGTCAGTACAGGTTGTAGTGCGATAATGAAATAAAATTGATGTACAATATGCTTGCAGAGAACAAAACCACCATACAAACATATACTTCAGGGATGGGTTTGAATGACACTCAAAAGAATGTAGTGGTAAAGGAAGGATTTGGAGTTTTGTGCCCTGCATGCATCTTTAATTATATTCTAAAGATGAAATGTACCAAAATCTTACCCTGTTTTGGGTGATGTATATTACAACTAAACTTCTCTGAAAATTAGGTCAACATAGGGTAATTTTCAACTCCTCCTTGAAGTAGCAGGACATTAGTACCTTTGCTGTATACTTCCAGCATAGGTTACCAAGGACTTTGGATGCTGTTTGTAACTTTTATTATACATCAGCATGGATGCTTATCTTCATTCAAGTGAGTATTCAATTTAGAATACTCTTAAGGACACTCTTGTGCTATGTAGTGACCAGAGATTCCTGACGATAGGTCCTGGCCCGCCAAAGGTTGTGGTTTGTGGTTCCCAAAGTTTGGGAATCAGTGAATTAGAAGGAAAATAAACTGGTTTTCCTAAAACCTTAAAATCTGTAACTGAATGAAACATATGAATGAAAAATGCTTAATAACCAGCCCTTCAGTCTAACATTTGTGCCATTTTCCCTTTTTCTTCTGTTTTTCTCCAATCGTGTTAGAGCTAAGAACCATGTTTTTGTTTTTCAGTTGAACAAACCGAACATATCTGTCTGATCGTGCTCATTCCTGCATCATTTCTACTGTGACTGGAGAAAAAATAATATTGCAAGTGTGCTTTGAATTAATATATGTTTGTAAGCAGCTGATTCATAGACAAGATGCTCAGAAATAGGTTGAAGAGTCTGGGTTTTGTAGAACATCTTGTATCTCTATGTTCTCTTTTGACCATCTGAGTGCTTGAGTAAGCGAATACCAACCCCTGGCTGAAAGTCAGAATCCAGGTAGGATATGGATACACACTCAAACATGGTTTATTACAGAAGATTAAAAAATTACTACTTATCTTTATTAGTACCTTGGAACTGGAACAAGTGAGGACTGAATGCATGTATACTCCCACCAACTATAAATTGAGCCAGCTGAAACATAAGCCTATATCGTCAGGCAATCTATATATACTTTTTAATGATGAATTTATTTCCTTTTTTTTTTTCCTTTTCTCTGATCAATTTTCTACTTAACCAGAAGCACAGTGCAAAGTTGGAACTGAAAAATTTCCCAGTCAAAGAGAAATAAGAAAGTATTTAACCTCTTTGTCGTGGTTTCAGCTGGGATGGAGTTAATTTTCTTCTTAGTAGTTGGTGCTGTGCTGTGTTTTGGCTGTGATG
>JAVJGI010000057.1:7799007-7850878 GCA_035590275.1 Ibycter americanus | reverse complement strand
TCCCCATCTTTCTGGGTGAGGGGAATGAGCGAGTGGCTGCATGGTGCTTGGTTGCCGGCCAGGGTTAAACCAGCACACTCTTGAAATTAAATACCTTCCTATTTTCTCTCTTCCCCCCCTCCCCCCCGAGTCATCATGATAAACATCCTTCCCATTTTTATTATTATTAGACAAAGGATAAACAATGATAGCCAACAAATGAGCAGTATTCTGAACATTAACCTACCATTAAGACTCTGGACAGCATGGCCACCAGCAGTTTGTGCAAAGTGACAGAGTTTTGGTTAGAGAAATGAAATCCAGTTTTCGTCCCCACACACCCTACCACCCCCCCACCCCCCCACCCCCCACACTCCTCTTTACTTTTTTCCTCATTTTTTGAACTACCTATTAGGAGGAAGAATAAAAGTGATGCAGAACACTTGAAACTGGAGGACAGCTAGTTCCAAGTCACCGGAAATAACCTGTAGATGAAGTCTACCTGTGCTTGTTATAACAACTTTTAGAAGTTACAACTGAATAGTACTTACAAATTACAACTAAAGATATTGGAACTTTCCACTATCATTTATATATGCATAAATTTTAAAATAGAAATGACTGTACTCCGTTTTACATGGTGCTATGACAGCTGCTGCTCAAGGTTTGGAGTACCACGAACCATGGTGTACTGCAGTGACCAGATCCCGTCTTGAGAAGATCCTTTAAAATTAACAGGGGTCAAAAAGAACAAGTTTCATTTATTGTGAGTTAGAAACAGAAAGGAATACTGGGATTTCAAACAGTGCAAGTTGTAACTATGGTAGATAAAATAAAGAATTTCTTCAGTCTCAGTTGCCGGAGAAAATAAACCCACTTCATATTATCAAAATTGTATTTTCATTCAAAATGGAGGGTTATTTAATGGGTGTACAGACTGACAAATTTTCAGTGTGGAATAAAGTCCCTGGTTATGTTTCTCCCATGAAAGTAATAAGAAAGGAAGTTACCTCCCAGACATGGTTGTTTTTCTACTGCATTTCCTTACCCAGATTTCTCTATTTCATATCTCTGTTCGGCAAATATCCCTTTTACCTTTAAGACCACTATTACACTTCATGTTTATTCCGTATGAAAAGCTGATTCAGTTTCCTTTTAGGACACTGTGATAATCAGAATTTTGATAACTAACACTGTTTTTTGAAAAACACTTTTCACAGAGTTGGCCACTACCAGCTGAAAGTCAGAAGGTGAAACAACTCATCATTTTTCTACCAGCAGTTTCTCATGAAGAGTTGTGGGTTTTTTTAAATATTTAATCAAATCCACAACCTTTCACTTGGGACTATGGTTAGCCCTTCCTTTCTAATTACAGCAGTTTGTAGAGTTTTGCAGTATAATTAAGGAGTTGGCTCTCTCCTTTTCTATATTGGTCATATTTAATTCCACTGCTAAAATTTAGCAGAACTCCATTATCATCATCATTAAAACATTTGATAGAGGGTAGAAAAAAGAAAGAATTAAAATAAATTCAAAGAAATATTTACAGTAATTGTTTTTCAATATTTTAATTTATCTATCTAAAATATTCATCCAGTCATCAGCCTATCCATCAGCCTATATATCTATATTAACTTTCACTGCAGAATGGATGAGACGGTATGAAAGAATATATCCTTCAAAATTGAAAGTCCAGTCAATAACTTCAGATAAACCCCCCAGATTTTGCACTTATGCAAACAGGCAGTTAAATTGAGTAAGATTTATTTCTATTGTAAAACATCAACAAAAGAGTTTGGATGTTGTCAACATTAAGAAGCCAGCCTTCAGCCTCAAGAGATACATTCACCGACTTTCAAGTAAAAGCCTTCATTTCACATTCAGGATGGTATTTAAATAGAAAAAAGAGGGAGTTCTTTTTTCCTTTGTAAGTATGTGCGATGTAGATATTAAAAGTAATAAAGTTCTCATTTTTATGTAGAAATGAAAGAAATAATTTATGCACAACAGCATATAGTGTACGTTCACTAAATTGTAATCAAGAGGACTAAACAATCAAGAAATTTCATGCAATTTGCTTCACTCTTTCCATATATCTCCTGTTACTTGTGACTTTTTATTAGACTTTTTATTTTTTACCCGTATTATATTTTCTTTCAGATATTTTTGGCTTGGCTTGAAGTGTCATATTGATCAGTTTGTGGACTTATCTGATTGTCTTTCAGACTAAGGTCCTCTATTTAATTAACAATGCAAGTAGAGAAAAAGAAAGAGTACTATCAGCTGTACTGTGTGTGCTGCTTCCAAACAATTGGCTCAACTTTCCCTCCAGAAATAAGATGCTTGAGGCAAGAATACAAGAAGAAAAGACATACAGACTGATCTGCTTTTGGTTATGCTCTCGTAGTTTCCCATTATCAATGTGTAGAGCACTCATGAACCTTGAGTTGCATGAGACCATAGTCGGCGATGGGATCTAGCATGCATAAGCTTGTCCAACCTACTTCTGATTTATAATTTACAATTTTAGATGTACCATGACATTCCCACAATTACCTTCACAATAAAATATCTTGTAGGAAAAAATTGTGATGCCTGCTTATTTTACTGTGTGTACTTTATTATTTTTCATGTGGGGAATGATCTTCATGATTATACGTGAATGGTAAAGAACGTGTCCTGCCATCTGTCTACTCTTTAGCCTGAAGATTCCCACATGGTTTCCTGTCTCCTCATCTGAAAAGTCCTACTAGCCATCTTACCATCCTCGTCACCCATTTTTGTACCTTCTCCAGCTCTTCTAAAAGTGATTTCTATCAGATTCACTTTCTTGGTGATAGCAATGAAAGGTCCTTACTTGGCAATGACGGTTTAGCAATGGTGACTTGTAGACAAGGACTTGAAAACATTACAAACATGGTGCTGACATCCTAGTCTGTCACACTCTGCTCTTTTAATTGTGGGCAAGTCAGCCTTGTCTGTAACTCTTATTTTCCTTACACATAATTACACTATTTTTTGTTTTTCCAGGAAGACGTTGAAAACAGGCCATAAACTTAGTCTGTATATGCTTAATCTGGATGTACAACCAGAAATTACAAGTTTCAGTTCAATTGAGTATGATAGAAAGATGACAGTATGTATTCCCACATGTAGTAGAGTAACTGCTCATTATTGCCAAAAGTTGGTTGGACCATTCTGGACATCGGGTTGGTCAATTCTTTTTACTCCTATCTATATCCAGATCACTTTACTGTAAGGTCAAAATAATTATTTCACTGAAGAGTGGGCTATGCCAGTTGTCAAGCGCTGTTGCAAGAGAAAGGTCTGAAACACATACATCTTCTGTTCCTTTTGCCATTTCCTTTCCGTTTAAGTCCACTTCTACCTACCTACTTTAAAGTAAGCAGAGCAAAAGATCCAGACACTGTGCTGAAGGATTTTTGCAGGACACTTAAAGCCAGTCTCCTTTGGCTAATTTGCAAAAACAGTTTTTGATTTAAAATAGAAGGATGGCATATCCCTCTCTGGGAGAAAATTCGCATCTGTTAATGTTCCTCCAGAAGTGAGTTATGAGAAAAAGCCTCAGATGGATTAAAGACGACGGTTAAATTCCAAGGCACTAATTTGTTGAAAAGGTGAAGGTAGCTAACTAAAAAAAAAAAAAAAAAAAAAATCTGTCACACCACGTCTGCAGTATCTTTCGTCCTCACTGAATATTGCTGTGTACCTTATAGATCTCAAGAAGAACAAATGCCATAAAATAAAGCAAGATTGTTTCCCTTATGAAATGTTGGTGCAGAGTTAAGGTAAAGGCAAATACGCATCTTTTTGACTTGTTAATATCTTTCTATGTGAAATATCAATATCAATTTAATAACTTAAGAAGAGTAATAATAGACACCTTTCACTTTTAAAAGCCAGGTAACTTATTTTAGCTATTTTATCATTCCTTTGCGTCCCTAACATTTCTCACAGATTTAATGGCCCAGTTTCTGGTATAAATCAACATAGTTCCAATTATGTCAACTATGCTAAGCAGATAATATTGCCCCAGTATTTCATTCATAAGTGTACATGAGGTCAAACTTACTTGGGAGTTGAAAGTCATTGGACAAAATTCTGACAGAAGACAGAAAGGATGTGGCTGGGTAGGACAAGGTGGACAAAGCCTTCATGCCAGTCCATGAACTTTAATGGCCAATGCTTAAAACATCTTCCTTTCCAGATACGACTATTTGACCATTGTTCTGATACACACATGAATGTCCCAGCAGCAGCAGGGAATAATGAGCCTTCTAACCTGAAGAACACTTTTTTTTTTTGTGCTTCACAAAAAGGGCATTTCTGTTAGTAAAATAGCAGTAAGCTATATCTGTCCATAAGATATCTGCCTGAATTTAGCTGTAAGTTAAATGTCTAAGTCTGAAGTAGACCCTTTCAGCTCCTTTTGAAGTCAACAGGGAGACAGACAACACTTGCCCAGCAGCTAAGGCATGCTGTTGGAAATTCTGGTGCGAGAAGTTGGTCTGAAGCTTTCCACCCTTTTTTCTCAGTCTCCTCAAAACCTCTTTGCCTTCACTTTCTTTCCTATTTTACCACAAGAGAATTTGGTTGGTTGGTTGGTTTGGTTTTCTTCTCTTATGCTTGGCACATTCTCTTTGTTCCTTCCCTCCATGTTGCAGAATCACCCACTAAGGTTCCAAAGACAAAATCATCCCTTTGTGTAGAGAAACTGTAGAGGGTTAATTAACATTGATTATATACAGTTGTGGGCTTGCTTCTGGGGCGGTGGGTTGACTGATGTGGATAATGTACAGCTGTGGCTTGTTCCTTCTAAGTAGCTAAATAGCACTGAGGCGCCCAGAAGAGAAGGAGCACTGGTGGAAGAGGAGCACTTGGTGAAGAGAGAGAGAGGGAAAAGACTGGATGAAGAAGAGCCCAGGGATGTAAGAGAGATGAGGAGAGGCCCCAAGAGAAGCTGAAAGAAGAAGGGGGCCTGAATGAGGAGAGGCTGGCTGAAGGAGAAGCCGGGAACCCAGATGCAGCAGAGGCAAGGAGCAGGGTGGACTGGCCTGAAGAGGATGAAGAAACAGCACAGACAGTAGATGGAACTTCTGGAACCTTGTGTGGGAAAGCCTTGTTGCAGCCAGCTAGTTTTGTAGTGCTGCGACACCTTTGCCTTTCCTTGGAGTGTTTTGCCATAGATACTGTGGTTTTCAGAATTACAGGGAAAGGTGCTCTTAGAAAGTATCAAGTCTTTTGTGTGTCATTCTCTTAAAAAGATAAGGTCTATGTGTGTATTTGCAGGATGCTATCAACAACAGTCATGTGATTTCCCATATTCAGTCAAAAACAGCTGTTTCTTCTGTGTCCTTATTCTGGGGGCCCTGGCATGGCTCCTCAAGGCAGGAGAAATTTCTGAAGATACTAAAATACAGTGATTGCTGCTTGGGTGATGATGAACCACTTTGGTCAGTAAATATTAAAACTGTCAGTAAATGATATTAACAGAAAGACTATAGCTTACACCCCTTCAAGTCTGCAAAACCCCTGGAATATAGTCACATGTAAAGAAGTATCTAAAAATATAGTTCAAATGTTAATTTCAAATGGGACTTGGACAATTTATCTATCACATTGCTGTGTAACCTTAACTTCTTTAATTGCCAAAATTACTGTTAAAAATTCTTTTTTATCTCTACTCGGATCCCCTATCACTTCAGATTTGGATAGCCAAGAGGCTTGTGAGCCTTTCAGGCAACTTCTTAGAGCAGTGGAAGGAAAACAACAGCATTGAGACTTGTGCCTTGTTTAGACCTGCACCACTACAGTCAATCTCTATCTCAAACAGGGTAAATCCACAACCTGCTTATGACCTGAGTAAATTCTCAGCTATAGAGACATTGTAAGCCTATATCAGTCAATGATAGGCTTTTCCATACTTGAAGCAGTTTTGCCTGCAAGCATGGTGTATATAAGAAGGACAGATACGTTTGTAGAGACAGACCGATAATCAAGTTGCCAAATTTGAGTAAGTTAACGCGCATTGTATCTACGTTTATGTAAGTCCTTAGTGAAGGTGAGATAATGAAAGGGCTTTAAGATAACTTTCATTATGATTCATCTGTTACAGAGTCATAATGTGCACATTGAACACAACTGAATCTCAGCTGATGCTCAGTTATCTGATGAGCTGCAGGGGTTTGACTGTGTTTACACCCTGAGAATGGCAAAAGTATCCATCAAGGCAAGGTTTCTATGCAAATTCAAAAAAAGCAGTATCGGAGAACAAAATTTGATTAGAAATACTTAGTGGTTCTTGTACTGGTTGGAAGTGTAGTAGTGTTAAAAACGTAAAGCATGGTACAAGTGAAAATCTTACCAAGGAGGTTAAAAAACAAGAAAAAATGTCTTCCTTTTCCTTTTCTTATATCCCTGGCCCAGAATTCCTTTTTAGCCAAATATTACAATATAGTTAATGCAGTAGAAGAGTTTAACTAATACAAAGGCAAAATACTAGTGCTGTGCTATTCTGATTTCAGGCCATCAGTTATCATGATGAAATATAGAATACCAAAGTTTTCAGTAAGCAGAAGTCTCAGGCTCTAATACATACTTAAACTTATTGATTACATTGGTTTATGTGATAATAAAAGTACAAACATATGCACACACCTTTTGCAAATAAGAAAAATCATTTGTCTTGGGCTATCTCCTTCCTTGTGCTTTCACAGCAATTCAAAAGTCATAATAGATAATGGGAAAACAAAGTGTTTGCGTTTCATGAATGACCTTGGAAAAGTTGCCAGATTTCTCTGTATGGCACTTCTAGCATTGGGTAGGAAATACTCTCCTCCTTTAAACACCTGTGAGACCCTATAATTCTTGGTGAGATTAAATAGAAAATACTTTATTAATTTTATTTCATTTTTAACTATTACAAAGTGGTTAAATATATTATTGCAAGCATACATTTTTTATTTTAGGGAAAAAAAAAAAGAAGTTAAAACTCAATGTGTTTTTCCCGGTTCAAAAAACTATTTACTTTTTAATTCTTCTGCATATATAAAAGTTAAATCTAACATAGATACACTACCTATAGGTACATAATTTTCTTGCATTAAAATGAATATAAGCATACTGGTTTATGTTTAAAAGTTTAATTTCAATATCTGAATGGTTTTTGTTGATAAGTTGGGAAATTATTTTTGAAGAGTGGTTCTGGTCTACTCTCTACCTACAAATGGGGTTAATTTTAGCTGTGTGTTTTTCAATAGTTTGTCCATGTGAGCTTTCATACTTCAGAGAAGGAGGTATGTATTTCTTTTTTGATTTGCAAGCAGATCTTCGGTCACATTTGGAGAGCAGTATGGTATTTGTCTTATATTCATACTTGTGGGAAATTATATTCTATTTAAAGACCAAAGTGTAAAAGATAATTATATTTAAAAAAAAAAAAAAAAAAAAAAGAAAGAAAACCCAAAAAGTTATTTGCATGAGAAATCTAACAATTCCTAGACATTGATCATATTGTGCCTATAATAAAGATAATTTAAGTCAAAGTGCTGCCAGCAGCCTTAGCTAAGATCCTGAGTTTCAGCATCCATCCTGAGATACCCACCAGTACACAGCCTTGAGCAATATGGTTGGGTGGATCATGGTGTAGACGCTGTTACTGTCCATGCAGTCTGTTTCAGTGGGGACCTCTTCTTGCTCTTCACATAACTGATGAGAGAATTTTGCTCTTTTCATCCAACTCAGCTGTCACTACAGGTGACACTAAAGGTACAGATACTTTCCCAAAAGGCTTATGAATATAACTTGTCAGCTTTCAGCTGGTTGTATTCATATGTCAGAAGTTGGATCCACCAGAGGGTCAAAGGATAGATAGGCTGCCTGCTCTGGCAATACAATCATTTACATTCCACATAAATCCATATAAATAAACAATAGTTTTCTACTATTACTTCCCAAATGAGGAATGGAGATACATTTTCTCGCAGCTCAGACTTGAATGCACGTGCAATGGGAGTTATGATACCTAAGTTTTCCAGTTAGTGTATCCCATGGTCTGCAAGGTACTCCTCCTGCGTCTGCCTAATGCAGTGCAGATCTGTCTTGGATGGAGCCACATACACCCTCCTCCTCTCACCCCAGCCAGGCTTTGCTTATCCTAGTGTAGCCTGAGTCCAGCACCTTTTATGCACCTCTAGTTATGACTTATGGACTTCTGCAGGAGAGTGAAGCACTGGAATGCCTTAGGGCAAGTGATGTTTTCTATTTGTGGGGGGTTTTATTTTATTTTATTATCTTATAAAACAGCTTAATCAATGAACTCAAGCAGGTAGTAGAAACTGAGACTTCTGTTTATGGGGAAACTTTTGAGATTTATTTTGGCCATTTGTAAGTAGTGCCGACTTCTGAGTTCTGAAGGAGGAAGAAATGGAAAATGACCTGATGTATTTTTTGATGTGTGATGAGTCAAAATTTCCTTTTCTTTCCAAGGGCTCGACAAACCAGAAAAGTGACAGGTTTGTCATATTTATGATGTTTGTTGTGCATCTGTGTGAAAAGAAATAGATTATTCCATATGAATTCCGAATAAAATATATGGCTAAAGTAAATTTTTCTTATGGATATTGATTGTATTGACTGAAACCTCCTCCTTACAAGTTCTCTTGTTTGTATAACACAAGTGTTATAACTTGGTTGAAAAAAGATGTGTATAATGAATTTCCGCATTGCATATTTTATTTAACAGTGAACTGAAAAGCTTTTATTCTTCAGAGATTACTATTCTGATTCCCAATAAGGTGGTGGCAGTGGGAAGGATTATTTGGGGTTTTTTAGTAATTGTTCTTACTAGTAAGTCTTAGTATAATCCTGGGCTGTTTTTTTATAATTGTCTCTACTATCTTGCCTGCATTTTTGCACTCAAATAAACTGCAATACAAAGGGTAGAACAATTATTGAAGCCTATTCCTGTTTTCCAGAAGTCTGCAGAAATTGTATTTCTGATTTCATCCACCCAAGGTAGCAGAGAAAACCTCTGTTTCCCTCCTCCCCCCACCCCCACACCTTTTTTTTTTTTTTTTTTGAGAATTTTGCTAAATAATGACTGCCTTAGGCTGATCAAGCACATCAGTATTTGTTAATAAAGATATGGAAGGACAAAATGAAGTGCAAAAGAAACTAAACCCCAAAATAAATTAGTCTGCATTCTCAAGCGAGTAAAGTTAAATTACTCCCACACCACTCAGCTGATGTGATGGCATATTGCTTATTTTTTGTCTCGCTGCAATCACCTGTCTTCATTACATATAAGGTTATATATCTCCTCACAGGAAAGTTTGGTTACAAGCATAATTATAATACAATGATGGCCACTTAAAATCTTCAGCACCTGCAAGGCTACCTGTCTTCCTCTCGGCTGACTCCACAGAGTAAGTACTCCTAACTCAGATCTTTGGGTAGTCAAATGAAGAATTTGGACCAGCATTCCCAGCAAATATTCAGGCAGAGGCTGTAGCCCAGAAAACATATCCCTAGTGAAGAGGGAGAGAAGAAGCAGCAGAAGAAACATTGGGAAGAATATATCAATGAGCAGATTATGCTCAGTAGGTGTAACGTTAATGATAATAGTGCAACAGGTGCAACATCTGGTTCACCACAAGGGTCTTCAAGCAGAAAGTCAGTTTTTGGAAGAGTTAGTTTACATAGACATGGAAAATCTGTGTAGACCTTGGGAAAAATAAAATATATCATCTAATATAACACTTTGAAGTCAATTTTATTTTTTACCATTTTAAAAATATCTCAATGATAATTAAATATGTTTTGTTCACTACTGTCATTAGAGATGAGAATTAAGGTGGTGTGGGGGCTTTAACCTAGAAGTTTTAATCTGGTTTATTTATGATTCTCCAGTTTTTAACTTCTAGGTTTAAAAGGGAAGTTTTAGGAGTAGCAAGAACCAAACTGTGATGTACCCTGCTACACTGATACCCAGGTTCAAACTTCACTCTATTTCAATCTAATTTTTTTGTTTACATTATACAGTAGCTCCCAATGTTCAGAACCCCTCTGCCTCTCATTGTGCTGTAAATATACAGAATAAAAAAAAAACCTTTTTCACATTTTAGGGTCTACAGAGATGTTAGGCAAAAAGTGCAAAGGACTGACTAGCTCTCTGCCGTGGATGATGGGTGGGTGCAGGAGAAGTTTTACACGCAAAACCCTACCATGTCCCAATCACATGGTGGACTCATAATCTGCAGGCTGCACACCTGGGCAGGCATGAGTGGAGCACAATTTGCTGAACTAACTCAAGCAGGTAAATTCATGTATTCCAGTCCTCTGTGTGACCATACAAATACATCTGTATATATGTACGTGCACATGCATATAAATGGCATTCTGTTCATTTTGTCTTGAAGAGCCTGTCTTCAGCAAAGAGTTATGGAGATCCCTTTTTTATCCGGCTTCATACTGGGAGTCTAAAGCACCAGACAAGTAACCAAGTTCATCAGGACCAAAAATTTTTGGCAGAGTCAACAAAGTAAACCCATGTTTATTCAGTCGCAGTTTTTTTCCTGCCACAAAGTGAATTATTTCACTTTTGCACACATCAGTTCTGTAACAGTGATGGTGGTTTTAATATTTGAAACCCCAGATTTGACACCCAAATATTTCAAAGGGCCTGTCTAGACAGTTCATTCTTGTGCCATGGGTAAGTGCCTAATAATTCTGTGCCTTAGTTTATTGATCTGCAAAATGGGAATACGCTGAATCTGGCCCTAACTCCGGGAAAAATTCTGTCAACTCCATTGACTGCATAAAAACTTAAGGATTTGACCCTGTGCTGACAGTCAGTAAGCTGGAGTGCAAATGTTCTACATGTGCTATTTGACCTCTACAGTTGAGGATTTAAAACTTTAATTATAGGAACGAGAAGATGAGAACAGATTCTGAGTTAGCTACTTTTTTTGAATAGATATTCAGACTCCAGGGGGAATAGTGATTTGCAAGCTCATTGAGGGAGAAAAAGGATGTCCTTTCTTTCCTAGGTGTACGGGGGGAGGAACAAAAGGGGGCCTTGATACCGTTCCATTAAAATAAATCACTTTTCAATCCAGGCGAGAATTTGTATCAGAATATTTGATAATCGAAACTTTACCAACAAGAGCAAATCAGAGAGGGCATTTGATTGCGCAGGGCCAGATCCTGCTAAGCCTCCCTCTGAGGTGCCTGACTGAATTCAGGAGCAGATCAGTATGCAGAAAGTTACCTGGATAAGGCTGTTAGACGGTGGAGTCTATGAAAGAGAGAGCCGTGTCGCTTCTTTGTTCTGGGGAGAGTTGGCAGTGGACAAATTACAAGAGTACTAATCATACAGCCCGACCTCCAGCTGCCATTGAAATAGGCGAAAAAAAATTTCTTTTGACTCCAGCAGAGACAAGACAGGATAGTTAGGGTTAATTAATTTATTACTTTCCAGAAAATGCTTTGAGATCCTCTGGTGTAGAGATCCTATGTAACACCAAAGTGGCATTGTAATCCAGAGAGATGTTTAGAGAGCTGTCATTCATCGATACCAGAACACAATCATTATACGTCAGTCAATCTGCTCATTTCCTTCCATCAGGGCAGAGAGATATTTTTAGGGTCTAAATTCTCTAATCAACAGCAGAAGCAGTAGTCTGGGAACAGGGTGGGGGGGAATGAAACTAGTAAAAAATGTGGTCGATGGGCCTCTCTGAAAGTACAAGATGACAAATATGCTGAAACAGTCAAATACTTTGCTGAGACATTCTCTTAAAAAGGGGGTGTATGTGTGTCTGTGTGTGTGTAGAATATCCTCACTTGATCAGTAGGATGTTTCTTTCTGGAACTGAGCTACCCATAGTATAGATTTCAAAAGGCAAAAAGCATACTACCATGGCAAACAAAATATTCCAGAAGATAAAGTCTTCTCATCCTTGTTTTGTTGATTTTTGGTAATGTTTGAAGAGAAAAATAACTCTGAGTACCACAAAACAATTCTCCCCTCCTTACTACCCCACCTACATTTTTAAAGTTAATCTACTAGTATTTCTTTGTATATATTTGTATGCACAACCATGCACTTACACACATAGATATTCTCACAGCTTTACTTTCTGTGTCGTTTTCAGTTTCTTAGAGAGAAATTACCCCAAAGCACCCCTAAAAATAAACTCATAAGTCTGAATATATATATTTTTTAAGCGACATAAAGAAAGTTAAAGTTCCTGCCCCAAATGATTATTAGCAGTAACAAATGGCCTGTCTGCATTCTCTTTCAGCTATGGATTGCAGTACATCTTATAAGCAGTCATTTAGTTTTGTAACACCCTGACAACGTAGTACAATATTACCATTCCCATTTTATAGATGAGAAGAACCAAGGCAGAACGATTAAACAAGTCACCCAAAGTTATACAAGGTCTGGGGCAGAGCCAGGAATAGAATCAAAGTCTCTTGAGTCCCTGACCTTCATATTAAACACAAGATCATCCTCCCTCTGTTTCTAGTTAGAGCATTCAGTTCACCCCATCTGGTGTGCATGTGTAATTTGTACCGGAGGGGTAATTCATCCCTAGAGGAGGGCAGGCGGGGCTTGCAAGGGGTGTCAGCTGTGAGCTCAAGATTTGCATAGCCTGAACATTCATCGAAATGAGAATTTCTCCCAAGGAGCATCTCTGGTAAACACATGAAAAGGGGCAATGCAAAATTCTGTTTAGACTTCTCCGAGCTCTTAGAAGGTGATTTTCCTCAACTGTTTCCTTCCTTTCATTGCAAAGCTAAAAATGAAGTTTATCCCTCAGTAACCCCAGGCTTCATTTACTACCTTGAAACTGTCATTTGATGTTTGGGACAGGTGATCGTTTAATGTCTTCTTCTTAACCCTGCAGGGGACAGGCTGTTGATGGTGAGTGTGTGCTGATAGAACCAATCCTTTACGTGGCCTTCACATGCTTAATTAGCCAGTGTGAAACAAATGCCTCTCAGCTATCAGTGTCATCATTGGAGCTCAGTAGCAGTCCTTCCAAAGGAGTACTAAAGATCGGAGGGAAATAACTGCAATAATGTTCAGGAGAACCTTAAATTATATATGTGTGTGTGTGCATGCATATACACATGTATACACAAAAATGGACATGTTGTTTGGAAATTATATAAAAGTTCCCACTTCATGTTTTAAGAAAATCTCTCCTGAAACTGAGGATTTTTTTTGTTAGTTAATTGACAACTTAATTGATTATTGTTTCTTTTCATGGCACCAATTAGGACACAAAACTAATCTAATGTGGTAGGTTGTTCTGCGAAGATTCCCAGCCAGATGGCTCAAACTCAAGAGCTTCAAATTAGGATAAGAATCCTAACTTTTTGATGCTTATCTAAAATGGAGTATTAAACTTGCTCAGATTCATCTAGGGCTAGAAATCAAAAGCACACATTGGCAGAAGGTGGACCTGTCCACTGTGAATCTGAAACATTTCAGCTTCTGCATTTTAAAATTATTAGTCACAAAAAAATGAGAGTGATTCTGCTCTCTCATCAGTTCACTGATGATGTGATCCTGCTGTCAACAAGAGCTTTCCTCCAGATTTATGTCACTGTATGGAAGTGGGAAGAGGATCAGGCTCAGTATCTGTGCTTAGAGCAAAAAGAAAGATAATTTCATTTGCTGTTTGGCATTACAAGCAGCAAAGTGTCACTCGCTTAGGTCCATATATTTTAGAGTAATGTTGGGTCATTTCTTGCTGAAGTTGAAGTCTGTGAGTGTTTTCCACATGACTTCAGTAGTCAATAGGTTCGTATTTGCTTTAATATTTTTCTTTCCCAGGGGAATAAACCACTTTTGGTGACTTCCCCTAAGGGGTCTAATCAAGCAAACCATTATTGACCATGTCCTTCCCTGAGTTTGGCCCTTAGCAGCTTGGAGCAGGAGATGAGAGTGGCCGGAGGGCAGAGGAACATCAGCTTTCCTGTGTGGAGCTGCCAAGTCCTCGCCCCTCCTGCAAGCCTGCGATACTGTCTACCTGATCCAGGTGTGTGGAGGAGGGACAAAATATGCCTTCAGCCTCCTTCAACACTTTGGCAGAGACTTCCGTTTGTTATTCTATCCCTGACCAAGATCACCTCTAAAAGGAGTCTCAGAGACATAATACTTTTGGGGGCTGAAGCCTAAACAGGTGGAGATGTACATTCATCCCTTTCTCTTCCCCATTCGCAGCCTTTTCCCAGGTCAATAACTTTGCAGAGGCATCTGCAGTAACCCCTGCTCAGGCACAGATTTCATCAGAGGAGACCAAGCTACTCACATGAGTAAAGCTGAGCTGGATCGGGCCCAAATTTAGTATTAAATCCTGGCAGTTCCAGAACTGTAGCTTTAACAAGGCTTATTTGAGATGAAGGCACATTTTTCAGTGCTCATAACAGCAGCAAGATTCTTATTATACAACATTTAAAAGCAATAATTTCTGCAGATTTAACCTCATAGATTTTCTAATACAATAAAATTAAATTTAAAAAACCCTGAATGCAGCAGATATAACCCCTTCATGTGCAATTAACAAATTTTAAATAGAAACTTTAATATTAACATTATTCTTTATGCCTCGATGAGTGGAATATTATTTAAATTGATATGACATAAGAGGATATAAATAATTCCTAAGTGTGGATCTAAACTAGAATTTCAGACTGTATTGAAATGGCAAAACATTATCAATTCCCTGTTTCCCAATCTGTCATTCATTACAAGCCTGATGACACATTTTTTTCAAAGAGATCAAATTAGCATTAGAGTGCTGATAAACATTATAAATAAATACAAAAAGCTATTCTCAAAATTCGGTGTAACATAAAATAAACGCCTATGCTCCACCAAATTTCATCTTCTTTCTGGTAGCTGAGAAATTGTTGCAAGATGACACATAAGTTGAGAGTGAACTGCTGTTCTTTTCACTGCAATAAAAATATAAACATATTGAAACCGGGAATTGTAATTTAATTAGGGGCAATTCTTTATTCCAAATAAACCTATCATTCATAATGGGCAGAGTTGCAATTGACATTTTTACTAAGGAAAATGAACTAAAAAGGTTCTCTGTGCTGCTTTGTACAAGTTAGATGAAATAGTTGTTTTCTTTTCCACAAGGTATAAGAGTAAACCTATAAAATCATGACCATCTATGACCAGAAAAAACCTATGATCCATATACATTTTTTATCAAAGCAGTAAGTTCAGCCTGAGAAGATCAGATGTATTGCAGTCTGAGTAGCTACTTTTCATTGACTACTTTTCTTCACAATTTCAGGATTTTTTTTTTTTTTTTCTAGGTACTTCATCAAGAAATATACAGGTAATGAATGTTATTTTTTTTGTTTGTGATGGCAACACATTCCAGCAGCTACCAGACCCGTGTAATTTTTATGCAAAGTCACTTAAGACTACAAGTCTTTTAGATCCTTTGAGGTGAGTGGTTTAAGGTACAAGCCCAGCAATCCTTTGCCAAAATTACCTCTAAATTCAGTAGTATTTGGCCTTTGCAAAGTGACATTATTAAGTTTATTAAGCAGATAGGAAGCAAATGGCAAGGGTCAGGCATTACCTAAAACTTGCTTTCTGCAAGACTCTTAATAATGAAGTTTATGTGAGTGAGGAAAACAATACCTCTCCTAAAACTTCTCCCTCTGTTTCCTACAGTGTTCTGCAGAAAGCCAGAATACATTTCTCTTCCCAAGACTATCAGGGCAGAATAATTAATCCATGGTACAATACCAGATTCCTTGGTATCTGTAGCTATAAAATACACACAGCCTAATATTCTCTCTGACACATGAACCTCACTTTCCATCAAATCAAGGTTAGAGTTTTGCCCATTTCATTTTTAAGGTTATGTTACAACCCAGTCTCCTGTCTGGTACTATTTTTTAGTGAAAAATCCACTTTCCAAAATCTTCAAAACCTGAATCACCTGAAACAGGCCAGACCCAGGTCACAACATGAGAAGGAGAGTGAAGAAGTGACTGCTGTCAACAGACTGTGCCTTGCCGATGGTGCTGAACGATATGTTGACGTGATGGGCAGCTTGGGTACCTGCCTCACCCCTCTGACTATCGGTAGGGCCAGGCATGCACACAGGTACTTATATTCCTAATAATTACATTGCAAATTACCTATGCCTTAAACTCTTCCTGAAATTATAAATGCCTGTAGTTCCATCACCATCATAAATTCCTACAGGTCTCATGGCCAAGTCTTTATCAAGGGTAAATTGCCATAACACTAATGAAGTTGATAGAGCTATACTGAATGGACAAGGCTGGTGCCTCTCGGAATCTGCTAGTCAAAATAACTAAAAAGAACAGAAATGAATGCCAAAAGGAATAGGTAGCTTAACACAGCACTTTGAAGATTAACAAAAAGAGGGTCTCACATGGAAACGAGGGGAAGGAAGGAGGGAAGAAAGCCCAGGACTGGAAGTCCTGAGAACCCAGATTTCCTTCTGGCTGTTCCTACTTAAGTATGAGGGTTAAAAACCCAACCAAAACAAAATACCCAACACTTGCCTCAGTTTAGTTTCTCTATGGGTTAAATCACAATGCAAAGATACCTTAATATTCACATTCCATAGTTTGAAGGAGGGAGAGAACTGCTCTACCTCAAGGGTTCATAAAAGAATAACCCATTTTCAGTTGTAAAACTTCATAAGGGAGGGATGTCATAATAATAAGGAGAAAATAATTCTACCTTCTAATACATATCAAAATTTGCAGACTTCCCAGTCTCTCTGTCAAAACAGCTAGAGCACTTCTCAGTACTACCAGTAGTTTTCACAGTTTTTGTGTCAAGTGAATAATGAAAAAAATAACAAAAATATCCTGGAACCAACATGAACTCTGTTCTTTCTGCAACTAAGAGAAGAATCGCAAATAAGGGGAAGTGCTTCCAGACACACAAGCTAATCAACCATATACTCTGAAGTGTAAGATTTGATTAACCTTAGTGTGTGCAGGTACAAAAGCTGCTCTGAAGGTAACTTTATTTCTCTTTCCTTCTTCTTTCCTTTGAAGTGATAGGGCCAGGTTTTCAGTCTAGCTCTGGTCACTATTTCCTATTCTGTATGATCAAGCATACAGTCTTTGTAATGACACCCACCATGCACACAGCTCTTTGAAAGCATAAAATAGCTCACCAGTCCAGTCCAGCCCCAAGAACAGGCACAGTTCTTCCTGTTGACCCAGATGAGATTAGGAGAAATGAGCGTTAGGGATTCTAAAATACATATTGCCACCAACGGCTGGACCCACAGGATATGTGGCATTGCACTTATCTCAAACATAAGGAAATCCATGAACTGAACTATTAGACATCTGAAGGCAAGAGATGGAAATGTGTTTGGCCTTTTACAGTGTTTGAAACACTGAAACACATAGTCGCTTCTGGCTGCCTGTAACCATGCTCACACCAAAATACACCAGCAATTCAGTGAGTTGCTCACAATGTTAACAGGTCAGCAAAATATGAATTTGGTGAAACAAATCCTATATGCTATTTCTCCTTTCTTTTGGTTAGCAGCAGCATTGTTCAAAACTGTGCCAGATCCAAAAACTAGCAACATTATCCTTCAGCTGTGCTGAAGCAGGAAGGTTGCCTTTGTTTTTACTCCAAGGCTGGTGTAACATAACTGATCCATACCTATTTATGCACATTAATGGTTAGACTTAGTCCTAAAGAAAGAAGTTCAGCCTTTTGTGCATTTACCTCTCCTAGTCTTAAGGGTGTCTTATAGTTGGTTCTTGTTATACTGAGTGGATAACACTAAGTGACCATTTAATAAAATATTGAAATGTAAATACTTGGGCACAGTTAGTCGCTCAGATTTCCTGAATAATCACCACCATGGAGGGAATGAACACAGCTCTACACATAAAGCATTCCAGGGAAAAGCCATAAGAAAAGGTTTCTCTTTTTCAACATCATGCAAATTAGTTTCTTAGCTCTGTAGGGAGGAAGCAGAACCAGCCCTGCAGTCCGTGGGAGAAGAATAATACTCCTAAATCCTGAACAATACCTCCCTGTGATATTGGCTGGACTTGTAGATCTAGTATAAAATTTGAAAAAATGTGGGAGAAAATAGGTGGAAATGTTATCTAAAAAAGCTCCTAGGCTGGTGGATATAGAGCAGGTCACTTTGTCCCAAGCTGTTTTGGGGAGATCTGTAATGCTGGCTGTCCCCAGTTCTGCGCTTAGTACATGAAGGGCTAGCAGCTTGTTTTTCATCCACCCACACCCACACACAAATTGAAATGGGTTAGCTGGTTGTCAGACTGCTCTAAAAAACTTTTAGAACAGGCAATGGTGCAAACCAATGAGCATTTCCACAAGCTCTCCTTTGTTTAGGATCTTTTTCTTTTCATGGTTCATACAGCTCACTTCTGCCCACTGGGGTGTTTCTGCCATCGGGGCCAGCAATCCATTTGGTATGTCTCCTGTTGGCTTAGTCCATCACACTGCACCAGCTCCTCTTTCTCTTTTAGTACATGGAACTCTTTTTTATTTCTTCCTTGCATCAGGGTCTCTGTGTGTCCCTTATTCTCCACTCTTACATCTCATTTTCTTCTATTTTCCATCTCAAGCAGGGATGTTCTGTGCCTGCCACTCAGATGACTTCAAATCTCTGTTCCCTCATTCCTGCTTTCCTCCCTTGTCCTTTACTTCTTCCCAGGGAAAATTTACATATCAGCCATTCCCCTCTCCACCTCCTGGGGAGGGCAGATATTACTCTTTGCCAAGTTTCCCAATCCTCACATTAACAATCCATATTGCCCCTAAACTGCTCCATGTTTGCAGTCCCATTTTTATTCCAGTCCCCACCAGAATTTTTATTTCTTTTCAAACTCCATAGGAAATAATGAATAATTTTAGATGATACTAGGAAGAATAATAAAACTGGGTCTGTAAACGTTTGCAGGAAAAATGGGAATAGATGATTCTTCCATTTAATAAACACAGGACTGACAATATCCAGTGGCTACCACTTGAACAGTAACAGATTTAAAGAAAAGAAACACAAAAGCATTAAAAATAAAATTATAGCGGCTGTAGTGCTGGCAACTTGAAAAGATAATTTTTCCTTCTTTTTCTTTCCTCCTCTTTCTCCTTCTCCTTCTTCTTCTTTGTTTAATATCCATCCTAATTCCATGAAGAATTAACTCCAAGCTTCAAGAGCTGATTCTATGTTCTATAGAAGATTATACTGCATGACTACGATAGCCTGCTTACATTACAAACCACGTAAAGGTTTATAATGGAGAGTGATTTTAATGGCTGCCATGAATGGTTTCTTTGACTGTTACAAGACTGTTGAAGCTGGAGGCCTAGTAAAGTGATGTGAGACAGTTTTTTGTCCCTCATCCAAAGTACAGCTTTTCCTCAAAGCCCATTGACAAGCCAGACCAGATGGAAAAAAAACTAAAATAAAGCAGACTTCTTTATCTTTCCCTTTCCCTTTTTTAATAATCATAGTATCCTGTTTTCTAAGATATCCCACATAATCAAAACAGAGGGAAAACTTAATTAAGTTCTAAACTTTTGTTCACTTTTATTTTAATGAATATTTTATTAATGCTAATTAGTGTTATATTTCAATATTGCTTGGGAACCTCAGTCATGCATCAGGATTAGATGCATGTACGTCTAGAGTACAGAACACTGCAGTCCATCAGGCACTTTTTGTGTGCTACCTGCACTATAGCAGAGGAAGTCACCTGTATTCGTAACTATAAGCAAAGCAGGAATAAGTGAAAGAAAATACTTTCATTTGGAGTAAGAAAGGTAATTTCCTGATAGTAAGCTCCATTAGGATTAAAAATAGTGGGAGAAACAATACTATGAAATCTTTCTCGTCTAGGGAGCTCAACACTGAGATGGAACAAGCCCAGAAGAACAGCCTAGGGGAAGAACTCCACCCTGACGAGGGACTGTGAGCAACCTAGCAGATACTCTCTTCCTCTAGTCTATGTGATTGAGCATTGTCAGCGATAGCATGGGTTATTTATGACAGTCTGTTTTATAAAGTAGTGAATAGAAACCTTTGATAAAGAAATTTTGTTTCTCTCTGTTTGCTTGACACCCCTACTCACTAAGAGGAATATTTCAAAGTTTATCATTCTTGCAGCACTCCTGCTAAGCTTTCTGACTCTGCCTACAAAGGTCCTCTTCAGTTTTACCGTTATAGCTTGTGCTTTTACTTCAAAAGTGTCTTCAATAACTTGGCTTCAATGACTAGGAACTTTTTTAAACCTGTAACTTATTGGGTATTTTGCAGTCAGCTGGGGCTTTACCTAGATCCAAAGGATCTAGAATCAAAGCATCCATATGTGAACGGTTGTGGTTGATCTAGGTTTTTGTCGAATGCTCAGAAACAGATATTCCCTTTGCTTCAGAGACCAATGATGAATAACTGTTTAATTCATTAAGGATTCTTGGACATTGTAGGGTTTTTTACTATTCCTCTAGCATGGATATTTTGGAAGTTGATGGGAATATAGGATATCAGACAAAGCAAATAATTCAGAGTTTCAAATGGGACCAAGGAACTATGGTCTTTGTATATTTGATAGTTACTATATAATTTCTTTTGAGACAGATCAATAGCCAAATTTCATGATTTTTTTCTGTCCCACAGTGTTAAGGATTTTGCTTGAAGGCTAAACTTAAAAATTATACCAGTTATCAATAATGTATGGAGAGTAATCTCTAATGCAGAAAACACAGCTGGAAGATATGTTGAGAAACCAAGTAGTCCATCCTCAAGGATTCAAGTCTACTTCCTCAAGAAAAGATCAATCCTATGCACATCATTCCTGATAGATGTTAATAACTTGTTGAAGACCTCCAGTGATGAAAAGCCTACAGCTTCCCTTCACTAACAGTCCCAGAACATCACTATCGTTATCTCAGGGATTTCTCTTCTTTTTCTTTTTCATAAAGTGTCTCTTGTTTCTTGTGTTATCTCTGTGATGAACAGATAATTTCCTTCCTTTTTAGAATTTAAAATTGCAGTTAAATGTTTGCTACTTCTGAGTGTCTTCTCTTCTAAGACTAAGTGCTTGTATGTTCACACCAATGTGAAGCCAAAAGGGCTGCAAACAAGAATCACTTCAGAAATTGCTTTCTAATTCACCTGACTATTCAGGGTCCTCTCCTGTCTCAACCAGATTTTTCTGCAAAAAATATTTTTGCTTATGAAAGAGATAATATAAAACCCAGCATATTTTCCTATTTATTCTCCCTTTCCAGACTTTTGTATAATAAACAACAACTCCCAAATAAATAATTAACAAAAAATGACTTATTTATAATCAGAAATGTTTGGCTACCAGATGGTCCAGAGTATATCTTCGTATAATAGGATCTTGAGTACGGTTTTAACTCTGCGGGAACAAACAGCAGAATATTAATAAAATGTCAATTAGTTTAATTTAGTCTCCTATCTATTGAATATATATATTGGCACCTACATGGTTTTAATTTCATTTTGGGATTCCAGCTGTTATTGAAGGCAGAAAACTTTGAAACAAGTAAATTAAAAAAATTGCAAAGACAAATAAATATGTCAAAGGATGGAAAGAAATAATTTTAAATGAAGCTGACAAGAGACTTCACTGGGAATGTAAGAACTTTTTCTGCATCTACATTGTTAATGTCCTTGATTGTTTTCTTTGTGACATTAAACTGAAAGTCTTATCCTAATTTGAAATAGTTTTCATCATCAGCATGATCCTGAAACATTTCTAAAGTCAGGATTTCTCCCTCTCCCTACTCCCTGTTTTCAGATTATTCTTTTTTTTTTTTTTTCTTTTTTGATGCATGGGTAGATTTTTGTATAGTTTATGAAAGTTTATTTTCCTCAGACTTTGTTGACTCCTCTGAAATACATTTTTAGATCCTAGACTGAAAGTCACTGTTTTATGTATTTTCCTGACTTATGCTTGTGTCAAAAGCATCTCAAAGAAATTCAACAATTACAATAAACTCTCTGTGAGTTAGTCACAAGATTGCATTTGACCCCCTCTCAAACACAAGTTATTTGAAAGGTGAGGCTGAGAATGGGTGATGAGGGCAAACATATCAAAGTGAAATTGAACTTCAGCTGTTGTACTGGATCTGGCTGGGATGGAAATAACTTTCTTCACACCAGCCCATATAGTGCTGTGTTTTGTATTTGTGACTAAAAGTGTCGGTAATATACCGATGTTTCAGCTGTTGCTGAACAGTGTTTTCTGTGTCAAGATTTTCTCTGTTTCTCACTCTGCCCCTTTGCACTGAGTAGACTGGGGGTGGGCAAGAAGTTGGGAGGGACACAGCTGGGACAGCTGACCCAAACTAACCAAAGGGATATTCCATACCATATAATGTCATGCTCAGCAATAAAACCTGTAGTCTCTATGTGGGTTGTCTTCCAAGTTAGTTGCTGCTTAGAGACAGGCAGGGCATCAGTCTGATTGTGAGAGGTGGCAATTGCCTTTGTATCATTTGGTTTTCCCCTCTTTCCCTCTCTTGAACCATGAGTTATCTTGCTTTTGCTATTCCTGTTTTCTCCCCCATCCTGCTGGGGACAGGAGTGAGTGAGAATCTGGATGGGTGCTTAGTTGCTGACTGTGGTCGACCCGGCACAGTTGTTTCTAAGTTTCAGCAAAGGCTGCAAAATCCAGCTAGGAAGGGAGTCAGTGCTTGGTGATTAGCCAGTCCAGATCTCAATGTTACTGTAAAAGTAGTACAAGTACCTGAGACCCTTGGGCTATGTCTACCTACAGCATTAGCACTGAGTTATATATATTGAGTCTCAAGACCCTTTTGTTTTCTGACACATGCTGTCTGTCACCAGTCTGTAACCTGGGCTTCATAAATCCACGTTGCTCCTCAGAAGAGCAAAGATGGTAGTACCTGATACGGGGCTAAGTTGCCATATAGAATCATAGAACCATTTGGGTTGGAAAAGACCATCAAGTCCAACTGTTAACCCAGGACTGCCAAGTCCACCACTAAACCATGTCCCTAAGCACCACCTGTATGTGTTTTTTTAACACCTCCAGGGACAGTGACTCCACCACCTCCCTGGGCAGCCTGTGCCAATGCTTCACCACCCTTTTAGTGAAGACATTTTTCCTAATACCCAATCTAAACCTCCCCTGGCACAACTTGGGATTGTTTCCTCTTGTCCTATCACTTGTTACTTGAGAGAAAAGACTGACCCCCACTTGCCTACAGCCTCCTTTCAGGCAGCTGTAGAGAGGGATAAGGTGCCCCCTCAGCCTCTTTTTCTCCAGGCTGAACAACCCCAGTTCCCTCAGATGCTCTTCATAAGACTTGTGCTCCAGACCTTTCACCAGCCTCATTGCTCTTCTCTGGGCATGCTCCAGTGCCTCTACATCCCTCTTGCAGTGAGGGGCACAAAACTGAAGACAGGATTTGAGGTGTGGCCTCACCAGTGCTGAGTACAGGGCGACCATCACTGCCCTGGTCCTGCTGGTCACACTGTTTTGGATACAAGCCAGGATGCTGTTGGCCTCCTTGGCCACCTGGGCACACTGCTGGCTCATGCCCAGCCGGCTGCCGACCAGCCCCCCAGGCCTTTTCCCACCAGGCCGTTCCCAGCCACTCTGTCCCCAGCCCGTAGCGCTGCGTGGGGTTGGTGTGAACCATGGGCAGGACCCGGCATTGAGCCTGGTTGAACCTCATACAACTGGCCTGGGCCCATCGGTCCAGGCCGCCCAGACCCCTCTGCAGAGCCTCCTGCCCTCCAGCAGTCAACACTCCCCCACAACTGGGTGTCACCTGCAAACTTACTGAGGGTGCACTCTGTCCCCTTATCCAGATCATTGATAAAGGTATTAAACAGGACTGGTCCCAATACTGACCCCTGGGGAACACCACTTGTTTCTGGCCGCCAACTGGTTGCCATTCACCACCACTCTTTGGACTCAGCCAGCCAGCCAGCTTTTACGCAGCACAGAGTGCACCCATCCAAACCATGAGCAGCCAGTTTCTCCAAGAGAATGCTGTGGGAGATGGTGTCAAAGGCTTTACTAAGGTCCAGGTAGGCATCATCCACAGCCTTTCCCTCATCCACTAGGCAGGTCACTTTGTCGTAGAGGGACATCAGGTTTGTCAAGCAGGACTTGCCTTTCATGAGCCCATGCTGGCTGGGCCTGATCGCCTGGTTGTCCTGGATACACTGCGTGATGGCACTGAGGATGATCTGCTCCATCACCTTCCCCAGCACCGAGGTCAGGCTGACAGGCCAGTAGTTTCCCTGGATCTTCCTTCCTGCCTTTCTTGTAGATGGGTGTCACACTGGTTAACCTCTAGTCTTCTGGGACCTCTCCAGTTTGCCAGGACTGTTGAGAGATGATGGGAGCGGCCCGGTGAGCTCCTCCACCAGCTTCCTCAGTACCCTTGCGTTGATTCCATCCAGCCCCATAGACTTGTGCATGTGTAACTGGAGCAGCAGATCACTAACCATTTCCCTGTGGGGCTCCATGGATGCCTACTCTGATCAGAGTTCGTGGTGCATGCACGGGTCTGATTTTAGGGTTTGAGATAATCTAGGGTTCATTCCATCCAAGTTCCAAACCTCAGACTGAGGTGCCTCACTCCCACGGAGGTGAGAAAAATTACTATGTCAATGGTGATTGAACTAAGAATAAACTCAGATCTGTACTTAAATTACCATGTAGTCTTAACCTTTAATTTAAAACTAGAAATGTCTACACAGGTAGATGTCAGAAGTGACTACATTAAAGAAAAACCCTTAAGACAGTATTTCAGGATTACTTAACTTTCTGTCTGTGCTGCAGCATGAAGTTCAAGCCCTGTACTTACTTCTCCAAGAGTTCAGTGGAGAACATCCACAACTGTGTCCTGTGTAGGAAAACTCCTACATTTCAGCTTGAAGTGCTGGACCAGAAGAATTTAACCACCTGTCCGTGTAACGCTTGGCTATCAGAGTTATGTAGATCGCACTCTCTTTCCAGGTTCCACCTTCTTTTATTTTCACCCTTTTCTGTGCGGACAAAATGCACAATTTCACACTCTCTGGCTATAGTAATTTCCTTTAGGGAAGGATGAAGTACTAGCACGAAGACAGCTACCACTGCATTATCTGAGGCGAAAGCAAGCACAGTACACAGTGAGGTGCTAACAGAAGGGACCTCGGTCCCCTCCTTCCCTCCAACTCTTTTCCCAAGAAGAAATCCATTCCAGCCTTTAAGCCATACTGTGCTTTTTGAACACCAGGATGCTGTATTTAATTTTTGTGGGTTTTTTTCTTCACTTGGAACTCCTATGTATTTTACCTCTAAATAAAACTCCACGTGCTTCTACTCGTATTCAAGCCTATTTTATCCATGGCCCAGGTTTCGCCCAGGTTTCTTGTGCATTGCACTGCAACTGCTGATGCCACTTAAATCCTGTGTTGTCAGGGGACAGTTTTATTTTTTTCTATGATCTAAACACTGCATATAATCCGGAACCATCTGCAGCCACACTGGCTGCAGAAAGGTAGATTAACATTATCTCCGATATGTGGATCTTTAAGGTTTTTTTCAGTTATTATTTGTAGGATGTTCCAATAGAGAACAGAGCCCCTTTGCACTTGAGGCTGTATAAACATGCAACAGGGGATGGTACTTTCTCCGAAGAATCTACAGTATAAATAGACAACAGAGTGGGGAGGGAAAGCTTGCTCAGAGACTTGCCTAAAATCACACTGCAGGGAATAGCTGGGAATAGTATCTAGGTCTCCTGATCCCCTCAAGTCTGTTGCTTTATTCACTAGGCCATGTTGTCTCCCTCCATTTAATTCCCTTCTCTTTTTCTTTATTCTACTGTATAAAATTCATCATCACAGGTTCCTATATGCAAATAGATATTCAGTTAAGGGGAGGAAAAATTCACAAAAAACAACCCTCTGGAAAAACACCCCATCTAAAGATTTGTTACAGTGCTTTTTTAATAGGGTAGTGGCAACGTTCATGACTTTGCCTGTGGGATATTTGTATAGGGAATTTGAATGTATTTTTATTTGTAGTCTTTGAAGAAGTCATAGGTTTAAGACAGCATGCAGCTTGGCCTGTATTGTACATGTGTGCATGTTTACCAGGAACTTGTCATCTGTAGGGTAAAGGAAAAAAGTGGCCTTAGGGTGGGAGGAGGAGAAAAAGGAATGTCTTTCAATATTTCTCATTATTTATTTTGAAATCAGTGCATTCCCCATATCAATTCAAAGAATTTCACTTTAGTTCAAACCTAATTGACACGGTATCCCCAGACATGTCCTGGTGTTGCTCTTAAATGTTGCTGGAAGATAGTGTTTATTTATTTATTTTAGTTTTTCAAAACAAGATGAAGATTCAAACAGCCTTAAGTAAAATTTCTGAGTCACATGACACATTCTTGACTACTACTGGGCATTCCTCACAACTCCCATGCCTTTCTCCTTATTTAGTGATCTATGTGAGCATAAATAAAAGTTACATTAATGCAGAGGTGGTTTTGTAAACTGGGGATCTTGTACAGTACTGAGCACAGAGGGCTGTAAATCAAGCTTCTTGGATTCTCCTTACTGGAAAAGGATTTTGTTGGTGATCTTTGCAGAGAACGTTTAAGGTGGTATTTTTAATACGTACAATAAACCCAAGATCCCTCTGTGATATTTTCCTTGAGTTCTGAATCCTCCATAAGCAGGAGCCTGAATGTGAGTAAAGCCACTTCAGAGTGTTGTCCCTAAAGCACTTTCCTAGCAGGTGCTAGCACACCTGTAAGGAGGGCTGTGCTGCGATCACTGCAATGAGCTTCCTTCCCTTTTGACAAAAGTCCCATGATTTGCAAGAGAAGGTACCTAAACCCTGTTGAATGCTATATCCCTAAGTTGAATTTGAACGATGTATCTCACAGACCACTGTTGTGAGGCATCAGGAGTGAAATCTTTCTATGGGCTCAGGAATATATGTGTGAGAAAATAACTACAAGCAGTTACTCTGGTAGGAAGAGCTACCTATTGATCAGAAAGATGATTTCACAGCTAGCACATTTGATATCTGAGTTCAGTCCTACGTCTTCCCACAGATTAGTTGTGTTACTTGGGACAAGTCAGCTTCCCAGTCATATGGCACGTCTGTTCCCCCTACTGCAAAATAGGAAATAACAACTAACCTTTGCCTTGTTTGCTTAAACAGCAAGTTCTACAGGCAAGACAGGATTCTTTATTATGCATATGAACAACATCTGGCCTAGTGTGCCAGGTGCGCAAATCATTTATTTATGTAATTAGTTACAACGTGAGCTAAACTGTGATAACAAATCCATGTAGACGCTCTTAGTCCAGGATGAATATAAGGTAAGTAAAGTAAATTCTTTCTTTTAAAAGCTTAGTGCGCATTACCTCATATTTGCTACAGGCTAAATACACGTGAGTTGTCCCAGATAAGCTGACATAGGATCATTCATTACTCCTTCTTGTTCACGTCTGAGCCTTTACACACCCGACTGTATTGCTCTTAGTAAAGTAAGGGATGTTTACAAAGTTAGTTGTACTAGACTTGAATTTGGAGGATAATTAAAGCTCCTCACCCTTGCTTAGGCAAAGTCTGTTATTGCCCCTGGAATTCTTTAGGGATAAGGAAATTGCAGGAAACTCAGTTCTTCCAGAGGAGCTTGTGCTTTCTAAACAATTAAATGTCTATGGAATAGGCAGAAATTTGGGGAAGTAAGAGCTGATGATCGGTGCAATGACTACTTTTTCTGCACTGGTAAATGGATGTGTGTTCATTTATCTTCTGATCCAAAGCAAAGTCGAGCACGTTATCTCAACCCATCTGTGCTTTGCATTAACTTGTTTGTCTTCAAATCAGAATGGGACAGGAGAGACGAGCTTTTACATCCATCTACCATGCTCAGTTGAGATCTAGCAACTGAAAACATCATTTTCCAGAGGTTATGGTGTCTGCTGTATTTTGGCTTATAGATGTGTGTGCTGTAGATAGAGCATGTAACAAAACTAGCTAGACCAAGGGCCAGGAAAGCCCAGGACAAACACAAAGTTTGCAGAACTGCTATGGTTTTCCAGCTAATTAGTAGACTAAGTAACCATATCATCACAGATACCTCTGCATCAAATTCTGCTCTTGAGTGGATGATATAAATCTAGAGAAGTACACTAAATTTTACTGGATTAACACCAACAAAATGGTTGATTGTGTAACATTAATCACAAGTGCTTAGCAAGAGCAGTAAGTACTTGCTTTCATTCTAGAAATGCAGTAATAACAGATCCTTGCTGGGTTTATAATTTCTTCCCCTTTATCTTCTCTAATTCAGTTTAAGTACACCTTTAATGAAATTAAATCCTTATTTTTCACTTGTACTTCCTCCTACCCATGTGAATTAAGCTGTAAAGTGGTGTGTTGGCTTTTTTTGTTGGTGGGGTTTTATTGTGGTATGGTTTAATTTTCATTTTAGTTGTTTTGGCTTTGTCAACTGACATTAAATGGAACTGGTTTTGCTTTGTATCTTTACTGACAAATCTATATTAATAACAACATCAATACTGTATTAAACTTGAACTATGGGAATAATTTGTAATCACACTGAAATTAGTAATGTCGCATATCACATGGCAAGTCATAGAGTATGGGAAATAAAACTACTATTAGCTTGGGTTATTATTACCTTATTATGGCCATTTAAATAGGCTGTAATTCTGGGAATTTAAGGGTCATTTTGATTTATTCAATTTAGGTTTTTATGTGTTTAGGAAACTAATTAAAGAACAAACAACATTGTTATATCATTCTTAATGGCAAATATGTGCGAAGGGGTTATTAATTCTGAAACCCAACACAATAATGAAGATTGTTATAATTTTCAACATTCAACATTACTTCCTCTCAAAAATGATTATTTTTCCCTTGCATTAAAATGGTTTCACGCGATTTTGTTCTTAATATTTTGAAAGGGATGTCCTACGAATACTTCCCCCCAGGCCTGGCAGGCTAAATGATCTCTAGTTAGGCTGAGCTTTCAGAAAAATGACAAAAATAAATAAATATGCAGAAAAATAATAATCTCTGAAATAACCTTTAATCCCCATGACTGACCTACAATTTGTTCACAAAGTAATGACTGTCAATTGTTTAATGTTTCCACAAAGCCTTACACTGTGACGGCAATTCTTCTGCACTGCCTATTCAATGAAGTACCTAAGGTTATACTTATGCTCAAAAAAATGCTGCCATGCCTTTAGCTTCGAGAGTCTTGAGCACCTATGAAGTTGTAAGCCATGTTTAAATACTTTGTGGAATAGGAAGGATGTTTACTCTGTCTGGAACATTTTGCAGAATTAGATCACAGTGAATAATGCTATTTAACACGGCTCTGATTTGAAGACTTCTCTAAGATGGACTGTGACAAATATTGACCCACAGAGCCCAGGGCATGGCTATGTAGCATCTTTGTGCACAGGTAGATGAAGAGGACTGCAGACAGATGAAAGTTATGAGAGAGATTTCTACTTAATAAGTACAGAATTCCCAAAGAAATTAGTGTAGCCACGACAAAAAAATTAACATTGTGATTTTACATTAAAAAATGTAATTTTTCTTTTGGCCACCAATGGTAAAATGTTCCTATTTCTTCAGTTCAAGTCTTATATTACAATGTTTTACTCCTACTCCTTTTTACAGCATCAAGACCAGTGTCACATAAATGTTACTTCCCTTACCACATTGGCATTAAGGTGAAGGCTTCCTGTTCCTAAGGAGCCAAACAGAAAATAAAATGTTTATTAATACTGTACATTCCTAAGAAGTACCATTTCTGAGAACATCGATCAACTTTTTTTTTTTTTTTCTTTTTTTGTGGTTTTGGTTTAAAACTTATTATATCCATTTGGAAATATTTCCCCAGAGCTGTGGGGCCCTGTGAAATTCAAAGATCATGTGTTTTTTCAAAATTAAAAGGGAAAAAATAATAATTCAAGATCTTACTTTTTTCTATCCAAAAAATAATAATTAAAAAAATAATATGTTTTTTGATTCTCCCAGTGCTGAGTCAATTCAGCTTCCACTTAACAGTAAGAGGTCTTCCAGAATCATAGATATTAAGGCTGCAAATAATCTGTCATGTCAATTCAATCCACCTCCTCACAAATGTACAGTCAATATCCAATATGAGCCTATTAGACAACACCTGATGCAAACTCAGTCAAATACTCAAGTGAACTTCCATTTACTTCTGGAAAGGGAGAAACAAAGACAGCCTGTGCTGAGAGGTATGGAATATGTGGCAGAGATCTCAAGTCAGCTTTGCATCCATTGCTGGTTGAGTGCCTAATTCCATTCTACTTTTGCCAGAACCAGAAAGCCTATTGCTAACACAAGTAATTATTCAATGTCTTATCTAGAAGGTAGTGTTTCTTCAAAGCTCAAGATTTTGGCACTGGTTCCAGGCATATTTGGCAGGGGAGAAGTGGATGCCACTTGTGCGTCACCAGCAGCATTTTCCACAAAATTTGGGATGTCACTGCAGCTCTTATTCAAAAACACCCCTCCCAGCTTAGCCAGGGAGAACTGACAAGGTTATCATCAGAGGCGGGTTGCTAGAGACCCCAGCTGACAACTAAAATGAGGGGGTGTGAATGTTAATATCTAAAGAGACAGCTACGTGCTGGAAGCTCTTGTCTGGAAGAGGTGCAGGGACCGAGGGGAAAGCCTATATAAATGTAATCCTCTCCTTGTCTGATCCCAGGAACTTTTGAGGTCAACCCAAATCTGCAGTAGCTGGAATCTAAAAGGCAGCAACAGGATTGTCCTTTTGTTGTTGTGCTCTTAATAAATTCTCCATGTCGAAACTTGTTAACCCTAGCTGTTGCTTCTGTGTCTGCTAATATGCAAGACCTCCACCAGCAAATCAATCCTTACATTGTAATGGCACTCACTTGACAAGGTATGTTTGGCTTAGTGCACCGCTGCTGTTTGTTCTGTGTGCAGCATCACACAGGGATGTGATGCGTAAGAAAACCGAACAGAGGAGCTGGTTGATATGCACAAACGACAGGGAGAGCAGGCTGTGCAACAGGGCGGGGAAGTGGGGAAGGACTCAATTGCTCGTGGTGCTCTGTGACATACTGAAGGTACCCAATGCTGGTTTAAAACCAAAAATAAATAGAGATGGTGACTTCTGAGGTCACCGTATCTCTCATGAATACTACTCTCTACCTTGCTCTTTATGCGTCTTTGGCTTTATTCATTCATCCTCATTATGTCCTTTTTCCTAAATGAGAGCCTCCAGGTCTCCCAAATAACAGGTTAGGGAGCACGCTGCAGTCTTAGAAAATTACAGGGGAGGGGTTTGACTGTTGGCTAGGTAACACCTCAGGGCACTGCCTGGAAAATGCTATGTGTACACACTTTTCTTGACTCAGGAGGACCCTGAGAGATACTTTCCTGAAGCACTGTCTCTGCAATGCTTCTTGCTTGATCTGCCAAGCGGAGGAGCAAATGGAAAACTTCCAACCTGGAGAAGTGAAGCCCACCACCCATCTGGTTCAGCCTTAAACTGGCAGTGCAGATGAATAGTCCCATTTCTCTCTGCTCCCTTAGTTTGCCTGCTGCCCCGGGATGTCTCAGAGAGGAACCACAGAGATGTGACAGCTGTCTGGGGTCAAAGGGTTGGACAGGTATGAAGCCATGACCCTTCCTCCTCTCTCTGCCAGCCTGGAACAAAGACAGCGAGAGAAGAATCTTTAAACATAACTTTTAAAATTTTATTTTATTCTATTCTATTCTATTTGTTTTATTTTATTTTAATTATTTATTTCAATACAATTCCTGTCATGAGATTGAACTGGGAAGCTGGACTCCATTGCTTGACCCTGAATTTTTTGGGGCAGCGAGTTTAACTGAAGCAGTGCAGAGCTCTAGAAATGCTTAGCCTAGCCTTGGGCTCATGCATGCAACAAAAGACATTGAAGCGCAGAGGAGTATTAGGCAAGATGTGGAAACAGTAACAGGAATCTCAGTTCAGTGCTCATTTACATACAAATATTTTCTTAAATAAAAAGGGAGGAGCAGAGCATATACCTGAAACCTTTTTTCTGTCAAAACTTTTAGGCCAGCCCCTCTGCCTAGTCACAAGAAATTCCAAGCCGTCCTTGCCCCTGTTTACACCCCACTGCAATGTCAGTCTAATTCCTTCTCGCAAACTGGGATTCAGCCGCATATGTGCTGTATAAAAAATTTTTACCATGGGAAAGGAAAACTGAGGTAGCCTTCACCTGGCACCTCTAAGAAACTTCAAGTATAGGTATAAGAGCTGCTCTTTACAGGATGGCCTTGCTGGAAATAGATCTTTTGCTCTTTTTCTTTTGGCGCAAGTTTAGAAAGAAAAGAAAAAATTAAAAAGAAAGAAAGAAAAAACCCAAACCAAGGAACCAACTAAAAAAATAACAAAAAATCCAAACAAAACCAAGTGTTAGAACAAATACTGGAATCAGTGGACCAAGATCACCTTTAGGTAAGGATGTCCAATACGACATAAATTATATGTGTATTCAGAGGGCAGAATCGCTTCTCCAGTTCTCTGCTCTGACTGTGATCTATTCCTTTCCTGACATGAAGATCTGGAGTAATACCAGTTGCCTCTGCCCTTTTAGTACCTAGGCTTGATTTCTTTTCTGCAACAGAAGCAGAGTTCATGCCACCTCTGACCGTAGCTGAATGATACCAGATGACACCTGATTGTATGGTACACCTGGGTTGTTTCTCTGATGCTTTAAAGTACACCTCCAGATATGCTTCCTATTTTCATTTATTTTTTTCTGTGGGTAGAAGTGAAAAAAAACAGTGCCTTCAATATGAGTTGACTAAGGCCAAGCCAACTTTAATCTTTGAGTTGCATGGCTATTTTAGAGCAGAATTACGCTTCAAGCAGCACTGCAGAACAGCTAATAAGCTGTGTTAATGCATCTTCACCTCATCCAGGAAGCTCAGAGGACAGAGAGGGTAAGCTCCCATCTGTCTGCAAATGACTGTATAGACTTCCACTGAGTCATGAGCTGGACTTTGTTAATGTGTAATGAAATTAATTAAAACCTTTCCCTTCCCCCAATATTGGTTAAATATTATGACTCACCTGGTTGCTTTCTGAGCATAATAAAAGTTGACAGGATTGGAGGAGGGGGGAGATGCAGAGGAAGGAGGGGATGCAGGATGCTTCTTCCTCTTTCTGTCTTCTTGGCTTTCCAGTGCAAAGTCACATTCTGTCATGTTACATACACACCAAAATATTTAGAAACACACAGGGCAAAGATCAGTTTGCAAGCGTGAGTTCATGAACTCTGCCAGTGCGCAGAAATCTCTGCCAGAGCGGCATAGCATCCCAGAGGCAAGTCAAATGAAAACAGTCAGAATAATACACTCAGGTAACAAAAGAGGCAATTGTACAGCCAGGACTGATCCTGAACAGAATACATTTTGGCATGTATTGAGACCTTTACAAAAGGAAGCCTCCAAGGTTACCAGCAGAGTTGACTTAGTTTTTATCTACCTTTTTATTATTTTTTTAAAGGAGAAGGAGTGTTTAATTATCAGTTCTCAAGCAAACGGTGGTTCGGCAAAATGTCAGATCTCCAGCTGAGACGCCACCAGTTTGTGCTTGGGATTGTGTGCCAGGCGGCTGTATGGACAGGCGAAGACCTCCGACTGTTCGCTGAATGAATTTCCACTCGTGCCTCTCGACATTGATTGAAAGCGAAGGCTGCTGTTGGAGCCCTCAGGCTGTCTTAAGAAATCCATCCCTCCCCATGCTAGATCCTTGATGAGTGTAACTCCAGCTTCAAGAGACACCGGGTGAAGTGGGAGGAATTTAACCCTTCTGGCCCCTGGAAGCAAAACTCTCTCATTGGTTTGGGCTGATACTGAAAAAAGAAAGAAAGGAAAGAGAATAACGGAACAAGAAGAGGCTCAGATACAGGTGTTTTTTATCTTTCTTTCCTTTTTTTTCCCAAGTAAGACATAAAAGACATCAGCACAGAATCCATTATAAGGTGTTCTTTTGTTTTGTAAGTTTAAGGTAGAACTTCTTCTCTGAATCCATTTTACTATCAGAACAAAAAAGCAGGGGAAAAACAGGCCCCTGAATTTGGCATGGAGAGCTAAATATCATCTTTGCTGAAGGAAGGCAAGTCAGACTAGATTGGTGTAAATTGATCTTTGAGCTCACTGTGGTAGTGATGCTTGAACTCCTTGTACTCACTGAGAATCCAACCCATGAGATTTGCTGGCAGTACAACTCTGATTGTCAAACACTAAGTTTGAGCTAAATACCGTGCCACAAGGTCAGCGTATGTTCTGATAGAAACACTTGACAGCCAGATCCTACCGAGGCATAAATGGGTGCTCTCCAGCTAGTGCCACACCAATCCATTCTTTGCAGCAATGTAGCCCATGAAATGTAGCAAAAGTGTTAACTGCAAGCAGAATTTAATTAGTTTTTATCAGTGTGTAGCATTTCTCCTAGAATTTAGTTCTTTACATTATATTTTTCATACCAGGAAGGAATTGTCGTGAAAGCTAAATGCAAGTACAGTCTATCATATCAACCAACTATTGTTGTATGTTGTTGTTTTTGTTTTGTTTTGGGTTTGGGTTTCTTGTTTTCTTTTTGTGCTCCCCTCTCTGTATTCTCCTGCCTCATATTTCAGGGGCCATATTTTGATTCAATAGTTGTACATCATGTAGCACAGTGGGGTTCTGATACGTCACTTGGAAATATTACAGTAACAGCACTAGCAACTGCACACTAACCAAGAGAGTCACTACCACGGCAGACCACAGATACATAAAGTAGAAAAAAAGGAGTGAAACAAAAATTCTCCAAGATAGTAAAAACAAAAAGCACCATTCATTAACAAGCCATATTAAAAAAAGAAAAAAAGAAAAAGGAAAAAAAAAAAGAGATATACACATCTGTCTCACTGCCAAAGCTAATCAAAATCACCAGTGATTATCATGGGTATTTATTTAAAAATTTCACCTAAACTCCTGACATAGGCATTCCCTTCTAAAGCAAACTGCATAAAGGCCTTTTCCTTTGTGCCTTTGGATTATGGTAAAAATGTTTCATATAATAAAATCCCATTTTACTTAAATCTAAACCTAAAATACAAATAATATACAGTTCTCAAACAACAAAAAAAAAAATGTTTGGAACAAGAGAACAAGTAAGTTAATTTCCTCTGTATTGTTTTGATTTTTAAATTTCATTAAATTTCACAAAAGTTCTTATTTTTATTTATCTCCCCTTTCCCCAACAGAAATCCAGGAAAATTATATAAAAGCGAATGTTCTCACTGCAAGGGAAGGTTTTCTATGCAAATAACCTTTCAATATATCACCAAAGGATCCCCACTTGCTTCATTGGGTGCTGAATACAATGCCAATTAATGTTTGTGCAACATGTGAGACTTAAGCTACTTCCTATTGAAATTAATGAAACACCTGCTATTGACTTTAGCGCATGCTGGATTGGTCCCTAAAACAGACCAATGAAAAAAAGGAGGGAATCTATCCTTGGTTTCTTCCCCAGACATCCCTGAAATGATTGAAAACTGACATTAACCTCAGCCTCTGGACCTGCAGTTTCTGTTCATACATTAAAGCTAATTAGCTTCCTCAAAACAGAGCAACTTGTGCAGATGGGATGGAGAAACACTGGTGCTGTTATCTAATAGTGGAAGACTGTCTTCAAATGTGTAAAATCACTGAACTCTCCTTTCTGACCAGAAAGTTCACCCATAGTTGTGCTGCCCTTTGCCACAACAGACACAGCCAGGACATTATGCAGACAGATCGTTCATCCTTCTGAAGCGATGTCGGGAATATCTGACTCCTCTCACACATCCCTGTCTCCTGCAAAGGACACAGCTGTAAGTGCTGTCACTCCCCTGGGAGTGCTCACCTTGCGTAAATCTGTGTGGTGGTTTCTTGCTCCAGTCTCTACCCCAGAATCGCCTGAGTTTCCCGTTGAAATCACAAAATGTGTGTACAGCCTTAGGCACCAGGGCTCCCCCCTCGGAGGGATCCTGTGTTCCCCACCTGTACGCCTCCCCCCTGGGGACCCTCACACACCCTGTGCAGCCTAAGGGGCAGGGACATGCACTGCCTGGAGATGCACAGGGTCCTGCAACAAAGATTTTAAGCCCCTGGTGAATGTCATAACCAGTGAGAGATCAAAAGAGAGGTGTGCGGTAAAACACTTCATGCCTTCCTTAAAACAAGTGAGCCATATGCATTTAATTCAAAGAAGAGATGTATGAGGCTGCCTCTGATGAGGGCTCCTGGCTACCAGGTACCAGGTGATTGAAGGCAGTTACCTGCAGTCTTGATCAGGAGTCTGAGCTTGACATATGGCCAAGATTTTCTGACAAACCCCAGTATTCAGTGTGGGGGTTTTTTTTCTCCTTTCTTTATCCCTTGACTTTTCTTTGTGAAAACACTCTTTGAGGTGTCTTACGCTTTTATTTCATCGTTCAGAACAGCTGAGTTACTCTAGAAATCTGGTAGTCTATTCTTTGAGGCAAGGACTGTTAAGTTATCACCTCTTGTTTTCCAGCACCTTCCAAATTAAGAGATTTAAATGGCAGGTAAAAGGACACTGTAGCCAGGCTAGTACCTGGGAGTAATCAGTACACACAAGTCATCTGAATTTGTTTAGGGAAATTACACGCATCATAACTGCAACTCACGCTCTCTACTGTTTTCCCCTCCATAGCCGGCAAATATGAAAGGCTGACTCTTGCATAAATGGCACCAGAATACCTCTTTCAAAAGGTTTCTTTGGTATTTTTATTGGAGAAATTAACTTATTTATTGAAAAAAAAAAAAAAAAAAAAGGACAAGAAAGGACCAGTAAATTCATTGTGGGTATTGGTTTGCACGATTAAGAAACCAGGCTGTTTTCATTGCGGCATGAATCTCTGTATCTGCTGTCTGTGATCATCGGAACCAGCGCACCATCCAGGACACGTAAATGGAAATCTTGGTCAGGCGGATACTTCGGTTCATGCGTAAAATTTAGTGTGTGATTTTTTTCTGCTGAAAACAGGATTTTGCAATGCTGAAGGAGAAAAACATACATGCAATGTCTGCTTCTGGGCTTAATGCTGTATATAGTGAAGCACATGATTTGGTTGGATTGGGACGTATATGCATCACAGGTTTGTTCACATGGTTGTCTGCTGGAAGTTGCAGACAAGGTGAGATGGCAGGTAGCTGTAAAAGCATGCATACTTCTGAGCTCTTATTTGTAAGGCCTTTGTAGGAGCGTAATAGCTAAGATGGTTTCTCTTCTCCTAGATCAGAGACGGCCTATGCCCTCTGGCTTGAGTATGATTTCTCAAGTATAACAAAAAAAATATCTCTAGAAGTAGTCTTGCAAATGCAAACCCCTGCTACATGTTTACTCACATCAGCAACATTATTCCTGCAAATCGCCTTAGATGAGACAAGTATGGTCTAACTCTAGTATAAAAGCTCTGTCGATGTTCACTTAACTGAGTTCTGCCACAGCACAGATTTTTAGAAGGCTGTAAAAAAGTCAGAGAAAAGGAATTTGGGAAATAAAGACACAAGGTTTCTTCCTCAGCCTTAATGGCTGACCCTACAGTGCTCGTTCCGGAAAAAGGGATTTTAGCAACTTCAGTAGAAGTTTGGGACTGTAATCTGTTAAGTAAAATAGAACCCTGTCCTGCCTGCTTACGAGAGACACTTTTGCTTCTTATAAGACAGCAGGAATACTTCAGTTAGCTCATGAGCTCATGCAAGGTTTTTTAAAGCTTCCGTTGTAAAAATGTGGTACTGTTGTGCTTGATGTGCTACTAGAAAGTAAAGCCTGTTACATCCAGTAAGCTGTCATGTTGCTAGTGGTGTCTCTGTACACACATTTTTCTTCAGAAAGTTTAATCTGGAACACAAAAGAGGAATTGTAGCAGACAAAGCACTAGACAGGCTGGGGAAACCCACATTGCTAACTTTGCATTCCCTAGTTTAGGGCCCCTCTTTAGTCCCTGGTCCTTGACTTCCCCATCTATTTAGCTCAGAAGTTATTAAGCATGGAGAAAAGAAAGAGTCTGAAAGTAAAGATGAGTACTCTCCTTTACCCTGATGAAGAAATCGAGAGAGTGATGTTTACTGTCTGTATGTTATCTCTCATTTTTTTACTGGACACCTCCAAGAATAATCTAACTGCATATTTTTGTAAGTACCTATCAGGTAGTCAAAGCCACACAAGAAAATATCCCCTCAGTCACCTTGTCTCCAGGGTGAACAGACTCATCTCCATCAGCCCCTCCGTGTTCATCTTATTCTCCAGTTCCTTGACCATCTTGATGGTCTTTTGCTGGACTCTCCAGCGTATCCCTGTCTCTCATGTCCTGGGGAGCAGAGCACTCCAGATGTGTCTCACCAGGTGCTGAGCAGAGGGGAAGGATCACCTCCCTCAGTGCTTTCCCAAGTGCAGCCCAGGAGGCAGTTGGATTTCTCTGCTGCAAGGGCATGTTGCTGTCTCATGGTCAACCAGTTGGTCAGGACCATACCAGGTCCTTTTTCTTTGCAAAGCTGCTTCCTATCCCCTACTCAAATAAAATAGCAATTCTAATAATAGGAAAAACATACAGACAACTCTAATTAGCAAAGTTATATCAATATTTCCTTTCCCAGTCAGGAAGCCAGATGCAGTGAGAGCCATACAGCGGGGGAGAGACTTGTCCCTCTTTCCCCCGGGGAATCGGGGCCAGGACTGCCAGCAAGAGCCGTGCGGCTGCCTCCTGTGTTTGTTTTCCAGGAGGGGAAGGGAGTGTTTGCTGATCTGCTGTGCCTGTGTTTAAACTGACTTTAGGAGTCTAATTGCCTGGTGTTTTCTGGAGTGTATTTGCTTGCTGTCTTGACTTGGTTTGGCCTGGAGTGTGTTTGTTCTGAGTGATTTTGGAGTTTGTTTGCTTTAAGGGAAAGTGGGGATTTAGCTAGACGGAAACTTGTGGTGTGCCTATGCCAGCTGCTTCACACAAGGAGTTTCTCTTCCCTCGGGGCACCACTTTCTCTGGAGTTTTGTCCTTGTTTTTCCTCTATGCAAGCAGGGGTATCTCATGCAGAAAGGGGTCACCGATTTTCCCCCTGTTTCATGTCCATTGCAAAAGGAATTCTTTAGGAAGGACGGAGAAAAATTCCCTTTAAGATCATTTCTAAACAACTCCTTGGTGTTTTTTTTCCAGAGCAACAAACTGGATACATTCGTTTATTAGTTTTAGACATAAGAACAGTACCTCTAAAACTGAGCAAAGAGCCACAAATTTATTTCCTGGGAGGAATGTGCAAATTAGAACAGACAAACAGAATATTTGGGGTTAATTATATACAGTCCAAAGGTTTATCTCAGCAACTAGTCTGCCAAGGGTAGGGAAGACCTTAGATTTAACAGGCAAATTTCCTTATTAGAAAACAAAAAAAACCCCCAACAAACAAAAATTCAGAACCCAACAGAACCTGGACACACAGTTGGACAATTTTTGGGTGGGAGGAAGGGAGGAGGAAGAAAAGAAAAAGAAAAAAAATCTCCCTGTTTCCATTTGCTCTTCTCATCAGCAGTAGAAAGGCAGGGAAGTTTCAAAGTAATAGAAATCTAAATAAAACAAAATAAGAAGCCAAAGATATGTCTATTGTTATGGGAGTAACCTTTGCCCTGTGACTTCTCCACTGTGAGAAAATTCCACTGTTTTTTCAGGATCAGAGAGAGAAAATAAGCATCAATTGCTTCAGTGTAGCCTTTTTATTTTTAATTGTTTGCTTGCTGAAATTCATTGTGAGTGAGTAGACAAGAATGCATTAAACAAAGCATAGACCAAGGAAGCAAAAGAGGAGCCCTACACTTTCCCACAGGAGACAATTACAGGAAGGGAGCTCTGAACTATCCCTGTAGTTCAGTGAGTGGGGAAAGGCTGCTTTCAATGAGAGGAACCCCTAGTATCCAACTGGAGAGGACTGGGACCACGGGATCCTTAAAACGCTAGGACAGCTGAAGCTGTTCATGTGTCTTGAGCATTTATGAAAGAGCTGCATGTAATTACATGTTTATTTGCAATTTATCAGTCAGCCACTAGATGTCTCTGATTATTGCACACAGTTTCAGGCCAATTCAGTCTCTGGTAAACAAAGGAGACAAAAGTGGCTCTGAAGAGGTGTGGAAGGCTTTTTGTGTAGATCTCGACTTACGTTTGCTGTGTTAGACAAATATCCTCCTTTCAAAACATCCATGATCCTGCATATTACAACAATATCAATTTTTCATATATACAAACTTCTTTTTATCACAAAAGATCCAGGTGTGTTCCTCCTCTTCTTGTGACTTCCAGATTGTGTAAATATTTTTTTTTTTTCAATTTTTTACAGTAAAGGAAAACAAGTCTAAGACTCCACATGGTAGCTATTGTATCAGATTAACAGAATCTGTTACTATGTTGTGCCAAAATTGCACTATTTGTTTACAAACGTGCCAGGTAATGAATGAGATGTCTTTGATTAATACTAATCGCATTCACTGAAAATGCCTAAGTAGTTTTCATGCATGTGCAACAAGCAGTTGAGAGTGACATAGTGGCCCAATTCAGCTGAGGGCATAGTGTGTATCACCCATCTAAAATCTCCTGCAGCTTTTGATTGAAAAGATGATATACAACATATTTATCCTAAATGGAGTACATGATGTCGTAGGCCAAGTCTTTCCAGGCCAGAGTGCTAATGATAGGGAAAATACACTTATACACACATGCATGCAAATCTATAAGTGTTTATTTTTGGTGCAAGTGTGTAAATATAAGGGCTAGCTCTTTGCTGCCTTTTTCTTGCAAAACCACGTATAGTGAGTTTCAAACTGTGTATACAATGGAATTACCCTGGACCTGAGCTAGATAGAGCCATATAATTTAAAACAAGAGGGAAACCTAAACAAAGTAGTGAGTATAATGGCATTTTTACTCCAGAAGCTATTCAATCTGCAGCTGTCTTTCTGTGTCCCTATGGGTCCAAACAGGAAGCGATATCTGGAAAAGGAAGGAGGCAAGGCTGGCACTTTGTAGAAATCTGCAGGTTTAGCTGTTTAGTTTTCTAAAAAAAATTCCCTCCAGAGCACAGAGAACCTGAATTTGACAACCCAAGTGTCACCTCCAATTTCACCAATTCCTTAATAATATTCTGAAGTGTGTAAAAGCCTCTGGGATGTGTTAAATATATCACTTCATCATGATAATGATCATTGGAAAGGTTTATTCATTGACATTGTTGGCAACAAATTTTTCTCTGTGCCGTGCCAACCACGCTGAAGGAAGGCATCTCCCTATTCCACATTGTGATTAAGTGTGCTGGGATGTCAAACTAGAATAGGACTTCTTGGTAGAGAGCAAAAGTGATAGGAATAGGAACTGAGATTCTCAGGGAGATAAATGAGTAGGAGAGATTTATTGATGAAGCATAGATAGTGCTAAGAGTAGAAGTTAAAATAGTAGAAAATGAGGTTCAAGGGAGTAAATTGAGGGAAGAGATTTGTACTACAGGGAGAAGCAGCAAATGGAAAGTGTGTAGCCATGATAAAAGAGCATGAAAAACATGGGCAAGAAACAGAGATGTGAAGCTATAAACATCTCCTGGTCCTCCCGTGTGGGTAACCCATTTTAGCAATCTACCTGCAGTGTCATTACTGGAAATGAAATCTGGTATTTACATGATGGCTTTGAAAGGTGGTAGGCCACATGTATTGCTGCTGTAATCCCACTGGTGTCACCACAGACTGTGAAGTTCCTCTGGGGAGAGCAACCTTGCATGTTACACCCGCAGTTAATAAACCTCAGCACATCTCAGCACCTCTTCTCTGATCAAAGGCAGTGGTTCATGGTAAACCAGACAGAACAGCTGGCTTGAGGCTTTTGTGGCTGTTCTTAGGTACCATGCTCACTGGCAAGGTTAGCTCCATTATCTAGCTAGTGTAATTCTTACTCTATTCCTCAATTTACACCTACAACAGATTTGACCCAGAGCTGTAAAAACCTAGCTTGAACAGCTTTTGCTCTAGTTACTTAGTGCAATCATAATTATTTATAGTGGTTTTAAATTCAGAGTGTTAGAAGCATAAGTGATTACATTTGCTTGGATGTGTCTGCAGATAAGGTTTGTAACACAATTGTAATGAGCTTTGACGGAGAGAGTCTTAGCTAATTCTGCTCTATTGAAAGGCAATAATTCAGTGCAGAAACAAAGGCATCAGCTGGGAAAGATGTAATCTGAACTGTAAACGTAAAAAGGATTTACTCTTATAAGAATAAAGTCAGATGGATAGACTGCAGTTTGCGTTACAAGAGCATAAACTTCATACAACTATTTCTGCATTGGTGGAGCCTGAAGCAGAGCTCCTCGTGGCTCAGCCGGACACTAGATCTCATTCAAGCCCAGGGCATGATTCTTACCACTTGCACAGTTTAATACTTATCGCAGAGTGCTCTAAAGATACTACAATTAAAAACAAGTTACTCAAGGTACCGAGGTCAGAGATTTCAAACTGGTGCAGTATTGCAGTAGCTAGCAGGGCAATGCGGTTTATGCTGGCTGACCCCGTGGAATTAGGATTAGGTGGCTGCCCTTTGCAGGGGGACAGCCCAGAGCTATGATCCCAGGCGTTATTACTTCTGGCAAAGAAAACGAAGGACCTCCAGCACTCAGAATAATAAAACACACTAACTACCTGAAAACTGCTAAGGACAGGGCGTCCACTCAACCAGCACTTAAAGGCCTTAGTTTTTGCTATAGGAAGGCAGGTATGGCACCAACACATTTTTTTCAAAGTCAGAATGAGGAAAACCTATTTAATCAGAAGTCAACCAGAGTAGGCTGAGCTCCCTTCTACTGCAATGGTTATACCTCCATGGCTTCAACCATATTTTCCTCTTCAGATGATATTTTCAAAGTAAAGCCTACCTATAAGAAGAAGTCCATCCTATCAGCTGACTGGCTGTATCAGGCTTGAAGATATTTTCCAGACTGATAAAGACCTATTCTTAGTTAACGCAAGGTAAGTGGGAGAAAGATTAAAACTAAACATGCATATTCAACATGGTAACAATGTCATCCACGCAGGAAAAAAATATCTTGTCAGCAACTGAAAGCAATAGATCGGGTCTTGAATTCTGTTCTTCATGATCCCCAGACCTCTGGGTTATGCAGAAATAATTAAGAAGTTAACCTCCTATCCACCAGTCATTTTAATAATAACATGAAAGGTCCCTCTATTCATATCTTGTCTGACCAGTAAGTTCCTTCAACTTATGCTGTTTTTCTAGCCTGGCCAATGCTTTCAGACAAACCATATTCAAAGTCAAGTGCAAAACTCAACTCTACCTCAATAATTTCTTCACCTAAGTACCTGTAGAGAAACGGCCAGAGACACAGCTCAGCAAATCAAGCAATTTCCCTCCTGTGGGAAAGAAGAAGAAAAAAAAAAATATAGCTGTCCTGTCTAATCTGAAATATTTGAGACATACTGAATTACTGCACTGACGAGACCTATGATTTCCACGAGAAAATGAGACATGTAGGCTCCCTCTGGGAAGGTGTTTGACTTTAACAGAAACATGCATGTTCCCCCAGGCTGGGATGCGACTGGCAATGTACCATCGATCCGTAAAGCGACTGATTTCTTATCCTGCTTGCCATGCACAGTGTTATCACCGAAGAAGCTGTTCCGCATTTAGAGCAAGAAGCCGCTGCAGACCAGCTCTGGTGGGGGGTCGTGAGTGTATCTGATATCCTAGGTGCCATATATGGGGAAAGGAGAGAATATTAATGCCTTTCAGAAACTTCCAGCTGCTTATGCTGTGCTCATTTCAACATTTTTGTGGGGTCCATCATTCCTGTGCCATCTCCCAGCCATGAAGAGAAGTCAGAGAAAGGGCTGTTCCATCCCAGATAGTCTCCTCTATCCTCTCTCTATTCTCTCTAGCCTCCAAATGGAGGAAGAACTGAAATTTTCATTCCTCAGTCCAAACAGTAAAGCCTAAGAAGACGTCCAGGGGAATTATCAGGGACAGTCTGGCAATCTCCTGCATTAAGAAGACACAAAGAACAGGTGATTAAAACATACAGGAGAACCTGAAGCATTGCATAATGACACATGTCTTACACCTGAGCTGGTCCCCTGATGTTTTAGGCTCTTCTGTAGTAGTCTCCTGTCACAGAACCATATCAGATATCCGCCAACATCCTTAGTCACCTCCTTTCCTCCTCTAGCAGTGTAACCCTGATCAGCCTTTAATGCTGAATCACTGGACAGTCTGTCCTGGGATTTTGGATGAAATGAATGAAAAAAGGTCAACAAATGGAAACAAAAAATAAAATAAAAAGGAAGCCTCCTTAAAAGCATACAGCCAAACCATAGTACTGTTAGATATCTTTTACAGGTATGTTCATAACCCCTGATGCAGAGCACAGAACTGGGACACAGCAGTTCCTTCCTGACTACTATTTCACTATTTAACGCCAGTCAATATAGTCTATGTCTCTCTCTATCAGATTCCTCATCAAAAGGAAAATCAAACCCCTAAACCAAGACAGATCATAAATCTCAAATTCCATTATTGTAATCATTTATAAAATGCTTTAACATCTATTGACAAGGTTTTATCAGAGGCTGGTAGGTTATTAACAGTCCAGGTATGAACTCCATATTTTCATCCGAAAATCTACAGTGTGTTTGAGGTGGAAAGAGAACAATACATTAGAGGAGTAAATAAATGAATGAATGAGTGAATGAACAAGTGAATGAATGGTGAGAGAGACAAACAGTGGATGGATAAGCAGAAGGAACCGATTTTCATCGCTGGAAGTATAGTGTTCCCTTTACGTTCAGGCCAACAAAAATGGATGTGTATGGGTTAAAAAAAGATCTAAAGCATGAAATGTACGAACTTCTCTTCCAGCCCATTTGTTCAGGTGACAGATGACTTTGTAAATGTCACACAACTTTTTCCCTCCCATAAGAAAAAAGAAAGAATCTGATCAATTCCTCCCTGCTCCCCCCGCTTCCCCAGGCAAGTTCTGCAACCGATGCAAAGCATAGCATAGCAGTGTCAAAGCCTGTTACATGCTGCTATCTCCTAATAATATTAAAATGAAAATGAAAGTAGCTCCCAAACAATCTTTAAATCAATCCTAATGTGATCAAATTGAATATCTCCCTCTTTCTTTTCTTCCTCCCCTCTCCTTTCCCTGTGTCTCAAATGTTTACTACAGCATTTTGTCTGCAACAGATTCAATGGTCACATTGTTGGTTGGTGTCCAGTCTCTCAAGTTTGGCATAATTGTTCCATTCAAAGGGTTGCTGTGCCTATCATTTAGTGTGATTTTTTTTTCTCCCCCCTTGACCTGGAGCTGAAGCCGGTTTTTCATATAATTGAACTGACTGTAAGAAGATAAGAACTTTTACAGTGACAGGGAAGGAAATAATTTCTGCATCTTCCAGTCTAAGGATGGCCTGTATTTCCCATGCCTTGTCATTGTACAGGCTACTCTCAATGCTTATCAGAACTGTGGGTTCTGGATGCTCCCTCCCTGGTTTTTGCTGCTGCTGTGAAATCACCAGGGTAAAACTGTCCTTTGACACTCTTCATAATTGTCATCTGTACTTGACTTGTTCTGGAAAACTGAAAAAAACTATAGGCATTTGAAGAAAGCTGAAAATGTGTATAAAATAGTTGTCACATAGCTTGCCTTTCCCCCCCCTCCCCCCCCCATTTTAAAGTAAACAACTGATTTTTTATGATCACGCATTGTGAAATAGACTAAATTCTTTTTCAATACATCAGTCATTATTGCTTAGAAATACTGATGTTATGGTATGAAAATGAAAACTTCAAAATCCTGGCCAAGGGTTGGCTGATTTTAAGAACATTCTTGCAACAAGAAGTTAGAAGAGTTCTCTAAGAAGAAGGGGAAGAGGGAGTTGGTAGTGCTGGTGTTAATAATTAATATAGCTTACTTTGTGGAGATGAAAAATATACTGAGCAATGGATCTCAAAATATCACGTAAAATGAGCAATCAGACCTTCAAAAACTCCTTTCAGTGGAATTCCAGAGAGGTCATAGTTCATACCTATCATTATTATATAGTTTTAACAAGGACCTGGGGAAACAACAACAACAACAAAAAAAAAACAAACAAAAAACAACCCACCAGAAAATAATTACTGAGAGTATTTTCAGATGACATAAATTTGCGTATAGCAGTATACAATGAGCAAAATAGATGACTGACTTGGAGGTCTCTAGATTGCTTGGTAAGCTGGGTGTAAGCAAACAATTGGGACCAAATGTGCCATTACAAATCCAGTGAATAAAAAGAATTAAAACTGACTGTACAAACAGAAGGATAATGCAAGGAGGTAGTGACCCAATTTTTAAACATGGCTATAATTGCTGCTCTTCCATATTCCCTTTGTGAAGTCTTTTTCACATCAGGGTTCAAACTTATTTTATTCTTATGTGTCCCCATATGAATGCAGTATTTCATTTGATTTGACTTGGCAGAGGAAAAACACATGTGGAGGTTTGATTAGTCCGTAAGTATCTATGTAAAGAACATTGTGGACGAAGTTGTAGCAATGTTCAAAGGCTGCTTGTTAAAGCTACAGAAATCCAAATGGAAAATAAAGCATAGATTTAAACAGTAAGGTGATTAACCATGGGAGCTATTTACCAAAGATGATGACAGATTTTCCATCTCTGGGTGTTCTTAAAATGGGTTTGCTATTCTTTTCCTACTTCAAACATAGATTTTGGACTCGGTGTAGGAATTAATATAAGGAACTCCCGGGGCTTGCTTTGTGGAAAGAGGTTTTCCTTTATCCAGAGAGTTAAAGAAATTACACTGTCAGCAATGCCTTGTTTGGCCCAAGATTTAACCAACTAGAAAAGTGACCACGAGGCACTCACCCACGCACATTTTACACCAAGTCAAATTCAGCTAGCTCTGTGGACATAGTCCAGAGGAACAAGAGTGCACTAATAATTATCTATCTGCCTTTAAGGTAGCACCTATTTTTCCCTGATACATTCAATCTTTTCAACTCAATCCTGAATTTGGCACTGCTTCAAGCTATTTATTATGATTTAGAAATAAATCCCCCAGTCTCATGACACAGCTGCTTTTGTCACAATAATCACCTGAGCACAACATGTTCTTGTTGTGAAGCTTGATAGGTTAATAGAGCTTCACAAAGCTTGCAACAGGGTTTGAGATGCTTGGATAAAAGTGATAAGTATTGGGTGAAATCACTGCTAATATTCTTTAAAACCTCTCAGGTATAGTGGCACCCAGTTAGACATGCTGAGAACATTAGCAGAGTATTAGTCGAGATATACATCAGCACCTTTTCTCTTCTCAACGTTATTTTCTATAAGAACAGAGAATTAATTTTTTTCCCCATAGATTCAGCACTGAACCATTAGGGCTGGAATAGGGACCCTAGTGGGTGGCATATCTTGTGCTTGTGCTTCACAGCAAGACTGAATTCATTTCCCTTAAGCCATTATTGTTAGACTGATTATAAGTCCGCCCTTGAAAGCTTCTAAGTGAAAGTGGTTCTGTGACCTCCCTTGGCAGTTTGTTCCATGGCTTTAGCTATCCTAATAGTTATAAAGTTTGTCTTAATCATTAACTTAAATTTCCCCTTTGTTGCAGCTTCATCCCATTACTTTTTGTTCTGACCTTGGTGACTAATTAGAATAATTGGCCCCTGACCTCCTTATGTATTTGGAAGAGAGATGGGTGTAGACCAGAAAATGCGGAACCATATCCTAATTCCCTGACAGCCTCAGGAAAATATACAGCCTTGGGACTTCTTTTTGACCTACAGTAAGGTTAAAAGCCACATGTAAAAGTTAGAGTAGCATTCCATCTTTAAAGAAGCTTCCTTGTAGTAGAGTTGTTACACAGGTTGATCAAATTGTCCATATTAGCAGGCCAGAATATTTTCCTGAGCAGAACTTACCTGCCCACAACTACTCAGTTACTCCTCAGCCTTTACTCCCTTTACTCAGCCACAAAGGTAGTAAGACATTAGTAGCTCAGAGCAGTACAGAGGTTTCTATCAGAGGAACTTGTCTGGAATTCACTGCTGTAGTACGTGAATGTTGCCACATCTTAGCAGATCCATCCAAGAAGGCTGGGATTTGTCACCATCCCACTTTTACTATATATGTTGTCTTACTAGTGTGGATCTTGGAAGGATGGTCAGAAGAGTCCATTTCATTCCCACAGAGTTTATAATTTCTGTTCCATACAGACTGGCATGTACTTAATGCTATTTTCCAATGCCATGAGCTGAGCTGAGCTCCACAAGACACTCATGACCCTAAGATCATAGAAATTTTGGTAATCTCTTAATGCAGAGCATTAGTATGTTGTCTACCCGCAATCCTCCCATCCAGCAAATATAATGATTTTAGAAGAGAAGGAGCTTCTGCCTTCCTCTTACTGGATTAGCACCCAATGGTTAGATCAGCCACTGGCATTGTCTGAAGTTGCCTTGAAATGCTGTAGAAATTAGGTCTAGTCAATAGTACTTATAATAACATTAATCAAAAATTTAACATTATCAACAAATATATTTTTTAGAAATTAATAAAATGACTTTGTAACTAATGCATACTTTTGGTTTCTATTACACTCTGTGGCAGAGTTACACACGATTGGTATATTACTTATGGATACATATACACACACACACACATATATATGTATTTACTCCAGTGCCTAATAATTTCATTGTTTGCTGTATGGTTCTTTTATTAAGAGGAAGAATAATAATTTTCTTTATACCCCTCTGTAGCAGTTCTATTTTAAAGATCTCTGCTGCTTCTCCCTTATCTGTGGAGATCTAATATTATTGCACTTGGCTGTACTTCCCTGCCACATTGACATTGTTGGTGTCAGTGAAATCTGTAACTCATCGATTTCGGGAGGAGTATATGGGAGCAGACCTTTCTTGCCTTGATAAATGGATTTTTCCTCTAAATGGTGAAGGAAAAGAATTTGGTGCATAGAACAGCACGCTTAAATTTAGTGGCTAAAAGCACAAATGATGTGTAAAGAAATTGAACAAGCTTTCCTTAACTTCTCCTCCATTAACATGATACTTCCCTGGGATAGCACAGCAATGGCATATTGAAGTCTTGTCCCTAAATTAGGTAGGTAGATAAGTAAATTTCACCAGTGGGAACAGATTTCATGTCCTGCTTGACAGTTGTGACAGAAGGTAACTTCTGAGTTACAGCAGCTTATCATTCATGCCGTGTCACAAAATATTAACACCCTTGAGTATGATTAAATAAGTGACACATCATAATAACTTCTCATATATCTTGAAGTAAGTCAGAAGTCAGTGCTGGCCTCATTTGATGATCTTGGCTCCCTCTAAATGTGAAAAAAAATTATACTTTCTTTGCAAGCTAAGAACCAACATGTCACTAAGACATCCAATGAAAGTAATTAAAGCGAAATGGAAACAGCCCTATCAAAGACAAGGAAGAACTATGTAGCCATCAACATAATTCTTATTTGTGCAGCGCTCATTGCTTTGAAATGTAATGATAGCTTTTGCATACAGGTCATTTAACTTGAGCGTGGAAGACAGTAACACAGAGTCAAAAGGTCTGAATTACCGTTGGCTGATGGTCATTGCCTTATCTTGAGAAGGAGGTTGCCAAACCGATGTGTGATTAGGCAAATATGTTTGCTATGATTTGAAATAGACCCAGCAAGAGATAGAATCTTTTTTTCTTGTTCTTTAGTCACAATATTGTTTAGGGTTATTAAGATGTATTTAATGAATAAAAATCCCTTTCTGTCAAAAATATTTTTTTCTAAAATATTAAAATTCTGAAAATGTTACTTACAAGTTCAATACTTGTAAAAAGAACACTAGCTCTTTTTTTTGTCAAAATAATGATTTTTGTTTGCCAAAAGCCCAGCTATTTTTACCTGTTCAGTTCCTGATCATTCAAAAAGACTGCAGGTTTATGGATTTTTTCCATAACATACTGCAGACAACAATTCTGAAGAAGATGTTTGATCAAAAGTGTAATAAAATATCTATTTTTCAAAATCAGTCATACTGAAATGCAGACTTTCCCAATAAGCTTTTATCTCTATTCATTTGAAACCTTCAAAGGGAGGTATCAAACAGTCTTAAGAGTGTATTTTTTATCATTTACATTAGTTACATTGCAATTCCATATTTCATTATTCTATGCAGCTTGTATCAGGTGTCCTGAGATTCTTTCTCTTTGTATTATAGAGTGTCTTGATCACGGTTCATCTAAGGTAGAGGATCACTTAGCTTTTCTTCACAGGACTGCAGCTGAGATCCACATCTCCCAGGATACCATCTGTGATACAAGGTAAGTGACTCCCAGGAGGATGTCACACAAATTTACATCAATTAGTATGTTCAGACACCAGAAATATCTGGTAACTTATGAAGGGGAGTGAAAAGGGAAAAAAAGAAGAAGAAGAAGAAAAAAAAGGCAAAATAACCCCTCTTCATTAATGTCCTCTTTGAATTACCCTGTAGGACTATGAAGCTGTAATGGAGAACCACGACCATGGAAGAGACAGAACTGCTGTCTCTGAGTGTCTCTGATGCCACTCAGGCATATTTCCATAAGCTTGGTTCAAGGTCCATATATTTAGGTGAAGTGCAGTGCATCTATCTCCAAGCCTCTCAAGATTTAAAAATCTATAGTCTCTGTTTTACAGTTTAATAGCATGATGCATTTTAAGCTGAAGTCTGGGTAGAGCCAGTCAAAGGTTGCATAGACAGAGACAGATAGCCACACATGGAGAGCACTCCAGGAGGAATTTCTGTCATCCCAAAGTAGGGAAGAAGAAATTTCATGCCGTGTTCCACTGCTTGAAATGTCCCTAGTGCCAATCTAAAGTGAGTAAGGATGTAAAGGTTTAAGACAGGGAGTGTTACGCCCCAAGTTCATACAAAAATAATACACATTTTTTAGCTTTGCACTCCTATTTTCACTGAGAGTCCTCCATTATCATATTTGGTCTCCACATTAACCACTCAAATGTTATTAGTCATACACTGTGATATGGATCAGAGATGTCCTCTCTGAATACTGCAGAAAAGAAGGAGAAAGAAAAAGTCTGACAGCAGAATATCAAATCACACCTATTGTTCAGAAGTGTAACGGTCATTGCTGGTTCCATAAAGCAGTCTTAACTCGAATGCACCTGTGGTACATGTACCCTCCTAGATCATTTTCATACCACTTCCCTAGAAGGTAGCAAAGTACCATGATGTATTTGATAAGAAGAAACTAAAACCAGAAAGAATAAGTGGCATAGTCATGGCCATACAGAAGATATGTGGCAAAGCAGGAACTTGAATGAGAATCTCACCATTACAGCATTGCTAATCTACCAACATTTACTACCTAAAACAGCGGACAGACAGGTATCAACCAAGAAAACTAGAGACACAATGTATTAAGAGGAGTCTGTGTGGGCTCAGGCTGAGGAAATCTGTTACTTCAACTGCTTAAAGCAGATGAATAAGTATAGGTAAGATCTTCATATTAATTATTAACCCTTTTCAGCTTTTCATTTTATCAGCAGAATGGAGGAAAAGGGGGGGGGGGGGGTAAAACCCAACCAAAAAACACACCAACAAAAACAAATCTCTAATAG
>JAVJGI010000057.1:7771863-7794039 GCA_035590275.1 Ibycter americanus | reverse complement strand
GGCCTGAAGAGGATGAAGAAACAGCACAGACAGTAGATGAACTTTTGGAACCTTGTGTGGGAAAATCTTGTTGCAGCCTGATAGTTTTGTAGTGCTGCAACATTTTTCCAGTGAGGAAAAATAAATTTATTAAAGCATACTTTGAAACAAGTGTTGCTGTTCTTTTGATGAGGATAAGTAAGACTCATAGCCCTTTTTTCCCTGGATCATTAGATTGCAGTAGAAACTAGGTTTCAATGCTGTTCCTGTCTTTTGCCAGACTACTTCCAAGATGAGGGGTCTTTTGGCTGTGGTTTGGGGCTTTTCTCTAGGTTTCTTTTTCTAAGCAGAATCTGCCAGCTACTCAGTTATTTCTCTGACTTGCTTTTGTCCTTCCTTATCGCTAACAAAATCAGTAGTGATACTGCTTTCAGTGTTAGTGCCATTTTGAGTATCTTTCTATGGATCTGAATTTTAATATATAAACTCATGTTCAGCTTCCTTCAAATTTTCTTAAAACTAAAAACTGACTAGTGTTTGCTGCACTGTTTATAATTTACTTTTTCCATGCGGGGATCTAACAGGTTGCCTGGGTGCCAGAGCAGCCCTGATCAAATCAATGTATTACTCATATGCTTAGAATTAGGCACCTGGTTACGCTGCCTGCCTAGTGAGCAACTCAGTGAGTGAAATGGCTTGTGAACATCCTGAGAGCAAATCTCCAGATTTATCTCCAAAAACGGTTGTCAATGCTTTAACAATATAAGTTCCCTCTATCCAGTCAAGAGGGAGTGTGGTTCATCTTGGGTAGGATTTGACTTTAGAAAGTAAACAGACACTTGAGAGAAAAGATCCAGAATGTTTCCTGCTTTTATTTTGTACTTTTTTTCCTTCCCTCACCCCCTTTCTGTTATTTAAATGATGGACTTGAGCTCAGATCATTTGGAAGACTTTTGGATACAGATCAGCAACTATACACAGAGAGTATGAATCTTGAATCTTCCATTTCACACTCTGCCTGAACAGGGTAATAGCTTGAGGTGCTGTCAGGACCTTCATCTGCAAGAAATGATGAGAGTAGCAAACTTTCTGAGATTACACAGCTGGGGAACAGGCCACAGGATCTTTGGATGACTGAACCAGGGAGAACTAAAAAAGCATTTGATTTTTACTGATGCTTACATGTGTGCACACTGGAGCTGATAAATTAAAGAAGGACTCTGTATTCCTTCTCTGGACAGGAGGGAGACAAGAAGATAAAGTACAGGGCTGAAATTTGGCTAATACGGGGTGTTGCATCACTATAGGCTGTTCAGTGGTCATCTTTGAGGATGGGGTGATCAGTGACCCCAGCTGTGGTTGTGGGAGAGGGAAAGAAAAAGGAATGGTGAGGAGACGTGATTCCCAGGTTTATCAGAATATGTTCTGGAGGGGTGGCCAGGAGCTGGGGGGATGCATGTTTACAGGTTCCTTCTCTGTCAGGGAATCCCCCCCAGAATCCTGGGAGTCAGTATATATTATCTTTTATACCAATGGATTTGATGGAGATTCTTGCTTACTGTTTTGTTATGGATTATATTTAAAGAAAATCAAATATCTCAGACATTTGAAAAAGGGGATCCTGTGGAGTTTAATGCAGAAGACAACCTGCGCACAGAGCTCAAGCTGATTGCCTCCTGAAAGTTGTTTTTCCCACAGATTTTTTCAGCCAACACTATCAAAATATATTTTGTGTGTAAGTAGCATGCAATCGTATGTCAAAACCATCTGAAGAGAAAAAAAAAAAGAGACTATCTTAAGGAATAGTCGTTTCAACATGTCTGCTGCAGCAGCTAGAAATAGGATTTATATTTTACCTTTAAAGTGGGAGAAGCATTAACATTTAGGTAAGTTGGTTACTTAAGTAAGTTGGTTGCAAAGGAGCACCTGAATCACATGTCTTTGGCTCATCATTACACATTAAGAATGGGATTTCAGGCAGTCTGGGATGCATCAGGCCCAGCAGAGCACTTGTGAGATAATTCATTATGGGTGTTTTTTTCCTTTTTTTTTTTTTTTTTTTTTTGTAATTTAGAAGAATGCAATTAAAACTGAACTTGATAATTAATTCTGAACCGGTGAGAACCAGTTCCAGAGATTATGACTATAATGCTATGTAGCCATTGATATAAATATTCATGAGGTTTCATTGTTTTATGGTTTTTTATGAAGCACACAGCTTATCTGAAGAAGCAAAATTAAAGTACTATTATTTGACGTTACAGTGTAAATAAGAGTCAATAGAGAAAAGCAAAAATATATGCGCAGTAAAATGTACCACACATTCTGTAAATATGTTTATGGGTATTTGTGCATTTAAATGTGTGTGCTGTATGCTGTGTTATGTATTTCTGTATATTATGTACAGACATTGTATAGTTGGATTATTAGACACTCTTTTACAAGCATATACAAAGTCCCAACGTATGAAACTGTTGCACTGAAAAGCATGTGTGCATATATTCCCAGAATCTCCAGCATCCATAAATAAAATAGAGACTTAGGAAAGACTAAACAAGATTGGATCTCAATGTGGACACTACCTGGTGACTGAAATTCATAGAAATCAACTTATCTACCACCAAAAATCAATCAACATTTAAAATGAATCATGTGAGGCTGATGACAGAGTAAGAAAATGGCTTGTCTTATTCCGTTCTCAGCTCAAGATGTTCATCGTAGCTGCCTTCAGAGCAAAACCCCTTTTAAACATGGAATCTTCAAAAACCCTGGAAAAATAAAAATATGCTGACAAACAGAGACTAAAGGAAACAACACGGCTAGAAGAAAGCTCAGTGCCTGGCTAGACTGAAAGAGGCAAGAAGTGACAGCGAAGAAAAGAAAAACAATCTGTGTTGGATAAGTTTAACATTCAATATACTGTTTGAGCTAATTTTATTTATTTATTTATTTATTTATTTATTTGTTAAAGTAGAGATACAGTGGCTCAAACAAAATTGTTCCATGTGGTGTTGGAGAACTGGGGAAGCTGGCTGTAGCTCAGGCCCTCCAGTCAGCGAAGACAATATTCAAATTGGAACAAGATTTAAATCTCCTGCACTGGTATGTTCAGTTCATTTATTGTAAGGCACAGAAAAGTCAAATTCAGTATTATGTGATTAAGCTACATCTGTCTCAGCACAAGCAGTAACCATATTTCTTTAAGTTCAGCAGGTGTTTTGCAAAGAATCTAAAGGATTTTGCACAAAATTAGTGCCTATAATAAAGCACCAGTGATGAAGAGACAGCTCTTTATATCACTGATATATTATAGTTTCGTTCTAATAAATGTCATTGCCAAATATTTCAAAACCTAAACCAGGTTTGCTGACTGAACTGTTTTGCAAGCATATTTGCTATGCCTTATTGCAAAGATGTTCTTTTATAGACATACAGTTTAGAAATTTTATTTGACACTGCTGACTACTAAATTAGCAGCTTTTCAACTTTGCCAGACTCGTGCAACACAATTGAGATGAAAGGTAAAATGCATAACTTCTGCATTAATTCTTGTTGGCAGTGTCATAAGAATCCTCAAGATGTGTTAATTGAGGATAGAATATGTGAAACAAATGATGAAGGCCCCTTCCCACCTTGAGGTCCCCTCTCTCACTTTGCCTATCGTTACGCTGTATGAATGCAGCCCGAGCACAGTATGGCTTGCACTGGCCTATGTGGCTCTCCGCAAAGCAAATCAGTCTTTGGTGCACTCTGCTTCTTGGGAGGGTGTTTGAGAGAAAAGAGACCTTTCTAGCATTCTGGTTCTCATTTCTTGCGTTTACTGCTGGGGTGTTACTCTGGGCTATGATTTTAAGAGTGTAAATGTACAGCTTCTTAACACATCGCGACCAGGGATACATCCCTGAAGACACAACATTGTTGAATTTCCAGTAGAAGAGACTCACGAAGTTCCCACGAAAGTTTGCCAAAGTTTCAAGACACAGAATTCAACAGTGATTTGTCTTTATTTAAAGTCAGATTTGTAATATGAATATATATTTTTTTGTATTTGATTTTTATATAAAAAATTAAAAATCTCTTAAACCATAATTTTTAATGATATTTTTTTGATTCATTTGATAAAAGGATGGAATAAGCAAACAAACAGAAGCAAAATTATCTAAATTTTATAAAAGTACAAAGTTTTGGGAAGGAAGAACAAAGGATGTGTTTTCTCTGTGTTGTTTAATTTGGTTGGGGTTTTGCTCCTGGGAATTCCAGAGCAAAATTTTATGACAGTTTTTTTTCAGTCATTTGTGACAAAGTTTACAGCAATGTCCAAAATCCTGAAGAAGATTGCGACTGTGTGATGATGAGTATAAAGCTAGAAAAGTAAACCATGAAGTGTGAGGTTCTGATTCCATCATGCAAAGGCCAGCAAAGACCTGAGGAGGTCACTTGCTCACTAAGTTCATATTGAAAATTTACTTCTTTTTTTTCTTTTTCCCCCTGCGGGGTGGGGGCAGAGAGCTTCATTGACTCTCTTTTGTCTCCTAAGAAGTGCTAGAGTAGGCAAAACAAGTCCAGCAGACTGAAGGAGAGGTTGGTCGTGTTAATTTTAGAGCTTTTAATTTTGATTGGCATAAAAATACAATGTAACCAGTTGTCTAATCTTTTATTTCAGCTATTAGGGAACAGCAAAAAATTTATAATTTCTGGGTGAGAAACATAACCTGCAAACAAACAAAGCCAAACCAAACCAAACCAGAAAAAAGAAAAAGAAAAAGCAAGGTGCAGCTCAAGAGTCCTCAGTTCTGTGTTAAAATATGCTTCAATCACCGTCTTGATTCTTATTTAGATCAGTATTTGCTGGCTGAGCAGCTTGCATATAAAGACCCAGATTCAACTGACATAACATAAAACATCTGAGGTATTTAAGCTATTAATGCAGTTACTAAAATACAAAATTTAGGTTCTTCCCACTCCTGCTGGAGAGAAATAATGGTTTCCCAGTTCCTGGATGAGCCAGTCCACCCTCCAGAGGCACCTATTTCTTTCCGTTGACTATGGAGGGAGCCTACTGTGGCTGTGCTTCTGACTTAGGCATCTCACTTATGTTCCCATAGCTAGCCAGGATGAATCCAAGCTAAAAACAATAGCAATAGAAAAATCTACGTCAGACTTCTGGAAAGAAAAAGAAACAAACCCCAAACCAAAACAGTGTCTCCCTCTCTCCTCCCTTCCTCTGATAACCACATAAACCAGAAACCTTTCTTTAGCGTGTGCTTTCTCTGGAGCACTCCAGCTGTTCTGCATGGAGAATGCTGAAAACAAGGAGAAAATGTACAGGGCATAGCTCCAGAAATAACTTCTACCTAGAATGCAGCTGCCTCTGAAGAGAACCTTTCTGGGTTCGATGGACCAGCTCTGCAATGAATGGTGACTGATGGACAAGACGAAGACATCTGGTGTACATTTTACAGTGTTGCTATGAATGGATGTCTGGAATTTACTTTCAAATGTATTTATCTGCTGTGATCCTGAACTACTGCACAAGAAGTTCCTTGAATACCCACTTGGCTCACAGGGTTTCATTAAAATACATAAAAATGATCACCAACAAACCTTGTCTATGTTGTTTTTCTTTAAAGAACCGAAAAAAGCAAGGTGAAGCAGAATGCCAAAGCCAGTCGTAAGCTCTCTTCTCAGAAATCTCTATTTTTACAAAATATTTTAATCACATTTTCAAATATACTGTTGAAAGTGATAAATATTCTTACCTAGAGCATACATTTACGGAAAGGCAAAATACTGTAATCATTAAAAAAATGAAGGTTCTGGTTAAGCATTTTGTCTGTTATGAGATAGGTCTTTTCCATTTTAGTTCTAAAGAGCTTGCAATAATATTTCCAGTGAACCACTCTTGCTAGTACGGAGGGAAGAAAAAAAAAAAAAGAAAGAAAACCACAATGAAACAAAATTATGAGGAGGTTTCCATCCTTTACATCTACTTAATTGTTGTGCCTTGATGAAAGTTTAACAATGGGAACTGATTGCCTAAAATCTTCTTCTTCTATTTTTTTTTTTTTTCCTTAATAGAAAGTCAAAATACTTGATGAGTTTCATGTAGGAAAATACACCCCATTTGTAATTAGTGTTCTGGCAAGAAACTGTATGAAATATGAAAAAAGAAGCTATAAAAATTGAAAATATATTAAGATTCATGCTTGTGCCAATGCTGTGAAAAAAAGAATATATGAAACTCATGATTTTCACATCTGCTCATAATGCAGCGTGTCATGGAAACATCAGATAGGTAGTTGATTTTCTCTTTGTAAGGCCAGGGTTTGCAGTTTAGCTGAATCTTTCACCTTGTTTTCAGTAATATGCTTCAGGAAATAAGTCCACCATCTGTAGAGATTTTGGAAGATGAAACTGGAGAGCTTAGAAGTATGTCTTTGGGGTGTGATAGCACTGTCAAGTCCTACAGAAGATGGAAATAATCCCTTTCTCCTGTTATGACAGACAGGACAAGAAGTCCCTCATTTAAATTACTGCAAGGGAGATGTCAACTATGAGTTGAGAAACTTCCAATGGTGCAGCGAGTTAGGGGCCAGAATATAGTTTCATAAGGAGCTGTGAGGTTTCCAACTTTGGAAGACTTTCAGAATAGTTTAGACAACGGTTAACTCAAAACAATAGGGTGATGTCAGATTTGGGCCATAAAGTCAGCCTGTCTGACCTCTTGACATCATTTTGGACCATTTTTTTCTGTGATCCTGTGAAGAATCATTTGAGGGATAAAGGCACAAATGTGAGCATTGAATTCAATTCAAGAATTCAATTTCCAGTTCTTCCCGGACTTTGTGTGTCCTGCAGCAATTATCTTTCATCTTTTCATACCTCAGCTTCACAAAATAATACAAATTCCTTGGTTTGTCAGACCATAAAGATGCTGATGAAATAGCATCTAAGAGGGTGTCCAGTACAGTGGTGACTGAAACTGTAGAAGAGCCCAGAGTGATGAAATAGTGACAATTATTATAACTATCTACTCAACCTGAAAATAGGCTGTATTTACATGTTGAAAAAGAGTATCAATACTGCTTTACAGATAAGAAATTATAGGCCCTTTAAAAAGGGGAAAAAAAACAACTCAGAAAAGGGATTTTGAGACTATATTTACATATTTGTGGTGGGTTAACTTAAATGAACTCTTTAATTACTTCTGTGAAACAAGTAGAATCACAGAATAACAGAATAATGGAATGGTTTGGGTTGGAAGGGACCTTAAAGATCATCTAGTTCCGCCTCCCCTGCCATGGGCAGGGACACCTTCCACTAAACCATATTGCTCAAAACCCCATCCGACCTGGCCTTGAACACTTCCAGGGATGGGGCATCCACAGCTTCTCTGGGCAACCTGTGCCAGTGCTTCACTACTCTCACTACCCTCCATAGACTGGACAGAATAGATAAATAGAATAGACATCGATGCCAATGGTTATATTTCATTTGTTTCAAAGGGCAAATAACTGTAACTGTACAGTTATCTCTCTCTTTGACCAAGAACTTTATTAAAAATCCTAGACTTATCCTTTACCCTCCTCTGAGAGCTGGGATCCATTGGCAAACTGAACTACTCCTAGGCAATGTTACCTGTGCTTTATTCCTGCAAATGATGTGCTAACATCTCTTTTATAATCTCTTCGGTCTGGCAACTAAAAGGCATCATCATTGAAGTTCAGAGTTTGCACGTAGCCCTGTACCATCCTGTGCTGAGATTTAGTGACTAATAATGAGAAAAGAGATATGGTGGTGTGTGAATGAGCTGGAATTTGTTTTGGAATGAAAGTGAATTTGAATTGTTATTTTAGTGAATCAGCTTTTTTTCTTTGGTTTTTTTAGAGATATGAATTCTCTGCTGTTTATGGAATACTGGCTATGTAAAGGGCATATAAAATTTTAATGAATTAGGCTTCCAAAACCAGAAGAAAGAAAAAAACCAAAACCAAAAAAAACCCCAAATGGAAATCAGACCCTTTCCATGTAATACAGATACAGGAATATTCATTATTTAGCAGTAAATAATGTAATCCAGACACTGAGTCACCACATTAGGATGGAGATGAAGTAGTGACTCCACTACCTAAGTGCAACTACTGTTTTAATTATAAACCTAATTCTGAATCACTCCTCTCACGTCTTCACCCCAAACGCATACAGGAAATAACTTGCAAATATCTTGCTTTTACTTTAAAACTGTTTTACAAGTTTTGATGCTGGGGAGGTTTTCTTTATTTTGCCAGCTTTGAATTTAATCAAACAAGTTCACTCAGAGACATAAGAGAGGAGCCTGAGCCAATTTCCCCTTTAGGGAGATGTCTCCTAATGTTTACAGAGAGAACTTCAAAGATCAAAAATGACCCTATCATGCCAGCAAATGGATTACTTTTAGGTGTCTGCAAGAAAAAACAGTGACCTGGACTCTTTTCAAGAAAAGGGACTGAATTTGTCTGCATTTCCTGTGGAAGAACCAATCTCTAGAAAATTCTGAAATTGCTGTCCACTGCCAAGCTCATAAACATGGGTCTGCAGTGAGAGCTATTACATCCTTGCAGGCTTGTATAATTGCAGTAGCTATATTTAATCTCTGAATTGGTATATATTTGTGGGTCATACAAACAAAATGAACATAAAGACAGCTCTACCAAGTCAGACCATCCATTTATCCTGTCTCCAACAGCAATCAACCGTACATGGCTGATAAGGAATATGAGTATGTCAGTCATAGAATGACACTTTACCACAGTACTTCTGCCCTTCAAAAATTAGAGACTACAGAACTATTTTTTTTGAGAGAGGTGGTACCTTTGCATTTAGTACCCTGAAAAATATTATCCTTTCATTAATTTGTCTTTTGAAACCATGTAAAATTTTAACATTCATTAATTTCTTCTCACGTGCACAGTATATGAAGAAAAATTCTCAGTTGTTTATTACATAAAATATAATTGAGAATTTAAGATGTGATAAGTTGGAAAAGACTGTGAGAAATTGTTTTCTGTTCAGCTTCTCCATGTCATCCATGGTTTTGTTTAGTCTGTCTGGTACATACTGGAACTACAGAGGCAACTTAATTATCTGGCCAACATATGCCAGCTTGGCTGTTTGTATTAATAGAACTTAATTTACAGTTTATCATTCAGGCTAAAATAAAATAAAAATAATAATAATCGTTTTCTTTGACATGTAAGAGATCCTGAACACCTACCTGGCTTAAACACCACTGGAAATGTCACCCCTAAAGGTAAGCATCTAAAAAATCCCTATGTTTATTTAATTGAAACCTATGAGAGCGCTAAGTTTGTAAAGTCCATTAATAGTAGACCTAAAAAGAATCAGGAGATAGAAATCACAAAAAGCTTCAGGACCTAAAAATGCTTACAAACCCCAAAAAGCCATGCTTTGAACATCTCAAGCAGATAAACTGTATTGAGGAGCAAACACTTGTCGTTTATGTGTACATATACCCTTTCCTCTTCAGTGTAACTCTTCAGTCTTATGTCTAGATGTATAAAGAGCTCAGAATTATGTTTTCATTGTATGGTTTACTTGTTACTGAAGTCATGCCTTTGTAGGTCTTATGCTCACTTACAAACCTCTGTTTAAAGGAGGGCAGCAACATGATGTACTGAGAAGCGCTTCATAAACAGAAGCTACAATCATTTAACTAAGAACATTTGCATTGGTTTGGACAAAAGTTATCTTGTTTCTGTCAGTAGTCAGTGCTGAGACAGCATTTATTAGAAACTAAATGGGCAGATAGAAACACACGCATACATTCACAGAAGGATAGAGGTATGGATAGATATGGACGTGTATCATGATCATTAACCTGAGACACTTCTAGCTGCTGACAGTGACAACTTGGTTGAGAGTTTGTATCCAGAGCCGGGTTTTTGCTTAATGTTGTTACATGATCTTTCAGTGCTCTTCAATAAATAATTTCAAGCCATTCCCTATTAATTCCCTTCCTCCCTTTCCAGGGGTTGTATAAGGATGCGTATTTTCAGATTTAATTCTTAGTTTTATGTTGCTGTTTTCTTTTTAATCTTCCATTCAAGCACTGCAGGCTACCCATTGTCTCCCGTTACATTATGTACTGCACCTAACATCATAGAGATGTGGTATTATCAGGGGATTCTAGACATTACTGAAACACAAATTATGATAATACAGTATTGCAGCTGCTCAGCTGGTGTTTTAGTTTGGAGCCAAAAAAGTCCCCCTCTCCTCTCCTCACACCCTATTTCCATCTTTATAGATTTGCAGATGCAAAGAAGAGAGGAAAACAATGATAAAACCCCCTTGTGATTGTTTTCTGGAAGGGACAATACTTTTATAAATCCCCCTTGAAGCAGTACTTGATTTTGTAATAAGTTTTTCTTTCCCTGGCAGTGCTGCTCGGAAGGGGCTGCACATATTTCAGGGTGTGGGGGGAGAGGTTACAGGGCAGAGAGGGAGAGGAAGGCAGGGGAAGGGAGGCTGATAGCTTTGTAACTAAAAATGATGTCCTTAAATCCTTTAAAAAAATGTCTTCCATACCCTCAAGCGCCCATTGCAGAGCAAATGTTCACAGTCTTGAGCACTGAACCAGCCATCTTCTTTTGCAGCATATACCTTTCAGGAGGCGCCAGCAATGGCAGCTATTTCAGGATTATTCACACAAGAAGGCAGAATTAAAATCCTCGGCTCCTGGCGGAGCAGCGAAGAGGCTGGAATTTACCTACCGTTGTTCAAGCATAGGGTGATAGCAAGGCTGCAGCTGCTTGGCTCCCTCTTAAACAAACCTCCTAACCAGCCACCATGGAGCATCTTTCACTCTGTTCCCATGGCAACACCTCTATCCTCTGGTGCCCATGGTGTCTCTAATGCTTTTGACTAGTTGGATTGCTTGGCACCTGCCTCCAGTGCCAGGTCTTGTCAAAGCTTATTAGACTGAGAATCCTTTTCGACTGCACTAGTGGAAAAAGAAAGCAGACAAATTTAGTTCACTTGAGATCTCTTTCAAATCCCAGCAGAGCAAATTTCTCAAGTTTCCAACTAATAGCTGAACTTGCCTAGGGCAAAGATGTGCACATGCACACACATATACACAGAAACTCCATCACATCCACTGTTTCGTCCTTCTGTAGAGTACAATGTATGATACCACTCTCTTGCATTCACAGACTAATACAGATGCTCTTGCTTTTGTTTGCAACAAGAACCCCCCTAAAAAACTGTTTTTAATGCATGAGCAAACTGTCACACACAGACAACTTCCCCCTGAGGTTTTAGGCATTATCTCATCACAGACTTCCCTGCACACGTGTAGTTACAGGAACTCCCTGTCCCTCTGCTACACTGACATGCAGAAACTTCCTGTCTTACAAGTGTTCATGTGATTGACACGTGCTACAACAGACTTACTTTGTCTTTTCACACACTCACTCTTCTATACTCACTCTAGCTCCTGCAAAGTCATTATGTTTGTCTAAATAAAGATAAAACTTTACCAACTTACTGGAGAAACAAAAAGCATATTTCTAACCAAGATAGATTCTCACTGACTAGGAGGAATAGTGTTATAAGTGCACCCGGCTATGATTATATCCCATGCTCATAACCGTCATGTCTGAATACCTATATATTTATAAGCATATTAATATGCAACGATGACCCGTATGCTGGAACCTGCAATGCGTTTTTGATGGGCATGTCTTGTCAGGTAGGGGGATATCTGTTTTTACCTTGGTCCCCAAGCTAACTTTTTTTTTTGTTTTTGTTTTTAATTTAAGTTTGAATTTAAGTGTTTAACAGAGACACTATTTCTCTGGTCTCCACCTATATTTAATGCTGTAGACTGATGACTTTGTTTAGTCAAATCTGAACAAGATCAGTCTAGTGGTGTCTAATCTAAATAAGTAATCTGAGCTCTTTCTACAGGGAAAGAAAGGAAAAGACCTGTAGAAGATCATTGAGTACACTTCCTGCTAAATATCTTCTTTTTAAAGGAACTTAGGTGGTTGCATACTTTGCTAAGCATATAAGTTACATGCCTAAAAATGAATCTGGGACAAAATGGATATGCATTTGGATCTGCTTTTGGAGGAAAAGCTGGGAGTATTTTCTTCAGGTTAACTTCCAATGTGCAGGATTCTTTCAGCAAAGAATGCATCAATTTCCTCTGTTAATATAATTCCCTAAGCTGTCCAAGAAAGCAATAGCTCTGTAGACCTGGCCCTCACTGTATTTGCTAGGGCATTGCCTTTTTACTTAGGTGAGTGATAAGAAGCCCTGGATCTTTCTGAATAAATCTATTTCATTGAAGATCTTCCTATCGTTTGATATTGTCTAAATTGCTACATGTTTATGCAATGTGACTCAGAGTACAACTGGTCTGGATTATCTCATCTTCTAGGGAATGTTTAAAAGGTCTATCAATATGCTGGGTGTCAGTTTCTGGAATCAAGTCATTCCAGAATGTTTTTTCATGAGAACATCTCTCTACACCACATTTTCACGACATGCAGACCTGTTTTGTTAGCTATGATCTTAAATAGTATTCCCAGAAGCAAAGAACACAGGTGTGAGAAGGAAAAGTAATTCTGAAGTTATAAGCCATTTCATACTCTTCTCGGTGTCCACACAAGGGTGTGGTAGATGATTCGGTCATGAAGCCAGCCTGTACAGATATTCTTGTGTCACCAGTCCCCCGAGAGTGTAGTGACATGTAAAATGACTCTCCAATCCTAATGAACCTTGCTGTTGGGAAGGCATGCAGGATGGATGTCAGACTGTCTACTACATAATTTTTGTCATGTGTCAGTTTTGTATAAGTTCATGCTTATCACTGGACATGGTTAAAAAATGATTAATTCATTTTATTCTGTCTGCAATGAAGGTTAGAGGAAGATTTTAATATTTGGTGAGATGGTTGCAAAGGTCAATCTGGTAATTACATGTACTGCACAAAACTGGTGAGGCCTGTTGCCAGTAATTTTTTAAGACTGTTCTCACCTGAGGGGTCTTAAAGAATGACTCAGTCTCCTTCATAATGCTGTTGTCAGAGACCAGCTTGTTCAGTGGGATGTCACCCAGCACAGGACACAAGCTCCATTCACAAAGATTCTGCAAATCCTTTCGGTGTGCTGCACAGGACAGACATGTCTTTGGAAGCTGACAGCTGGGCCTGCAGCTTTAAAGTGTGTTTCATCCATTAAGTTGGAGGACAATGCTAACAAACACTACTTCTGTCAGAAGCATGCTTCTCTAAACCGTAAACAGTTTAGAGAGCGGTCACTACACCGCTCCAAGGCTTGCTTACATGTATCAGAACTCTAACTAGGACTTTGTGACACAGCTTGCTTTCCTCTCAGGGCTGAGTAACCAAAACATGCCCCTCTGCTTTCTGTTTCACTCACAACTTTAGTGGAACTCACAGTAGTTGGATCTCAAACTTACCTAATTAAAACTAATCATCAAAGAAAGCCAAGGAACCTGTTTACTCACAGAACTCAGTGGCTACGCAAATATCTTAGCTTGGGCTGTTTGCTTGATTCTTGTACTCTAATTGAAAGGTTTGGTTTCTCCCATCTCTCTAGTGCATCCTAAGACAACCCACAGTTCAGCTTATCTAGTCATATCAATTATGTAGTTTAAAGATAATTGCATAAAATCACAGTAGTATCATTCAATTCAATTTCTCCTTAAGAATTCATAACACGCAAACTAAACAGGCAACTAAAGTAAGTGTAGGGTATTGTGATTGTTTCTTACTGACAGTTTTGGATAGCTTTTGTTTTTCAAGGCTTCCCATTGGGTAACGATGTGTCTGGGAGCCCTGCATTAATCTAGAGGTCTCAAAACTTTTAAGCTTTTAGTTTTAAACCATCCACCTTAGGAAAGCAGCATATTGATTGCTGAAGTAGAAGAGTCCTTTCTGCAGGAAGTGTTGAAATTCTTTGCCTTCAAAAAAACATGTACCGTTCTTTTTTTTTTTTTAAAACTCATATTTTTTTCTAAAATGGAGTCATGAGTTTCAGACAGCATACGTTTATTCCTTGTGCTTGTGTGCAGCCAGAAAAAGGTTTTCCTAATTGTATTCCATTTTGTAATCTCAGTCTCATCTGTGCATCAAGATAACCTGAAACCACGACATTCTTATGTTAGTTGAGTTTAGAGGTAGTGTTCCTTTCATCAGAAAAGTTTTAATCCCTGGAGAATAGGGGTTCCATATCTCCATCACAAATAGTCTAGGCAGAAAGATGGATAACCTTGATAACTGAAAATTCAACCTTGCAAAAATTCATCTGCTGAATAATAAGATGTAATTTGTACATGCACTTGTTAATTCCATTCAAAGCTCTGGCAGTGATGTTTTGGAGGCTTCAGTTCATTTAACTAACCTAAATTGTACATTTCACATTCAAGACTTAAACTGAAACAATAACACATTTAACTAAATTTTAGAATCCAGATATGTTAGCAGAAAAGCAAAGATTGTCTAATAAAATTATTTTATTTTATTTTATTCATAATTTTTGAGGGGGTTGTTCTCCACAGTTTCTAAAACCCAGTTAGTATAGGTATAAACCCACAATATTTCCTTACTTAGCCTGACATATTTTTGTCATTTTTAAACATGAAAACGTAATTATTCCTTCTCAACTGCCCCTTTTACAACTTAAATCTTTCTTCTTGTTCATTTTGCTCTAATGCACAGCAGAAGGGCTGTGGCTGGAATGACATATAGGGCAAATTTCAGCCTCCATTTCAGCTACAGGCATCTTGACTATTGGGGAACAAGGGATTTCTAATGTGAGCATGAAAACCTTTAAATTTAAGCACATGGAGCAAGCATAACAGGAGGTTGAGCGCTGGTAGGGTGATTGTTAGATGCGTGCTGGTTCATGCTCCGGTGTGCTCCTGATAGGATACTTTTCTACCTACCTCAAAACTGCACATTAGGTATAGCCATTCCTTAAATAAATTAGGTGTAGTTCTTCCTGGATCTGAAAGCCCACAGAGCGTATAACAAAACTGGGTCCTTATTAAGCAACTTAAGTTTCAAAGAAAGAGTGCAGCATCAAATAAACACAGCAGTTTTGCATCTGGACCTAGTTTTATGAAACCCCATGGTTCTGTCCTACGTCAAGCCACCTGACAGACCCACTGAGTTTCATCTCAACAACTTCTGTTCTGTTTCACATTGTCTGATGCAGATATATCAATGTGCACATATAAGATTTATTTCAAAGGGGTTCTTGACTTGATCACACCCTCTAAGATCAAATGTTACGAAGCCTGAAATGTTTTCATTCCTTCAACTGAGGTCACATTACTACATTCTCTTGTTCCTTTCACTCTCAAATGTGGGCTGGAACAGTACTTTAATGGGAAAAAAGCAAGGACCTGGGTGGTATTGGAGATGGATGTTTCACATTGCAATCACCCCTAAAGATCTCTTCCTTGATTAGTGACTCCATTGGTTTTAGCTGGGAATTCTTCATTTTGTTGCCTCATTCCATGAAATACTTTGGACCTCTGAGATGCACAAGGAGCATGTACCTTCTCATATTAATTTGCCTCTAGGAAGTAAACCAAAAATGGGGTAAAAAGAGGAATTATACAGACACACTTATTAGATCCACGTGAAAGCACACAGTCATTCAGGACAAGACCTTCAAGTTGTTTTCTGTAACTTTCCTTCTGTAGAAGTGAAGTGTGTAGGCACTGTCTGTAGCAAATTTATAGAGGAAGAAACCTTCACAGATGCTTCAGCTGATGTATCTTAAGTAGGTTTCTTAGGAGGGGATGTCTCCATTGCATAGAGAGAGCCTATGTGATCAACTTAAAATTTAGCATTTACACAGTCAAGTAGGTGAGATGAAACACATAATTTACTTCCTTGGTTCACCTACAAAAGGTACATACCACCTTACATATTCTCTCAGCTGTTATACCTTTTCTTGTCCAAATGTAATTGATGATTTGCATTATTAAAGAATAGCATCACATAGTTGAAATTAACTGGAGTTTGTCATTGGCATTTGAAAACTTACTACATTCCTCCCCAAATCTGGACATTATCATATGCTGAGGGCATGCTTACTTATTGGATGGTTATGAACCCTTATTAAGACAGACTACGTTAAGATACTTTAATGAAGTACACTCCTCTGTAGCTCCTCTGTAGATGGTGATGATGATGATGATTATTAATGTTACCATTTGTTTCATTACAATTTTAATTTTAACATTTACATTACAGCAACAGGAATTAAAACACTAAGTTGAATAATAGCAATAATCACTGTCAAATAATAACTATCATTGTATATCACAGTAGCAAAGCTGTGAAGAACCACTGACTAATTAAAATAATCACACTACGCTAAAACTTAGAGCTGAACAAAGGCAGTACTGAACAAACTGTTTCTTCTCCAGTCCTAGAAGATTTGGATGCTAAATGTTTTTAAGTATTAATGTTCACCAGGGGAAATACCTGACAGAAGACAAACAAGTGAGCCTTGGCAAGAAGTTGTTGGACAGAAGTCAGCAAAATTAGGGAGATTTGCTCAGTTCTTTGCTAGCTACAATCACAATTTGTTTTCCGAATATCCAAGGTCAGGGTCAGCCATATGAGAGAAACAGATCCCCACGATTTTAGACCACTTTGATATCCATCAAGATGGATGTCATTGTACATATGCAATGTATCATTAAAATTATTATTGTTGCACATTACAAATAATGTTTGTCTAGAATGTTTTCTGAGAGAGACTGACAGTGGTGCAATCACTGATGTTCTTTGTAATGGGAAAAACAATTAGTTTTCAGTCATTTGCCTTCCTGGGAGTGCTGTAGGCTAAATGATATCCCTTCTTCTTCAACAAAGAGTCTCTGTAAAACTTAATATTTCTGTTGCAAGACTTTCAGACAATAAGGGTGGATCCGCTCCCTTGCTTGCTATTTGTGTCACTGTTTTTGGAAGCTATAATCACACTGGAAGCATCTAGGACTGAAAGCATTCTCTGATGATTTTCCAAAGCCCCTGCTGATGTTCCAGGGAGTCAGATATGTGAAACTCACTGAGGAGTCTTTGGGAATACTGGTGACAATGTGACCTGGATATCTTTCTAAAAGACTGCCTCTTGCATATCCAGGAATAAGACTTCATGCAAGAATTACTAGGGAAAAAATTTTGGCTTATGTTACATAGGAGGTCAGAATGAATGCTTATAATGGGCTTTTTGAGCCTTAGCAAAGTATCTCTCTAAGTATTTATCTGTGGTCTCTGGCAGCAAGAAACACCAGGAGGATATTTTAAGAGAGGAAGCATACACATAGTTATGGTGCAAGAAAAGTACCTGTATCAAACAAGCACACAAAGTCTAACTACTTACCTGAAGTACATCAGGAATCTAAACCTCTCAGAAGACCACAAAGTTTCTGTGCTCTGGTAGAAATGTTCTTCTGATCTCTAGAGCTGTTACCATTACCTGGATCCATTTATACATGAGGTAGTTTTCCTTGCCCTTCTAGTCCAACTGAGAATCCAGGACGGATGGAATAAAGTTAAAAAGCTTCGTAAACTTCATTTAGAGTTCCTTTCACCTAAATGTAGGCATATAAAACACGGTGGTTATGGCTGAACTAATCATCCTAGACTCTCCTTCTAATCATGATATAAAATACATTGCCTGGCGCAGATTATAGTATGTAGGGGTGGATTTGGAGGATTGTGTAGGACTTCCTTCCCATGAATAAAAATATGACAACAGTTTATCAGAGAAACAGCAATCTTGTTGATTTAGAAGTTCTGTATTCAGAGGAAAAATAGCAAAACTTTCTCAAGAAAGGTAGTGGTATTTCATCACTTGCTTTTTCAACAAAGTGTATGTCTGGAAGGTATTTTCTTGGTATAAGATGTTGATGAAAAGATACCTGATAGATGAAAAGAAGACATTTACATTCATATTCAAATGTTAACCAGAACCAAGGGCAGGTCTTTACAGGTCTCTGATATATCTTACAGTAAAAATAATACCTTGAGGGGTGGGAGAAATCCGTAAAGACACTGAGAATTTGCACTTAGGTCAAGTTTCAGTATTTTTGGATGTTAGTTGCTGGATGTTCTGAGAATTTGCAGGTAAACACTCCAGCGATCATCTAGGTTAGAGTCACAGTTTGGCTTACAGCAACAATTTCAGTTAACCTAAAGATAATCTGAATGGTGTTATCTTCTCTATATCTACCTACATAAAAAGCCAAGAATTTATTGTTAGTACAAATGAAGTCTAGTCAGTCTTGTAATTATTGGTTCAGATCTAATTATTACAGAAAAAGAATACTTTTTTGCAGAAAAACTTTCAACAATAATGAAAATAGAGTTATAATGCTATAGAACACTTAAGCTTTACTTCTTTTCATGGTGTTATATTAACCCTTCTACTGTTCCATGGTCCCAAGGTCACTAACTTCATTCACCTGCAGTGAGGTGTTATGGTGAGTTGTCAGGATCGCGAGTCCTTTGTGGTTTGTTACTGTCATCTATATAAAACTGTGATTTTATAACTAAACTCAATTAAAAAAACCTAAAGAGTTAAAACTATACTCAGTTTTAAAAACTAAAACTCATTACATTCTATGGGTCTTAGTGGAATTTCCTCTGGTGTATTTGAAAATGGGAGCAACTTTTCTAATAAAACTCTAATCATACGTGGTTAATTTGTTTAGAGTGTCTTAGGCATTCTACAGCTGCCTATCTTACTAGTAGATTAGGCCAGTTATTCAGTGTAGAGACAAATATTCAGTCCTGGTTTCTGCTTCAAAGAGCTTACTGTCTAAGTTTAGATACGTGACATGGAAATGAGAAGTGACAAGTGAACAAAAGAAACAGCAGGGGAGAGAGGGAGCACAAAAGGGTATGGTTTACAGAATTATCATAGAGTTTCTCGAAGGCATGTTTCATCTCACAAATTTAGTCATCAAAGTTACGTATCTGGTATTAGCAAATAGAAGACCAATTCCACATGTGGTCAATGGATCAAACTGCATGCCTCCAGAAAGTAATTTAATTTAGAAGTTTATTTTACAGTGAATGAATGACTTTCTGGATGTCGTTCTCTCTCTCCTCCAACAATTGAAAGACTTCACATGTCCTAATCACTTAGCTTTCCGTTTGTAATGTTTTATATGCTAAATCTTTTGTAAGAAGACCATATGGCTAGCTAAGAAAAGATGATAAAGTAACAAGGCAATGATAAGGAATTACCTTAGTGAAAGATTATGGAGCTTCATCTTGTCCTATCCACCATTTTAGAATTGTTTTAAAGAATGACACAGACCAATAGCATTCTTCTGCCTTAATACACTTATGTCTAGGACCCTGTCAGCAGTGGCTTTTCTATGGTGAGACCCTTCTTGACTCAGAACAGTGTTCAGTGAGCAAACCCTGACCCAAAGCTCAGCCGTTTGCTTTGACAGATTGCATAGGCAGAGTGCCGTGTGCTCCTGAGTAGGAACACAACTACGCAATGAAGTAATTTAATAAAAAAGTAAAGCAAGTCTTTTATCCTAAACACATTAGCGACCAGCAGTAAATAGTCCCAGAGACCTAGCGCAATGTCGGTTTTCAGACTTCAGAGGACTCAATAACTGTGTTTTGTGTACACACAGCTGAAGTTTACATATTATTCAGCTCTTACAAGTTAAAGAGAGTAGGGTTGGCATTGCAGGTGTCAAGGTTTAAACCCAGCTGGCAACCAAGCACCACACAGCTGCTCGCTCACTCACTCCTCACCCAGAGAGATATGGAATAGAATCGGAAAGGAATGTAAAACTCAGGGGTTAAGATAAGAACAATTTAATAGGTAAAGCAAAAGCCGCACACACAAGCAAAGCAAACAAGGAATTCATTCACCGCTCCCCACGGGCAGGCAGGGGCTCAGCCATCCCCAGGAAAGCAGGGCTCCATCACGTGTCATGGTTACCCAGGAAGACAAAGGCCAGAATGTCGGATGTTCCCCCCTTCCTTCTTCTTCCCCCAGTTTATATACTCAGCATGACGTCATATGGTACAGAATACCTCTTTAGCTAGTTTGGGCCACCTGTTCTGGCTGTGTTCCCTCCCAATTCCCTGTGCCCCTCCAATCCTCTGGCTGGAAGGGCCCAAGAAACCGAAAAGTCCTTGATTTAGTATAAACATTACCCAGCAACAACTAAAAACATCAGTGCATTATCAACATTGTTCTCATACCAAATCCAAAACACAGCGCTGCACCAGCTACTAAGAAGAAAATTAACCCTGTCCCAGCTGAAACCAGGACGGCAGGAAACCTTGAAAATTAAGCCTCTGTTTCAATCTGTGCTGAATCAAATCTGATTCCAGGGGCTGGGCAGAAGAAGAAGAAAAATGTGACAGATGCCAAAAATGAAATTTCAATTGTACTCCTAGATCATACATTAGAAGTAATTACTGGCTTAATATATGGGACTGTTTTAGTTTGGATAGACATTTAGACATGAAAAAAATCTTGTTTTCATCACGAAGTCTGCAAGGTAAGTTATGATTAGAAGGAAAAGTACTAGCAGTCTATCCAGACTCTACAGCCCTTAAAAAGCAGATGTCATACAAATAATTCAGAACTCTTGGCTGAAAGAGGGGGCTAGGGGACAGACTTTTTAGTAGGGCCTGTAGCAATAGGACAAGGGGTAATGGTTTTAAACTAAAAGAGGGCAAATTTAGACCAGATATTAGGAAGAAATTCTTTACCTTGAGGACAGTGAGGCACTGGAACAAATTGCCCGGAGAAGCAGTTGATGCCCCACCCCTGGCAGTGTTCAAGGCCAGGTTGGACGGGGCTTTGAGAAACCTGGTCTAGTGGTAGGTGTCCCTGCCCATGGCCAGGGCATTGGAACTAGATGACCTTTAAGGAACCTTTCAACCCAAATCATTGTATGATTCTCTAATTCTATGATATTAGCTTCTTTCAATTGACTATGTAAGGAGTACAGACACTTCTAGGCCCCTGGACACTGCATAAGAAGATATTAAGGCCTGGGAGCGTCTGAACCAGAACATGAATTAAGTCTTCCCTCTGGGCACCACGATCTTGCAGTATTCAGAATGTTACATCTGTTTCCTAAGTTGTATGCCCACTGTGGGAAAAAGAAGAAAATTAGGACTGAAACTGCATTTAGGCAGCTTGGATGCAGTCTGTAGTGACTTCAGAATGGAGGAATGTCTTCCCACATAAGGCTTTGATCTGTGGCTAAAACATCTTTCCTCTGTAAATGTCACCATTCTTTAGTCTGTAAATACCACCTACATCATGTATAAGGATAGGTTTTAAAATGGACAGATTTAATGCTCCTTTCTAACACAGGGAGTTTATTATCATCTAAAGGACACCGCCTCTTTTCTTTCTTTTTTTTTCTTTTTCTTTATGCTGCAGTTTACCATGTAAAGTGTAAAGCAGTACTCTGCCAACAGCCGTTTCATATTTTATGTAGATGAATTAAAAGTAATTACTGGAAAATCTTTCACTTGTATACACAAAATTCAAAATTAAACCTGTCCCCTCCTACCTCACACCCAAATGCTTCCACAAATATGTAGTCTATTCACCAGAAATTACACACACTGACAGACTACCCTTAGACTCTCAGAGGTCTTTCTCCACACATTGTGGAAACATATAGCAGCCTCCACCTTAGAAACTGCACTAGATATGTGCTGGACAAAAGGCAGCCTGAGATTCACATCCACACCCTTACACCTGGACTGCAAACAGTCAGAGGCATTCAGTAAAACAGGCGTATAAACTTTGCTGCATGTATTCATTGTAGAATGACATTACGGAAGCATGCTTAAGAGCACAGGCTATATATCATTTAAAATTTTAAAAAGTGAGAGATTTCTTCCTGTAGAGGAACTGCAGAGGATCAATTAACATTGATAATATACAGTTGTGGGCTTGCTTCTGGGGTGGTGGGTTGGCTGATGTGGATAATGTACAGCCATGGCTTGTTTGGGCTAAGTAGCTAAATAGCACTGAGGAGCACCGGTGGAAGAGGAGCACTGGGTGGAGAGAGAGAGGAGACTGGATGAAGAAGAGCCCAGGGATGTAGGAGAGATGAGGAGAGGCCCTGGGAGAAGCTGAGAGA
>JAVJGI010000057.1:7754548-7771763 GCA_035590275.1 Ibycter americanus | reverse complement strand
CACAGACAGTAGATGAACTTTTGGAACCTTGTGTGGGACTGGTGGTGGTGCCGAGGCATGAGAGGGCTGGTATGGGACACTAAAAGCCTTGTTGCAGCTTGATAGTTTGGTAGTGCTGCAACATCTTCCTCTTCAGTTTAGGGATTCTAGAGGACATGCAAAAATAGAAAGATGGAGCGAACATATTGAAAAAAAGATTGGAAGTAATGGGTTTACTTTTTACTTGGATAATATTTCTGCAAAGCTTGTGAAATATAAAATATATATGGTGAGCCAGATATATCTTTTGTTTGAAAACTTTGACTCATTCAGATGCTAAAAATATGTTTTAAATTGAAGTAAATGCTGCTTTTTATCCACCATTTCAACACTTTTCAATGAAAAAATTTAGAAACCAAGGAATTTTGAAATACGGTTTTAAACTGAACAGGTTTTTTGAAAGGGAAAATCCAAAACCTTTACATTAAAAAAATCAAGAAAAAAGTTTTGATTTTCTCAAAAAAACCCCAAAAAAGCAACCAAAACAAGGAAGCCTAAGTGAAATGGTGGTAATGTGGTTTACTGCTGATAGTTTGAATCCTCTTCTTAACATATGAGCTCAAAAAGTTCACTAAGGTTTAAGCAGCAAGCTTCCCAGCCACACCTCTTGAATATTGATGACCCCTGTTTATTGTTCTTGATTTGGTTTCCTGGTTTTACTTAAAATGTAATTATCTTATCATATCAGATCAACACAGATCAGAATTCTGCTCTTGGAAATTGTTATACTACCCTCAAAGCAGCCTCTACTGCATATTCTCTGAATGATTTTATTTCTTTCCACCAATTTGTAGAGAAGTCATGGTTTTAAATCCTGCAGGGGAACATAGTATTAAGACTATAGGAATATACCTGGAAATATTCAGATTAATTTTTTTCCACTTGAAAATGCTGATACATCAACTTGAAAACCTTGGAGTTCTCATAAAGTTTATTTTGTGAAATCCACGTTGTTCTAGACAGAATTTCTATGGACTTTCATTCTTTGACACATTAGATCAATTTTCCAAACCCTGGGCTGCCAGAGGCTCTGGATTTAATATGTTTAGTGAGGCACTGAGAAATAAATAACTGTTGTTTTTATTTCCATGGGTTGTAAAAAAAAAAAAATATTTGAACTTTGGAAAAAAGTCTGTCTGCACAGGTAACCCCCAAAAGTTTAGAATAATTGAATCGTAGAATCATTTACATGGGAAAAGATCTTTCAGATCAAGTCCAACCATTAACCCAGCACTGCCAAGTCCACCACTAAACCATGTCCCTAAGCACCACATTTACATGTCCTTTAAATACCTCCAGGGATGGTGACTCAACCACCTCTCTGGGCAGCCTGTTCCAGGGTTTGATCACTCTTTCACTGAAGAATTTTTTTCCTAATACCTAGTATTAACCTTCCCTGGTGTTACTTGAGGCCATCTCCTCTTTTCCTGTTGCTTGTTATCTGGGAGAAGAGACCTACCCCCATCTGTCTAGAGCTTCATTTCAGGCAGCTGCAGAGAGCGATAAGGTCCCCCTCAGCCTCCTCCTCTGTAGACTAAACAACCCCAGCACCCTCTGCCATTCCGCATAAGACTTGTGCTCCAGACCCTTCACCAACTTCATTGCCCTTCTCTGGACACACTCCAGCACCCCTACATCCCTCTTGAAGTGAGTGGCCCAAACCTGAACACAGGATTCAAGGTGTGACTTCACCACTGTCTAGTACAGGGGGACAATCACTGCCCTGGTCCTGCTGGCCACGCTGTTTTGGATACAAGCCAGGATGCTGTTGGCCACCTTGGCCACCTGGACACATCACTGGTTCATGTTCAGCTGGCTGTCAAGCAACACCCCATGATCCTTTCCCACCAGGCATCTTTCCAACCACCCTTCCCCAAGCCCGTAGCGCTGCGTGGAGCTGGTGTGACCCAAAGGCAGGGCCCGGCACTGAGCCTGGCTGGACCTCATACAACTGGCCTCGGCCCATTGGTCCGGCCCGCCCAGATCCCTCTGCAGAGCCTCCTGCCCTCCAGCAGATCAACACTCCTTCCCCAGCTTGGTGTCATCTGCAAACTTACTGAGGGTGCATTCAATCCCCTTGTCCAGACGATAGATAAAGACATTATACAGGACTGGCCCCAATACTGAGCCCTGGGGAACACCACTTGTTTCTGGCCGCCAACTGGTTGTAACTCCTTTCACCACCACTCTTTGGGCTCGGCCATCCAGCCAGCTTTTACCCAGCACAGAGTGCACCCATCCAAACCATGAGCAGCCAGTTTCTCCAGGACAATGCTGTGGGAGACAGTGTCAAAGGCTTTACTAAGGTCGAGTTAGACAACATCCATAGCCTTTCCCTCATCCACTAAGCAGGTCACCTTGTCGTAGAAGGAGATCAGGTTTGTTGAGCAGGACCTGCTTTTCATGAGCCCATGCTGGCTGGGCCTGATCGCCTGGTTATCCTGGATACACTGCGTGATGGCACTGAGGATGACCTGCTCCATCACCTTCCCCAACACCACAGTCAGTCTGACAGGTCTGTAGTTTTCTGGATTAGTTCAGTTCTGTTGAGAACTAGAATTTCTACCTGCAGCTCTGCTGGCATCTATTTTCTGAGTTTCAGTTCTTTTCTTCTCCATGACTCAAATTTCTCATTTGTAAAGCAGGAATAAGCATACTTTCTCTGGTTATACAGAAGATGTAATTACAACTTAATGAAAACTGACAGAATTGCCAATTTCAGCTGCATATGGCTTGAAAGGAGAACTGAAATTGTTAATTTCTCATCAAGAAAAAAATCTGGTTTAGATCATTACGACACATTTGAAACATTTCAATTGACTTTTTATCATTTCTATTATGATGTAATATGTTATGGAATGGTATTGGATGGTGTGTTATGCAATATTAAAAGACAGAAATGGAAAGTAATTTCAGAAGAAAGAGGCAAAAAGAAAGAAATAGCTTATTTCAACAATGTCAAAATGTAGTATTTTGAATTGTGAGAGCTTTATTCCATTTCTCTTCAGAATAATACTATATTGAATCTGACTCAATTTTTGTAAAGTGTTTAATTTCTGAGTGAATTGTGCATTCCTGATGGGAATATGGTTTTGACAAAGACTCTTCCGTTTCCTTGAAAAGTGCTGTGAAATCTAAGAGTGGAAAGTGCTATATATAGACCAAGAATTACTATAATGGGTCTGATCCCAACCAGGCTAAAGAGGCATGACAGCTCACATAATGTGCTCATCTCCCTTTACAGAGCTGTGAAAGTAACAACCACACTCCTGTTTCTTGATTTCTGAAGGCAGGGTGCGAAGATCTGGTCTTGAGTCCTGCCTCAATTGATACAGAAGAAACATGTGAGCAGCATAAGTAGTAGAAACTTGTGCACTATGACTTTTTGTTTCACGGCTGGAATTTCTGATGTCTAGTAAAGTATGAGTGTTGATTGCAGTATTTCCTGTTGCTGGGGTTTATTGCTACAGGTTGCAAAAAGCTGAGAAAAGGTTGCTGATAGCTCCTCTTTCCGTTGTGGCTTCTAGTGTGACTATTAAGGACAGATTTCATAATCTTACCCCTCAGATGATTATACGAATTAAGAACATGTCTTCTTTTTTTCAACCATTATTTTCATGGTTCTTATTAGAACTTAAGACATGTAAATGTCTTCTCTATTAATTGTGCACACAACTGTGTAACAGGTTCACAAGCTGTTGAAGAGGGAGTGCTGACAGAGAAACAAACAAATGTGCAGACATTGATATAAATACAGAATTTCTTTTTATCAGGTTCGTTTACTTAGGAAACTAGGCTGTAGCATACACAAAGAAACAATTCTACATGCAGATCAAGCCTGATAGAAGAGAACTTGTGAATTTTCCAGGATCTAACATGCAAGTTGAACAAAGCCATAGACCAAAATAATACTTAGGGTAAGACTGAGAGAATAAAACCTTTTCAGTTAAAGTTGCAGGAGAAATGTCTGTGTGTGGTTGGAATAAGGAGTATTTGGTTCAATACTTGAGTAAGAGCCTGGGTCATCTGCAGTAAAGCCATTGCTTGAGTGCTCAAAGTAAACACTTGACTCTGCCAGAATAGGATGTGTATTCCAGGAAGCCAAAGTGCAATCTCACAGGGTGAAGCATCATGAAAAATCCAGTAGTTATGAATGAGTGACACTAGCAAGGATAAAACAACAGGGGACCTCAACCCTCCTGCTTCAGGGCATGAATTGTTTAAGAAAGATGAAAGGCATTTTCACCCCTTTTCCCCCTTAAGTATAATACTGAACAATTGGTTCTTCTGGCTGCGTGTCTGTTGCTCTCAAGTACCAAACACTGACCATCAATGACAAGAGGGCAGGACCCTTGGGTGCTAATTCTTGTTTGCACACAAAATCAAGGCATGTAGGCAGATGGACGCCTCAAAGCTGGGAAAAAGCTGTGTGGCTTCTTCTGAGAGCTAAAGGTTGAGACACACAGATCCACGTGCCTCTAGGTTAAATAAAGTTTTGTTATCCTCAGCCTCTGAAGTGATTAAATTTGTCCCAGTATCATTACAAAATGGAATTAGCAGCAAATCATGGAGCCACAGTAGCCTGGGGGTGGTTTCAACAGATATGACGAAACCACTTTAATAACAAGGGCTGAGAATGACAGGTCACAATTACTGTTGGTGCTGCTGTTAATTTACATCAATGCAACAGTTCCATGGCAGCCATCATTCAGGTTTATGCTGATTTCCTAGCAAGTATTTCTGGGTATATAAATGTTACCAATATTTTGGGATGTGCTGGTAGATCATGAAGAGAGATCCATCATTTTTTGAAGATGATAATGCCCTGAAACTGGACATTGGAAGAAGGTTTTTGCCAATCAGCTTTCAAACAGGAGAAGTAAGGACAGAAAAATATGACAAAATCCTAAACGCTTTTAAAAGAAAAGCAAACCTACTTTAAAAGGATTGTGTAATGTTATATTTATAGTGGAAAGAGATAGCACTTAAATGATTTTGAGTCCTCTTCCAGTCTCTGTGTTTCTGTGAAGAAAGATATGCCACACTTTCATTTCTGCTTTGTTGATGCAGTTCAGTCATAACTGACCCTCTTAGTTCTTTATTTCCTCTTTTTTTGATGATGGGAAGTATTAGAAATTGAGCTGATCCTCTATGTTCTTTTTTTTTCTTTTCCCCTGATGTCCGAAACCATAAAATCCATCAGATTTAGTGTAAGTCACAACAAAATACTTTTTTGATGCAATTCAAGGCCAAGCTCATAGTGAACCTGAAGTGAGCTTTAGCTAATCTTTTGGCTTAGATAGAAACAGTACAAACACTGATTTCATTTCCCCAACACAAGGTAAACACCCATCCAGTCATTGCGGCAACTAAGAGGCAAAGGTTGTATTGATAGAGACAAAGACTGTGGCTGGTATCCATGTGAACAGAGAGAAGGATTCCAAAGCTCCAATTAAAATGTATTTAATGCCAACAAATAAACAAAACAAATGAGCATGAAGACTAAAAGGCATCACTTCTTCATTTCCAACAAGATTTTAATCAAAACCAAGTAATACTTCCAATTTTTTCTACCTACCTCTCTTCCTGTTCTGTTTCTTCACTCATTTGAATGTAGGTGCTTCCCTCCTGTTAATCTCTAGATTCACTGTACCAGTGCAGCATACAGGAGAGTGCAGGAATCTTAAATATCCCAGGCCTTCTATATCATACTCTGAAGAACAGAATCAGATGTGACCTTTGAAATGTTTGGAGAATTCATTGTGCAGAAGCCATTTTTCTTCGTATGAAATAGTCTGGAAAACCCACCACTTTCACAGGAAGTAAATTCTTGCTGAACAGAATGAAGTGAAATGATCCTTCGTTTGGCAAACTGAATATAGTTCCATATTGGCCAAGAAACAGAATTGCATACTTGAGAATTAAAATTGTTCCTTAGCATAGAAACACCAATCTAAAATATTTAATTTTATTTAATGTTACAATCCAATCTGTATCATTTAACAACCTTCTTACTGCCTCCCAACCATAGCTCAGAATTTAAACTTGGTTGGGAAAAGTGATACAAAAATTCAGCACCTTTAATATTCTGCTTAAGACCCCGTGTCACCTCTCTAGTCCAATGTTATAATTGTCTGAGCATGTATAGATTTTTTTTTTCTTTGCAGCTTTCTTGAGCTGACATAAAGGTTGACAAGCTTGGTGACATAATGGCTATTATTTCAAGTAGTTTCTAAACAATATCATTTTTGTACCCTTCTGCTTTCAGTAAAATTATAGGTTTCTTTATTTTTTATGAAACAATGGCTCTCAACTCCCATGCCATATTTCCTGGGCGAATTTCAGATAAGATTGCCATGACTCATTATCAATGCAATTATTGCTGTTGACGTCAATGGAAGCATTGGTTATGCTGTAGTCTCCATTCATGGCGTCACTTGCAAGGACAGAGTTCTAAACACTATCTTGTTATTTAGTCTACCTGTGTAAAGCAAATAAATAAATGAATACAAATAGAAATACTTCAGAATATATTAAGCTGCTAATTCAAAATATATCCAGATAAATAAGAGCAATATTTATAGAAATGTACTGGTAAGAGATCAGCTGTGAATGTGAATGAAGAGCTGATAAAATCTCATTACCTGCTGGGGGCTGACAACTGAAATGACCTGCTAGACATCTGCTGGAAATTCAATCAGGTACCTGCAAAAAGCAGACATCCCCTGCAAAAATCCAACATGTGTAGGGTTTCATTTAGTGTTTAGGTGTTCCATCCCTGTGCAGTCAGGAGTGCAGGAGGCCTGTCAAGATTTCAAGCTTGTCTAAGGCAGAAGGAAACTTTAAAGGGCTTGCTTTATCCCTTTTCCTCCCTGCTTCATCCTACTGTGAGTTTTATGTGCCTTAGTTTCTAATAAGGGAATCAAAACTTATTTTTCTTTTTTTTTTTTTTTTTTTTTGATAAAACTTTATTTTTAGTGTCCTTTCTCACCAGACAAAAAAGGGTCATGGTTATGAGGTGGGAGGATATTGGCTCCACTCACATGATATTGGTTCCACTCACAAGAGTCTGCAAATGCTTAAACGTGGTGTTGGTGAGGGACAAAGTTTCAGGTGGCCTCAGGAACTTTGTACTGTCTCCACCGCACTGGAGGAACTGCCTCTCCAGTCACAGATTGCTCTCTAGTCCTCAGCTCATGTTCTGAAAACCCCAAACTCTCTTACTGAAACTCATTAATATTGTCCTGCCCAGTTGTAAAAATTTACCCCATATTCCAAATAAACTTACTTCCTTCAGTGAGAACTCAGTGTTTTCATTTTATTGGTTTCCATCACATACGGGCTAAACAAGACTTCTTTTAGGGAAGAAAGAAGCACTAATACAGTCTAAAGCTGCATCCATCCAGGGGTTGAGAAGATATGTACGACAATCCCAAAACGATGTTAGGTAATTCTGAAAAGAGAAAGAAAGAGGTTGCACTGACACTTTTGTAATCAAAAAAGTGAAATCAAAGTAGACAGAGTACTAATGTAACTCATACAGCATTTGGGAGAACTGCTCACAAATATGACCACACTTGTCCAAGGAACATAAATGTCTAATTGGATCAAGCTGTTGAAAAGCTCCAGGAATGATCTAGGAAAGGAGAACTTACTTTGTGAAATTTGATTTATTTAGAACTGCAAAATGAAGGCAGAGAGGGAATAAAATGTTCCCTGTTAAAGAAATAAACATTATCATAGTACTTGGCTGTGTTTTACAAATGTCCAGATAAAGTGAGGTATTTAATACAAATGATCAACCAAAGATATTTCTGCTGGAAGTTAAAGAAATTGGTAACCATTGAAGAAGCATTATTCTGGGAGAGCCTTCTAGCAGGAACAGTGAGTGCAAATGACCTAGGTAATCTGAGATTTCTTTGCTATCTTTTGTTTGCTGCTTTTTTCTTTTTTTTTTTTTTAAGATTAATTGTGACCAGTTTGTTGATGACATTATGTGCCTTAGTTTCCAATGACAACAGCGGACTGAATTCTGTGATAGAGATCCCTTTCCATTATGTGCGTTCTTATGCATTATAGTAATGTGTACCATTACAACAAACAAACAAGAAACCCAAATATTTCCTTGATAGAGTGGATATAAGTTGACATATTCTGAAGTAGCTGATACTCTCAGAAATTCTGCAGGTGAGACATATCCAAATGTACACAATTAACAACACTGCAGTACCTTCCAACTGATTAAACCAACTATATATAGCAGAACCCTGAGTTCATTCAGGCAAGTAAAATGGCCCTTATGAATTTTATTTGAATTTTCTGCTCCAGATCCTTACCTTTGAACGTATCTTAATAATTTAGTTGAACAACAGATTTGTTTGCGTAAGAGGGTTTGATAACACGTTCTATTCTACTAAGTAGTCATTAGGCTGCCTGCCTTAATGACTGTGATACAGATGCAGAATTCAAGGAACCTGGGATTTATTCTGTCATTAATTCAATGCACAGTTTTTGAACAAGTCACTCTCTTACAACAAGAACTTGCATAACTTTGGGTTATTCTGTGAGGTAGGTAGATGGCAGCTGTCATGTGCCACTATTACCCTTGAAAATTGCAGGTTTCTCTCCATTGGATATAACCAGAACATACACTGCTGGTCAGACTTACACATCTAACTTTTAGACACTGAAATTAGATCATTAATTCTGACCATATATTTTTTAAAGGATATTTGCATTACGAGGCAGTAATTCATAACCTCAAATACTTTTTCTTAGATTTCAGTGTGAATGGTATCTGATTAGGAAAAAAAAAGAAAAAGAAAGAAAAAAAAATTCAGAATTTCAACCAAGCAAGAAAAAATCCCTAAGGAAGTTCAAAGCAACACAAAGAGTAATGCTATGGTCACAGATTATAGCTGGAGTATCATCCATCAGATAAAACAGATGATATGTTACTAACCACAAATATGAAGAAATTTTGATTTCTGGAAGGAGTTCTCACCCTTATTTTTATACAACAGACAGGTAGATCCACACATAATTTGAAATAAATATTTTGCGTTTAGATTGCTGTGGCTACTCCAACAGATTTTATTGCTCCCCCTTTCTCTCAGACCTTTTATTCTCAACATCATTGTCCAGGCTGAACATAATTTACTATGAGATTACACACTTGCTGTCCTCAGAAATGGTCCAACCACGCTGCAGCAGACGGTTTTAATAGTGGTAGAACACTACCTGACTTATAGTTTCCATACCCTAGAATCTCAACTGGCAATAAATAATAAGGATCAGACCAGGATTTTGGAAACAAATTAGACCCTTTCATTGATTATTTTTCCTAATAGAGGTGTGGGGGCTATTTAAAAGCACTAGTGATAGTGAGAGGGCAAGTGCTTCTTTTCAGGCAGCCTAGCCTTGTAGGCAAAATGAAGGCTGTCCAAATCGCTACCACTGCCAAGTTTCTTTGTCTTTAAATTTACACCATAAAGTTATTTCACACATTAGCCAAAAGGAACAAGACAGAACAAAAATGCAGGACAAGTTGGAATCCATTTGGTTTTGTTCTTTTCCAGACTTAGTAGATTCATGTACTGCCTCCATTAATGAAGTACCTAAAATTTTTTTGTTGCGTGAGCTGGAAAAAGTGTATAGCAACAACAAAAAAGCCCTCAGTACCTTCTCTGATCTAAAATCAGTAAAGTCACATGAGTCATATCAGCAACTTGATCAGATTAATATCAGAAGTTTGGGTAAAGTGAAATGCTTTCGAAGAATTCCCCTAACTCCAGAAAGAAAGGACATTTTTCTAGCACAAACTGTGATAGAAGAGTGACAGTAAAATTGAGATCCTAAAAGCCTGACTGGAAAGGAAAGACACGAACACCTGTTTCAGTCCCCACAGCAAAAAGGAAGGGAAATTGTAATATCAAGAGATGACATATCTGAAGGTTGCATTTTTCTCAGTTCATTTCCATGATGTTGGACTCGCCCTCCCTGACAAGGTCTGAAAAAGATGTAGTTTATGAGGGTGGTTCAAGTGTGATAAAGAAGCTGCAAGTTGAGGACATGAAGGGTTAGGTGCCCTTGAGGAGCGGATGGGCTCGAGTGCTCTGCAAGGATTGATGTTATTAAATTGAATTATTATTATTAGCACTCATATGACATAGGGAATGGATGAGCAAAAGAAAAGAAAAAAAACTACACATGAGCAAAAGTGAAATTAAAATGCAGTGCAGAAAATATTGCAAGAAAACTGCTAACACTTCATAATTATAAATATACATGTAATGTACTCTTGAAAAAAGAAAAGTAGAAGAAAACAACAGCATGTCAGGTAATCTTGATACCTCCTTCAGACTCTGCCTTAGTATCTTTTAAAAATGGGTGCTGGTCCACCAAATTATGCAGTAACCTGCCTTCCCACAAATGCCTCCTTAACCCCTTGTAGCTGAGAGCTACACTGTGTCCCGCTGAACAGTTTATTGGGAGTCAGCAAGCACTTGTTGATATAAGGCAATTGTGGTAGACAGTTCATGGAAACAGATAATGCTTCATCTAGATTTTTATATATAGATAGATCACATGCATACATCTATATCTCTGACACGTGTCTCTAAGTGCACACGTGTGCATATACGTATACATACATATGTGTGTGTGTGTATGTAAGCACATAAGAGGAAATATATATATTTATGAAAAAACAGCTCTGCTTGGTTTTGTTACAGGATAAATACACCCACTGTTTCTATCAGAAACACAGTCATGCAATACCCTTAAGGTATTACATTTCTCACCTCTTTTATATTCCACAATCTGAGCTGTTTGGCCCAGAATTCATATCTTTTTAATGTCTTTCAGCATTTGTGTTTCAGATGAAGAAGGAGCAGGGCAGAGGAAATGATCTTGTCATGAAAGGAGTGGTTTAGGTCAGGTCAACTGAAGAATCACCACCAAAGGTTTTGAGCGAAATGGGTTTAATACAAATTTATGGAAATATGGCTACACAAGATTTGATGGCAAGGTTCACTCTATTACTTATTAAAGGAAAAGGGCCTGGGGGTGGTGGTTGATGGCCAGCAGAACATGAGCGAGCAGTGTGCCCAGGTGGACAAGAAAGCCAACAGCATCCTGGCTTGTATCAGAAATAGTGTGGCCAGCAGGACAAAGAAAGTGATCGTCCCCCTGTACCCAGCACTGGTGAGGATGCACCTCCAATACTGTGTTCAGTTTTGGGTCCCTTGCTACAAGAGGGACATTGACGTGCTGGAGCATGTCCAGAGAAAGGCAATGAGGCTGGTGACGAGTCTGGAGTACAAGTCTTATGTGGAATGGCCAAGGGTAGTGGGGTTGTTCAGTCTGGAGAGAAGGAGGCTGAGGGTGGACCTTATTGCTCTCTACAACTACCTGAAAGGAGGTTGTAGGCAGGTGGGTTAGGTCTCTTCTCCCAGATAATGAGAGACAGGACAAGAGGAAATGGCTTCAAGCTACATCAGGGGAGGTTTAGATTGAATAGTAGGAAAAATTTTTTCAGTGAAAGAGTGGTCCAGCCCTGGAACAGGCTACCCAGAGAGGTGGTTGAGTCACCATCCCTGGAGGTATTTAAAGGACTTGTAAATGTGGTGCTTAGAGACATGGTTTAGTGGTGGACTTGGCAGTGCTGGGTTAATGGTTGGACTTGATAATCTGAAAGGTCTTTTCCAACCTATGTGATTCTATGATTCTATGATTCTAATACATGGACTAAATGCACAGAGATAAATGAAATTGAAGTCAAGTCAGAATAAAGTTGGAAATAGTTTGTAAAAATCAAAGGCATAAGTGGGTAAAGGATATCCTCCCATTGAGTCATGAGGTTTGCAGTGGACCCCCTTGCTTTCTAAACTCTCATAGAGTTTATGTGCGGCTAGATCCAATCTTAGTCTCAGAGTTGGTCAACAGTTTATGTCTAATGGGAGCGATATAGAGAGTGGGACAAAGAATAAAGGAGGCCCTTCCGCTGAGTCACAAGGTTCAGAGTAGAACCTAACAAACTATGACAGCATTTAGTTACATGTCTTGGTTTCAGCTGGGATGCAGTTACTCATCTTCTCAGGAGCTAGTGCAGTGCTGTGTTTCGGCTTTGATGTGAGACTTTTCAGTTCCTCAGGCCTTGCTAGTGAAAAGGTTGGAGGGGCACAAGGAATTGGGAGGGGACACAGCCAGGCCAGCTGACCCCAATTAGCTGAAGTGTTATTCCATACCGTGGGACATCATGCCTGGTATATATACGTGGGGGGTTGGCCAGGGCGGGCTGGTCATTGCTCAGGGACTGGCTGGGCATCGGTCGGTGGGTGGTGAGCCGTTGCACTGTGCACCACGTGTACCTTTCTTCCTTTCCCTCTGGATTTTATTCTTTCCCTTCCCCTTTTCTTTGCAACAGTTATTATCATCATTGTTATTACTGTTCTTTCATTTTTATTCTGTTTCAGTATGGCTAGATCTACTCCTAGTCTCAGAGCTGGACAATGGATTAGATCTAGAGAAATATGAAGAGTAGGGGGACTTCTGCCATTGAGTCACAAGGTTCAGATCAGACCCACTTGCTTTCTAAACTCTTACAGATTTTAGGTGCAGCTAGGTCCAGTCTTAGTCTCAGACTTGGACAATCCTTTGTATCTAAAGGGGAGAGAGACAGACAATGTGTTCACAATTCAAGCTTATCCATAGGATTTTAGCAGCAAAGCACATCAATAAAATTTGTTCAAATTACTAAAACAACTTAACTGATTCAAGATTATAATGCTTATTATGACAAAGGCATATCTGTTACAAGTTCCCCTTGAGTTCAGTGAAATACTCATGTCTAATGTCTTTTGCATTCCTCAACATGCAGCGGGTTGAGCCTTGAGGAGCACGGGTATCAGCCCAGGACCTGTCATTGGCTTTCAGAGATGGTCCCCCTAGTATCACAGACTTGGTAGTTCACGAGTTCTGAGCAGTGTTCCACTCAGACAGAGATGCTGGTCACGGTCTGCTGCAGTCCATGAGAGCTCAAAAGGGTCTCACTTTAGGATTGCTGTTGATAAGGTTGTGAGTATGAGATAATTGGCTTTAGTTATCTGTAAATTTCCATCCTGGCCACAACCCGAGCTGGTAATTTTTCAAAAATTCCAAGAAGAATTGTATTGTTCTACTTGGGTTACCACTCGGGCTACGACCCAGGCAGGAACATTCTGGGGTTGTCAGGAAATAACTGATTCTCTCCGTCCTCATTCCCTGCTTTGACCAGTCAACAGGAGTTCCAGTACAGACAGTGCCACGTTCTGCCTTAGCCAAATAAGAGTTACTGGTACAATCAAGGGATGTCTAACTGCCCAACTCATTACTCAAGGTTCCTAGGCCTAATTAGCAGCTCCCAGAGTTGTAGAACAACGCGGAGAAGAAGAAGTGCACCACCATAGATCTACCATTCAAAATGGCTTTCATGAACCTTGCTAGCAAGTACACTAGAGGATAATATTCCAAATTGCTTGTCATGGGAGTGAAACATAGGATAGCACTGCTGGGGCAGCAACGAAAAGAGAAGCCTGTGCAATCATTTTGTCTATATGTAAGGTAAGTAGTGGCAGTTGTTGCAAGACAATGGCATATCTAGTACAAAAATGTGTCTACCTCTCCAAACATGTCGTTGCCTTTTGGGTGGGCTTTGGCAGACCCTTCTTAACTGACCTTCAGGATTTAGTTTGGACTTGAAGTAATACTAAACATAGCTTCTATCTTCCTTTCTGGAACTGGATCACTTTTGGCGAAAGCAAAGAACATAAAGCTCAAGGTCTTTGCTCTGAGTTCATTCAGAGTGTATTGGCATATGATTGGTATACAAACTCATGCAGGTTAACATACCCACAAATTCTGGGAACAAATAGTTCATACAGTTTCCTAAAAATACAATGAATGTATGTCATGGTGTAGCAGGTTTGCATGGCAAGGTTTTGGTAGCACAGGGGTTACAGGAGGGGTTTCTGTGAGATGTCAGAAGTTTTCCCCATGTCCAATGGAGCCAATGCCAGCCGGCTCCAAGACGGACCCACCACTGGCCAAGGCTGAGCCCATCAGTGATAGTGGTAGCACCTCTGGGATAGTGTATTAAGAAGGGAAGAAAAAAAAAAAAATCAGTGCCAGTGAGAAAGAGGAGTTAGACAGTGTGAGAGCAAGAAATCTGCAGACACCCAGGCCAGTGCAGAAGGAGGGGAGGAGGTGATCCAGGTGCCAGAGCAGAGATTCCTGTGGTGAAGACCATGGTGAGGCAGGTTGTCCCCATGCAGCCCATGGAGGTTAACAGTGGAGCAGATAGCCACCTGCAGCCCATGAAGGACCCCACACCGGAGCAGGTGGATGCCCAAAGGAGACTGTGACTTGTTGGAAGCCTGCACTGGAGCAGGTTTTCTGGCAGGAATTGTGGACCTGTGGGGGACCCACACTGGAGCAGCTTGTTCGTAAAGGGCTGCACCCCATGGGAGGGAGCCATGCTGGAGCAGTGTGTGAAGAACTGCGGCCCATGGGAAGGACTCATGTTGGAGAAGTTCATGGAGAACTGTCTCCTATGGGAGTGACCCCACACCGGAGCAGGGGAAGTCCTCCTCCTGAGGAGGATGGAGCTGCAGAGATGTGTGATGAACTGACTGTAACCCCCATTTCCCATCCCCCTGTGCTGCTCGGGGGGAGGGTGTAGAGGAATTGGGAATTAAGTTAAGCCCAGGAAGAAGGGAAGGGCAGGGAGAAGGTGTTTTTTCTGATCTGAATGGTAAAAAATTGAAGTAATTTTCCCCAAGCTGAGTCTGTTTTGCCCATGACAGTAATTGCTGAGGGATCTCCCTGTCCTCATCTCAACCCACAAGCCTTTTGTTATGTTTTCTCTATCCTGTCCAGTTAAGGAGGGGAATGACAGGGAGGCTTTGGTGGGCACCTGGCATCCAGCCAGGGTCAGCCCACCACACGTGGTTTAATACCACCCAGCAGTTAAGCACCACACAGCCATTTGTTTACTTCCCCAGAAAAGAATCAGAAGGGTAAAGTAAGAAAACTTGTGGGTTGAGATGAAGACAGTTTAATAAGTAAAGCAAAAGCTGCACGTGCAAGCAAAGCAAAATAAATAATTCGTTCACCACTTCCCATCGGCAGGCAGGTGTTCAGAACCATTTCCAGGAAAGCAGGGCTCCATCACACGTTGATGGTTACTAGGGAAGTCAAAAGTAATAACTCTGAACATCCCCACTTCCTCTTTCTTCCCCCAGCTTTATATGTTGAGCGTAATGTTCTGTGGTTTGGAATATCCCTTTGGCCAGTTGGGGTCAGCTGTCCTGGCTGTGTCGCCTCCCAACTCACTGTGCCCCCCCAGCCTGCTCTCGGGTGGGGTGCGGTGAGGAGCGGAAAATTTCTTGACGCTGTGTAAGAACTGCTCAGCAATAATTTTAAAATCTCTGCATTGTCAACACTGTTATCAGCACAAATCCAAAACATAGTCTCATACTAGCTGTTATGGAGAAAATTAACTCTATCCCAGTCAAAACCAGCAGAATATACCACTACGGGAATGCAAGAAACTTTTAAGTGATAAATGAGTACTGACACTGATGATGATATCTAAGTAAAATTATTTTGGGTACCTCATATTTAGTCTAAGTATCTATACGGCAAGCACTTCCGTAATTTTGACCAGCTTTCTATTCACTGATCCTCATAATGGCTGTTTAATAAGAGCATGTCTGAGAGAATAATATCTCATCTTTGTCACAGCTCATGGTCCCACTGGTTTTTTGTTCTGGTGTTTCCCACAAATGTCAGTGCTTTACCTTTCCAAAACTTGTTTGCCAAAGAGCCAAAGGGATGACTGGAGCAATGTGCCATTCATATTCACTGCTAGCTGTGGACAGTACCAAGGAGCTCTCACCCTCGACTTACCAACGAGTGGGGGAAGCCTTAGCATTATGCGCAGCATCAGATCATCCCACAGCAGTAGGAGAGCTGACAGCCTTGTATGCATCAGGTCCTCCATGCCATAAGGCCTTACATTTTTAGAACAGTGAGCATTTCTGCTGGCTAAATATGTCAGAAACCGAAAAGGAAATTGCCACAAAAAAAACCCCAAAACCCACCACTTTTTCTTTTTTTCTTTTTTTTTTTTTTTTTTCAGGAAAGCACTTTAAAAAAAAATAAGAAAGAAAGAAAAAAAAGTACTAATAAAACTACACTGCTTGAACTGACAATGCCAGATGGGTCGAAAATCAGGACAAGGGACAGACAGTGAATGAAAGAAAAAGAGGTGACAGGTAAATGAGAATGATACAACTCCCATTATAGCTAATTGGATACCAGTCCATGGTGTGCTTGGCTTATTTAGTCCAACCTAAATCTCTTCCAAAGGAAAAGTTCACAGTGAGGGAAATCAAAGCCAGAAGACCAATTGTCCCCAATCACATTCCAAAGTTTGAGAGTCCATTTATCACAGCTTACTCTTTCTCTGTGCATGCTCATGTCTTCATGAATTAATGCAGGCCTACATATGAAAATCAATGTTTCTTACACATATAAACACTGCGGATCTGAATCAATCTCTCAAAGCCAAAGAGGGTTAAATATTTAAACAAGCTATGTATTGAAATGCATTTTTAATGCCGTGAAGTCATTCCGATGAAAGATTACTCAAGAGCCTTCGTTACTGAGTTTAGAGAGTAATGTGGTATTATTGGAACAGATGGCGCAGCTGTGTGCAGCCTCAGCCTCCGCCCTCCCCCCCGGGGCAAATCCAAGTGCCACTCCTGCGCAAAGCCACCCGCTGCCAGCCAATGGACTGAATGGATGGATGGCTACGTCTAGCTTCCACATCCATACACGACAGCCAGGACAGCTAAAGTCTTTAAGAACCGGTTCCTTAAAGAGAACGGCTCCTTCTGTAATCCCATGTTTCCTACGTGCAGCGGGGAGGGGAAGAGGGAAGCAATGCCGCGAGCATGAAGAATGAACTCACTGTGCTGCTCTGTGCCTTAATTGCTAGGATTATGTGGTATCATTATGTCAACTGCAATTGTCTCCGTTAATTTCAAGCTGGCCTATCGGGGGGGGGGGGGGGGGGGGGGGGGGGGGGGGGGGGGGGGGGGGGGGGGGGGGGGGGGGGGGGGGGGGGGGGGGG
>JAVJGI010000057.1:7724857-7754448 GCA_035590275.1 Ibycter americanus | reverse complement strand
CCACTTCCAAGCACCCCCCACCCCCATCCCACCTTTCTTTCTTCCCTCCCCATTGCTGAATGAGTGCGTGTGGGTGTTAGGAGAGTGACAAAGAAAGGGGAGAACCATCCGGACACATTTTGATGATTATTAATTAAAAAAGACAAAGGAAGAAACAGGCAAGTGTGAAGTCAGGGTCTGTGCTGTGGCAATCCAAGAAATGATTAGTTGCATGGATATTAACACTGTCGCAGCTGCAGGGAAGAGGAGCCTTGCACCTCAGGAGACTACTTCTGGAGCTTTCCCTCGCATTGAGTTTTTCGTTGGAGACAGGTACAAAGAATGTCAGTTTATGATTAAGGACCTGACTTCTAGAGTTATACAATAGGATCAGATTCATCACATACCCTTTAGTCTATATTTACAATACTGCATACAAAGAGGGTGCATAAAGTCTCAAAATGCCTCTCTCCTGATCTTGCACTGATGTAATTTAATTGGCTTCTGTGGAAAGATTTCTAGTTTGTGTGTGCACCTTTTTATCTACCTAGTGAATAGGCTGAGTTTTCTGAAAGATTAATGTTATAGCTACTCAACAACATTGAGCTGTGCTGCATGGTATTTTGGAATAGAAGCCAGAATCCAGATTAAAGTATGTTTAGGCAGTGCCTGCTGGAGAATCCTCAACCTGGTAGACTCCATCAAAGCATCTTCCCATAGATTTAAGTATCTTCTTTGAGCTGAAGTACCAACCTGGGTACTGAATATCCAGGATGTAATTAACATGCTAATTTTTAAATCTAGAAATTTGAAGTAGAAATACAAAACATTTAGTGATGCCCGTTATGTGCTGCGGTTCCTCCAGAGGTTTCCTTTCTGATCTCAAAAATATCTCTCCTTATTTAAACAGTCTTTCTATTGCTCTGGTGATCCTCTTTCTGTATCCAAGGCTTTTTCTGAGTAAAAGTGGCAAGGATGGAATTCAATATTCTAGGGGAGATCACATAAATGACTTGTGTAACAACATTAGTTCTTCCTTACCACTACTACAGAAAATTCATTTCACATCTGTTAGGACTGCATTTACTTTGTCCATAGCCACACGGAAGCTTCACAGTCAAGCTGTAATCAAGTAAGACAAGCAAGTCTTTCTTTTCCTTCGGACTTCACCAAATAAGTAAATACCTATCTTCTTGTAAAGTTTTATTTTTTTAATCCTTCAACATGCAATCTCTGATCCAGTGTTATTTCTATTATTTCGGTTTCTGAGGCCACCTCTTTCTTTTTGGCTGGCAAACAATGACTTTTCTGCTTTGGCGTTCCCTCTTAATTGTGCATTATTAGGAAATATCTTTACCTTGCTGATGATTTGAAGCATAATTATCAAACAAAGCAGCAGACAGAAAAAAAAAAAAATCTTTGCTCTGTTAAAATTCTCAAGATTTCAATAATATCAGACAAGTAAGTAAAGCATCAAATGAGGTCCAGAGAGAGAAAAATACATTACAATAAAAAAAAGGTTTTTCTTAATTTAAATTCCTTTCTGGTGTAAGTGCTTGTTAATAACACCAGATTTAGCAATCAAATGGATTTATACCAGCAGCTTGGGTTGCCACATGTAAAATAACATGGTTATTTCTAGTAAGTACCTAAAATTTGTATTCTTTGTGCACTCAAATTGCTAGGTAATGTCACTTAATTTTCACTTCACCAAAGGAAGTTATGTTAACTCACTTTTCATTTGGAGCAGGATAACAATATGTGAAGGAGTTACGTTGCTCAGCTGACAAGCAATAACTTCTCAAACTGCCACAGCTCTATTGATCTCTAAACAATACTAGATGACAGTGATTTGTAGGCATCACAGAAAAGGTAGAGTTTTAAGTGGGTATTTATAAAAGGACACAGATTTTGATTTTCAGGATTCCACAGCAGTGAATATTTGATCTCAGGAAGGAAAGTATTTCTAAGGATAAATAGAAAATAGAAATTATTTTTTGAGTGTTTAAGAAATTTTTCAAGCTCTTTGGAACATGGGAATTTGCAAACTGGATTAGGAACAAGGACTGTCTAGTCCTGCCCTGGACAAAAGCTGACATTTTAGATTCAGGTAAGTTTGCAGCACTCTTTCTGGAGCTGGGCAGAGATGTATTCTCATTCTCTAATGTAAACTTGCAGAATGTTGCTGGTAACTTTAAAAGAACAACCTAACCCAACTGTTATGCAAGCGTATTTTAAGTTTTCTTTTAACTTGCTTTGTTTGGTTTTAAATCAATGGTGTTTCCTAGAAATCAAAAGGCTATCAGGGATAGCAAAGAAAATGGAAGGATTCAAACTAAGATACAGCACTCAGAGCTGTGATGGCCATCAGATATTTTAATGGCCTTACCAACTGCTGCAACTTGTGTTGAACTGAACTGCCAGGCAGACATGGAAATAAGTTTAGAAGGTTCTGCTTTGCTAAAAGAGCTCTATTAAGAGCAAGATACCACTGGAAATGAAACCTTCATGTGAACTGAAACATCTTTAAAAAATCAAGCAGCTCTCCACCATGATTTATGTGTTTTACCTTCACAGACATTGTTAGTTTTCTTTATTTTTCCTGCATATTCTGCTGAAAACAAATGGCCACAAAGATCATAGCTGCATGGCTTGCTGGAGAAAGTCTTGTTCAGTAGGTGGTAATGCTCCCAGCTGAGTGGCTCTGAGCCAAATGAGACCCAAAAGCTCCTCACTGCAATAGCTTGGTGCTTGGAAAATAAAATATTATCTTGGGTACTGCAGTGCGTTAATGTAACTACATAGCTTCTGTACCTGTGATGGTTTATGTCTTTTAAATTTCGAATAGGGACATTGCCCATGGAGACATGCCCCTACATTTATGGAACTGCTTCAAACCACCCTTAATTTCCAGAAGTGCTCTCTTCAGATTTCTACTTTATTTATGTGATTTCCATTGCATTTACAAGACTGAAAGCATTAGTATAAAGAAGCTGGCAAGCAGAAATGCTTTTTGGCTGGAAAGGTAATGGAATTTTGCTCAGTTATTTTACCAGGAGTACAGGATGATTAGCACTAATTACAGCTTGAGACGCTGAGACAAATTTGGAGTAAAAATGCAAGATGTCTTTTAAAAATAACTATTGCAGTAATAATGTTATTTGTCTCGAAGCAAACAAACAGAAAAGGCTTTCCATTTACTGGTTTGTTTTTTGCGTTTTTTTAAAGTGTCATTTTAGAATATACTTGAATTTCATCGAAATTGTTCGTATTTGACAGTGTTCTGTCAGTTGGTGTTCAAGCTCACCAATAATTTCAGAAAGAATTGGACAGCATTGGGCAGACAGCAGAGAGAAACACAGAAATGGTAGACAGTATAGCCGTACATATTACTCTATTTAGGAGGGTACTACAAGAAAACAAGCTAATTTTCCTAATGCTTACTGAGGGCAATAGTCAGATAAGTATCTGTCCCCCTGGACACTCACAGCGATTGACCCATAAGTTACTCACCTTATTTTATTACACCTGTATGTGATATTGGCAGTATTCAGCTAAACTGAAAAATATTTCACCTGCAGTGTAAATAACAGAGGAGCAGACACTAGCCTTTAAAACAGCAGTGCATCCCTGCTCACAGTATGGAGGTCTGAACACCTACAGGTGTGCAATAGAGAGATATGACTCTGAAGTCCAGAATTGTTACAGCAGCATATAGGAGTTTATGTTTAAGCTTTTTGATGCTGTTTTGTCCACACACCCAAGCATCAGGGACAAGTATTTGAACTTTATTAAGAAAGACAGGGCTTCTGGAAGTGCCCTAATGGGCTACAGTTGCAGATGTGCTTCTCTGGAAAAAGCAGAACTGCCATACAAAGGGAGGTGGCTACTTATTTCTCATTCAGAAGAACATTTCTAGCTAAAATTCATACACTTTCAAATCAGTGCTTCAAAAGTATATGTATAATTTGTCTAATATGTTATTAGACCTTTTAAAACAATATGATCAAATCAGGCATCTTCATCTCATTGGCAGCGGATGACAAAACTAATTCTTTCCCATTCACTATCTTCAGCTTGGCTTGCATAAAAAAATGAAACCCTAAAATTCCAGTCTTTCCATCATCTATGTATTCTGCCCCACTACAACCTTCCTCCATTAATATTCCATTTTATTCCTTACATTGCTTCTGTAATAGAAAATCAACTATTCAGGGCTGGGTTTTTTCCTAATCAATGACTCTCAGGTGCTAGGACCCTGAAGCAATACTTTTGGCACATGGGGCAAACAGATGTTTTCCAAAGTGAAGCCTTCAGTAATTCCAAGAAAATATTCCTGCAGGTGAAACTGAAAAGTGTCTCTTGTGTTAGAAAAAGAATATCTACAGCAGTGGCTCTCAACCCTGGAGAACTGGAGTGCCACTTCATCACTGAATAGAGCCACATTCTAATTATCATTCTACTGCATTATGCTGTTGCATCATTTGTGAGTCACTATCAGAGACCATTGTATGGTGATTTAACATGTTGGTAGGTCCAGGATGAAAAATGTGTAGAAAGGAAAACAACAAAGTGGTGTTTTTACCCAGGGTACTTATCCAGCACATGCAGTAAGTCATCATCATTGTATTTTGCGTTTTGAATTTCCAAGCCCTTCACTGCCTTTTGTTAGGAGCCTTGTCCAAACCGCTTTTAAGTCAGTGGAAAGTTCCTGCTGCCATACACCAATTTTGGAACAGACACTAAAGGAGTTAAAATAGCTAAAACATTGTGAACCTTAGTCTGAATATCTAATTACTGGTTTGTTTTTATTCCAGTGATTCTCCTCATGCTGTGTCAGATAAATGCCTTTCTTGCTTTTTTCCTAAGGCACTACTGCTTACATGGTCACACTGTCTGTGTGATATTGAGTTGGTTCACGTCTCCACAATATCACTGAACCCTCTGGCCGATTTCAATCAAATTTGACAGAAAATGTGGAAGTCTGAGAGATAATTCAGATCCTACAAATACCATGAGGAAAGGCAATGAGTATAAAACATCTTTTTTTCTTATTAGTTACTGAAAGAAGGGTGTAATGTGAATTCATGCCATATAAAACACGCAGGAATCTGAATGAGAGAGACACAGGCAAGGAGGGAGAGACAGATGTCATGAGATCTGAAATGAAAAACAAAGCTTCACTTCAACATTACTCCCCATCTAATGCCCATGAATCCCTTTATGAGATACAAAATCGTACATAATGCACCTTCACTCAATCTTTTGTTCACAGAATGTGTTCTTTCAGCACCAGTTTGCACAAGGGATACTTCTGACCACACATCATCTATAAGAAACATAATGTAAAAACAGTAGAGAAGAGTTCTTACATGGGAACTGGTGGAAGTAATTTAATGCCATTGTTTGGACTGAATATGAAGGGCTAAGCAAGTCAGTCACGTGGCCCAAAGAAAGGAAAAAGTAAGTCAATGTCAAAGGTCTTCCAGCCTTTCCTACTGGTGAGGAGGAAGATAAGGAGACTGAGGAGTGCCTCTAATGGCTGCTGGCCTGGCGCTGAGACCAAACTCATCTCATTTACCTTCTGGTATTAAACTGAGATACAGGGAATAGGTTTGCAGGTTTTCTGTACAGACAATGAAAGAGTTCCCCTAAAAGGCAAAGCATCTTTTCTTTTGGCTGCTGGGAAAGGTCTTCCACTTAGAACAGCTCATAGTATCACTCAGTATGGAAGCATGGTGTAGTAGGTTAGGTTAAAGCACCTGTGAAGGCTTCCAGATGGACCATAAATGCCTGCTCTACCCACTTAGATATTTTAATGTTTAGTATGTTGCAGCTCATAGGATATAAAGGAGTGAGACAAGGGGAGATTATCCCAGGGTGAGATCTCATCTAATGAGCCCTATGAAGATTAAAAAAATTATTGTACCAATGTGGCTAGTCTGTACTTGAGCTAAAGCTGGTAGATCACTGGCACAGAGCTATGTGGACATAACAGACCTGATCACCGTGATATCAGATATTTTCGTGTCATATTCCACTGCCTGGTATGTGCTTCCCCAGAGAAATGGTCTCAAAATGAGCTCTGAAGTCAGATCAGACCATTGTAGTAAGACATTGAAAAACACAAACTGTAGAAATCCACTAAATCAACACTCATCTAAATTAGGTGATTTATTTTAGGCAAGAGAAACAAATGGAAACCTTACTGTTTTCACTTAGAAGTTCTTAGGAAGGAAGGATGCATAACAATGCACTGTTTATTTGTTGAACAGTGCAAGACTTCTTTAACAGAACAAAAAAAAGGAAGGAACAAAACCCTGCACAATGTCTAGTCTAAATAGCTTAAAGTGATCTGATCTAACTTCAGGTACTAAAATTAAATACTTCCAGGTGTAATCACCTCAGTTTTCCCCAGTAGCTGGAGAAGAAATACAGAGACTCACCAAGAAGAGTTAAGGTACAGGTGGATGGAAAAAACATTTGCTCAGCATTCAGCAGCTGGATTTTATACATCTACTAAGCTGAAGAGCCTTCTATCAGCAAACTTCTGCTCCTTGTAGGGACACTTAAAGCAGGATTAATCTCAGTTAACTTTAAGTGTTGGCTTAGCCAAAACTAATTGGTTCCACTCCCTTGGTAGTCAATGCAGTCAGAAACAGGCTCCTCTGGAGGGTGATTCACTTCAGCTGTTGTAGAGCCCAGTGAGTCACTGCCAGAGACACCTCTGTGATGAAGCAAACAGTCTCAGACTTTGGTAACTGTTAGAAGTGTAGATCAAAGGTGGAGCTTCTCGAGTCTAGCAATAAAAGCAGGTTTCACTCAAATTTGTGGTTCTTCTCTGCTTTCTTTCTGATTTGCAGATCTCTTTATTGATCTGCAGAGATAAGAAATGAGCACAGTATTCCAATTACAGCTATACCAGTGTTAAATAAAGAAATATTGCAATTGGCTTGGTCGAATTTGCCCTTTTCGTATGTTCAGTGTTCATACTAACCCTACAATGAAGTCCTTTCCAGAATCACCCGTTCTCAAAGTTGAAATTCCCTGCTCTCTAATAATAGCTTATGTTCCTAATTTCTGTAAGTATAATTTTATATTTCATATGTATACTTATAAAATCTGTACATTCAAATGCATATAGATGCATATAAGTGTGTGTGTGTGTGTGTGTGCTGGTCACTTATTAAGTGACCAGTTCCAAAGGCTTTTGCTCTTTGATTTTAAATGTTCCCCATTAAGAAATGATACCCAGGGATGATGTTCTGCTCAAAAGCATGCCTGCTTTATGGGGATGCCTCAATTTCTTTTCAGTTTGATACTTAGTCTAATTTGAAGATAACTTGCTGACTTTGTAGTGCTCTAATTTCTTGACAAAACCATTTCTGATATCAGATTGAATAACTGGACATTTAAACATTAGATAATCAGAATTGGCATCATCACTCCTCACTTGTACTTTAGAAAAGGCATCAAATTACTGTAGGTATATATTTATAAACCAATTTAATTTGATATTGGCTATATTACCTTCTTTTAATTCTATGTTAATTAAATCTCATATTAGCCATTTTATTGTTACTGCTTGTAATCAATTCATCCGACAATCTGTGTTATACTGGGGATAACAGGCACCAACCCAGGTGCAGAACCTTGCACTGGCCCTTGTAGAATTACATGAGGTTTGCATGTGCCCACTTCTCAAGCCTGTCCAGGTCCCTCTGGATGGCATCCTTTCCCTCCAGTGTGTTGACTGCACCGCACAGCTTAATGTCATTGGCAAACTTGCTGAGAGTGCACTTGATCCCACTGCCCGTGTAGCCAACAGATGCTGAATAGCACTGGTCCCAGTATGGACCCCTGAGAACTGCCACTCATCACTGGTCTCCACTTGAACATTGAGACATTGACCGCAACTCTTTGAGTGCAACCATCCAGCCAATTCCTTATCCACCAAGTCATCCACCTGTCAAATTCATTTCTCTCCTGTTTAGAGACAAGGAGGTTATGTGGGACAATGTCAAAAGCTTTGCACGTCTTCTGTGCCTTGAATTTTTCCATATCTTTAGAGATTTTTTTGTGCCACAAGAGTCTCTTAACCACTACATTCCAGAGGAAACTTCACCCAGCTCTTCTGAAACTCTTGAATGCAAGTACTGGAATTTTGGGGATCTCCTGCTTCACTTTGTCTATAATTACCATTTGAATGCAAAGTATTTCAGTTCCATCACCCAGTGATCTGAAACCCACTTCTAACTTTTCCCCAACTACAGGGCAGAAATACATTGATTCATACTAGTAAATTAATTTTTTGTTCTTGTTGTTTGTTTTATCAGGTATATTGCCATTCTCCTTTCTCCTTTGTCCACTGTATCCTTCTTTAAAAGTTTATATCCACTTATTTTAAAATTCAGGTCATGCAACTCTTCCCACCAGGTTTGAGTAATACCAGCTAGGTCAAATTTATGCTCATAAATGAGCAATTCCAATTCCCTGTGTTTATTATCCAGGCTCCAAGCAGTGGTGTACAGGCAATTAAATAATTTCTTCTCCTCATGTCCTTCGGTGTCTTGATTAATTTGGTTCTCAACATTCTGATTTTGTTCTAAGTGAGTACATGTTTGTTCCTGCTTTTCACTTTCTTTTTCTGTTTTTTTTTTTTTTCTTCTTAGTTTAACACATACCTGACTACAATTATTTAGACTCACTTCTTTGTACTAGTTTGGTTTAAGCAGAATAAAATAATTGGTCAAAACTAAAACCTTACAGAAAGGATGTGCAAGTTTCACTTAAACTCATCTGAAAAGATTTTAATTCCCAGAATAATTTCTGGTCAGAAGCACAAGTCTGGAGTAGCCACTAACTAGGATATCTACGCAGTTTTGAATACACTTTCCCAAGAGAGTGTTCTAATCTGCAGGTATTATTATATTTTTTTAAGGTTATCAACTCTTAGTCTTTCTTATTATGGGTTTTCCAGTAGACATGTTTGATTGAATATGAGTTTAGTTGTGGATGCACAAATTAAGTGATAATTTAAAGTAGGGTTTGATATTCTGTATGGTATAAGAAAAATATTTGAGCCAATATAATTTTGGCACACCACACTCACATTCTTAAGCTAATTTAAATATACACTCCCACACATACACATAAATATGAAACTTTCAGCCAAATATGACATAGGGAAGTGTTTTGTAATGAGTATTTTGTCATATGGGGAAATAATTTTGCGTTCTAGTCCATTTTCTGGTCCAGAAGCTTTTTCTTAATTTCTAAATTCTAATTCCTAATTTCCAAATTTCTGCAAAAGAAGTCATCCAGAGTTTAAGAACTCTCATTTAACACAGAACACACACAAATTTGCTCAACCCAAATATTGTAAATTTAGGAGGACTGTACTTACACCGTTTTTAATTTCCAGAAACTTCCCTTTTATGTGTTTTACCTGAAAGGATTACCAAGAAAATTAGATGGGTAGTCTTCTGTTGTAACCTTCTTTTAAAATTTGTGAAATCTCTTATATGCATTTTGTGATGTTCTAGAAGCATTGCCATTAAAGAGAATATACACCATCAGTAACAGCTAAAAGAACTTTTCATACTAACTTCAGAATTTTTCACAAGCTTTCATCCATATCTCTAGCAACTTGGTCTGTGAAGATTTCAGGCTGTCCTACTCTTTGCATTTCAAAATATTGTTTCTATTTCCCATAGTAAAAAAATATTTCACAAATCTTGTCTGTCTCATTTAAAGGGACATCTCATTTTACTAGGATTTGAGTGGAATCATTATCCACAACTGTATGTTATATTTACATATTTCCAGTTTATTGCCTAACTGTGTCTTTAGACTGTTTTCCTCATTTTCCGTATGGAAGATCTGCTGAGACCAGAAATGGCCACGTATGCAGTGCTCTTGCTAGTGCTTTTCCTTCTGACAGTGTATCTGCTCACCGCTCTTTCTCTAGGCATAGGAAATGGTGCTTCAATGTGTTGTTTATGCTGGCCATTAGCTGCCAACTTCCCACTCCAATGTTTCCTGCATCCTGTTTTTTTAAAAGGATATCCTTCTTAGAAGCAAAGAGTATAGTCTTTGTTTGCCCAAGAATTTTTACACTCTATGATTCTTCATAAAATCCAAGAGATCTAATGTTTACTCTTCCAGTGTAAAATCTCTTGGGTTTGCATGTAGTTCAAATACAAAAGTTCTTTATGCTTTTGAGAAGAAAATTAATAAATGGCTGCACTGCTCCAAGTCAGAACTAATATTTTGCAAGATAACACAGTACTGTGCATATCACTGAACTGAAAAAAAAAAAATCATAATATTTTGCAAAATCTCCTGTTTGGTTCCTCATAAATTCCTTTCACAACTGGTTTATTCAGTAGCACTCAATCCTTAGCTCTACCCCTTCATAAACAATAGAGAATTACTGAAAGATTGATAGCATCAGAAGTGAAATTAGGACCCAGCATTCTGATTAAACACCCCCTCCACTTGCCACCCCCCATTTCAAATCATTGCAACACTCCTTAAACAAATCCTGAGCTGGGAAGGAGGCATAACCAATATAGTTTCACTAAAGCAGAATGTCCCCTAAGTTAATATTGGTTTGTAAACTGCATTTTCCGCAGGACACACTTGCAGTTTGAACAAAGCTGGTTCAAGAAATATACGCTACTGCAAAGGAGATGCTGCTACAGTTAAGAACATGCCACTGTTCAGTGAGGGAGCGGGGAAGAGAAAAGCTGTTTCTCATGTACAGAAAACATTCACAGCCTTGTGTATGTTTGGTATCACCCAAATGTAATTTGAGAAGCTCACTTCTAATCTAGTTTGGGCTCTGATGATAACAGCTTCAATTTATACAATCAGAGCCATTGCAGAGTGACTTTGCCTTCCCCTACATCAAAGGTAATTATTATTTTTATAGTTCAATTAGCAAACATTACATTTCTGTTTTCCTTGCAAAGATGGCACCATCTAATTTAACAATAACATATTTATCCCTGATGCCCTCTCAGGGACATGATGTTATTATAATAGACTCTTCTGGACCTATTGATTCCTGGGAGCAAGTTTCCTTCCAATTTGCACCTTTCAACCCTTTTCTTTAAGCTTACATTAATAGGGCAATTTGCCAGTTGTAGATCATAGCTTGCATTTTTTTTTAAAGAAATCTATACAACATTTTGCACATGAACAGTGCTTTTAATACCTTTTTATCTTACTGACTACAAAGAGCAAAGATGTTTCTGTTTCTTTGTATATAGAACCAAGCAAGAGATGGTTTTCTTGTACTGTAATAATTATTTTCCTGAGATTTCCAAATATGTTCACGTCCTGTCCTCAGATGAAACCAATAGCTCACCCTCCACCCCTCACCTAAAAAAAAAAAAAAAAAAGGCCCTCAAAATCAGAAGAAGAAAGGCTATTGCATTAGGTCAGCTCTAAGGAGATTTATCCAGTGCCTGTAAGAGAGAGATCAGAACGTCTGATTTATTTACAGAGGTTTGACATTGGGTCACCCACCTCTCAAGTGGGCTTTCTAATCACTCATGCAGGTAAACGCCTATCAGTCACTCAGTCCACTATGTGATGATATAGTTTCCTAAAATGGAATAGCGTAAGTTTATCTCATGTATTTTTAGCCTTAATACAGGATGCTTAGTTGCTCTGTCATCCCTGGAGAGTTAACTGCAAGAGAGAAGCAATTGCAAAGGTCAGTCAAATTTTGGATGGGCCAAAGCTACCTCCGGAGAAAACATACCTCTCTCCTGTGACTGCAGACTAAGCTAACCGGATTGAATCTATGACAATAACTCTTACAGAAAAGAACTAGCATAATTACCTTGGTTATTAGAATAGTTATCTGGAACATTAATGGTTTTTCTCCTTCATCTGATTTAATCAGGACAAGATTTCTAGCTTGATCTTTCATAACATAATACCCTAACTATTTTCTTTTGATGTGGGATCTTTTCTAGAGTTCGAGCTCTGCCCATAAATTCCACTGAGGACCTGAGATGTTTGTCGTAATGAAAGTTTAGTTGAAACAAATATATCCCTGTGGGAAATATATGACTAACAAAATATTTTCTCATTAAAGAATGTTTTCAGCCAGGGGCAGTGAAGGGAGACAATACCAAAACTCAAAGTCCTGAACAGTTTCTTAGGAGGCTATCCTCTGTTCTGCAGGAGTTGATCATAATTTGTAGTTGCCCTAGGTACTCCGTGCTGTACTTTGTATTTTCCAGGTTCTTGAGGTGGTGGGGAATCCTGAGGAATGTTGGCAAGCTGCTTCTTGGGGGTCACAAAGACTATTCCTTCATATTTTTCCTAATATGAGTTCAGCCAAAGCTTGTCTCACACTTCCCTTTGTCACAACACTAGCAAGATATCCTGCTGTTATCTGAGAGGACCCCATCACCTTTCTTCTGCCTTAACTGTTAAGCTCTAGGTAAACATGTTTAAGTAAGTCTGTCACGTTCCACTAGAGCATGTTTGCATTGATTATGCACAATTATATCCGTGCATCATGGCTATTCACCTGTGCACACTAACCCCTACCAGAGTGATTTATTACCAGCTAAATTGTTCCTAGCAGAAACCTGTTTATCACTGTCACATGTGCAAGCAGTAGATATGAGTATCTGTATGATCAGCTTGTGTCTGTGTCTGTGCATGCGTGTGCGTGTGGAAGCGTGTGACCTGGGGGTAGATGAAAGCATGCAGGCTCATGGATGTTTCTGATTAACTCTGTCAAGTCCATACCAAATCCTCTACCACCTATCACTCTTTTCTAGTGTCACACCATTTCTAGCACAAAAAATGGTGATTACAGAAATGTCTGTTGATCCTGATGTAACTTCATTGATCCCTTTCAACCTCCATCCACATAATGTCATTGAGGAGGTTCTTCAGGAAACAAGACAATTAATCAGAACCTCAGTTAATTAAAGACCCACAATGACATTGGAAACCTTCAGAAATGATGGAAGAACCTTGGAAAATAGGGACATTTTGACTTTCAGGAAACATGCTTGCTCTAGGTTCTTCTAGCACTTCTTTCTTTCAGATTTTAACAGGATTGGACAACTCAGGGGATTGTTTAACTCCCTATAGAAAATTATCCTTTACTGTTATGTGTCTCTTATTGCTCTTTTGTTAGCAAACAAGGGTGCAAAATGACAGCAGTGATTTGCTTCATATCAAATTTTAAATAAAGATACATCACAAAGCATTAAAGAACTGCTACCCCAACATTTTACAAGACAGGTCTTCCACTGAAATATCTCAAAGAAGTCAACTGAATGATAACATGCTACAAGGACAGGAGCCTGGATGTGCTGTTCCCTACTTTCACTTTCTTTTGCTTCACAACACACTATCTCTCCACTTAAAATCTTGTGCTTAGTTGTACATAGCGGTCTCACTTTCTGATGCCATGGCTGTCAGTGATCCTCCAGTGAACTGGTAATCTCAGACCAGTGAGCAACATGTCAAAGTGCACATCACACAGCTGGTGCTACCTGGTACTCTGGCTGGCAGTCCCAGCTGAGTGGTGGAGGATCTGCCCTCTTGCTCTGAAAAATGATCCCTGAAAAACACTTTTGCTACATGATGATGGGAATGTATATATATGTGATGAAGGAATGTTTCAGGGCAGGAAGTGAATCTACTCCTTTGCCCTGTATCTTTTCAGTGGCTAAAACTGTACAGACTTCCCTTTGATGTGAAATGCAGGCAATGAACAGGGTCTAGATTCAGATTTTCCTGCTGGATCTATTTGAGCTGGATCTATTTGATAAGTGTGTCCCCGTAGAACACTTGGCAATGCCTTAAAGTAAATTTTAAAAAGGCAGAAAGGGACAGGCCAGGTGGAAGAAATATAGGAATGTTGTCAGAACATGTGGGGATGCAACAAGGAAGGCTAAGTTCCATTTGGAATTAAATCTGGTGAGGGAGGTCAAGGACAACAAGAAGGGCTTCTTCAAGTACGTCAGCAGGAAAAGGATGATTAGGGAAAATGTGGGCCCGCTGCTGAATGAGGTGGGTGCTCTGGTGACAAAGGATACAGACAAGGTGGAGTTACTGAATACCACCTTTGCTTCAGTCTTTACTGCCAAGGCCAGCCTTCAGGTTTTCCGGACCCTGGAGGCAAGAGAGGAACTCTGGAGAAAGGAAGACTTTCCCTTCATCAAGGAGGATCATGTTAGAGGTCACTTAAGCAAACTTGACACCCATAAATCCATGGGCCCTGATGGGATGCACCCAGAGCACTGAGGGAGCTGGCAGATGTTATTAACAAGCTACTTTCCATCATCTTTGAAAGGTCATGGAGAACAGGAGAGGTGTCTAAGGACTGGAGGAAGGCCAATGTGACTCCAGTCTTCCAGAAGAGCAAGAAGGAGGATCCAGGAAACTACGGGCCAGTCAGCCTCACCTCCATCCCTTGAAAGGTGATGGAACAGCTCATCCCGGAGGTCATCTTGAAGCATGTGGAGGAAAAGAAGATTATCAGGAGTAGTCAACATGGATTCACCAAGGGGAAATCATGCCTGACCAATCTGATAGCCTTCTGTGGTGGAATGACTGGCTGGGTAGATGAGGGAAGGGCAGTGAATATTGTCTACCTTGACCTCAGCAAGGTTTTTGACACTGTCTCCCATAACATCCTCACAGGTAAGCTCAGGAATTGTGGGTTAGATGAGTGGACAGTGGGGTGGACTGAGAACTGGCTGAATGGCAGAGCTCAGAGGGCTGTGATCAGCAGTGCAGAGCCCAGCTGGAGGCCTGTAGCCTCAATGACCTGGATGAAGGGACTGAGTGTGCCCTCAGCAAGGTTGCTGATGATACAAAAGTTCAGGGGAGTGGCTAATAGCCCAGAAGGCTGTGTTGCCATTCAGTGAGACCTAGACAGGCTGAAGAGTTGGTCAGAGGTACCTCATGAAGTTCAACAGAGGCAAGTGCAGGGTCCTGCCCCTGGGGAGGAACAACACCACACCCCAGCACAGGCTGGGGCTGACCTGCTGGGAGGCAGCTTTGCAGAGAAGGACCTGGGAGTGCTGGTGGACAGCAAGTTGCCCACGGGCCAGCAGTGTGCCCTTGTGACCAAAAAGGCCCATGGGATCCTGGGGTGCATCAGGAGGAGTGGGGCCAGCGGGTGAAGAGAGGTGATCCTTGTCCTCTGCTCTGCCCTCGTGAGGCGGCATCTGGAGTGCTGTGTCCAGTTCTGGGCTCCCCAGTTCAGGAGGGACAGGGAGCTTCTGGAGAGGGTCTAGCAGAGGGCTACGAAGATGGTTGGGGGACTGGAACATCTGCCTCATGAAAAAAAGCTCAGAGAACTGCAGCTGTTTACCCTGGGGAAGAGAAGGCTGAGGGGGCATGTTATCAATGTATACGCATATCTTAACGAGGAGTGTGAAGAAGATGTGGCCAGGGTCTTTTCAGTGGTGCCCAGCGACAGGACAAGGGGCAACGGGCACAAATTGCAGCACAGGCAGTTCCATCTGAATGTGAGGAAGAACTACTTCACCTTGAGGCTGACAGCGCATGGGGACAGGCTGCCCAGAGAGGCTGTGGGGGCTCCTTCTCTGGAGACATTCAAAACCTGCCTGGATGTGATCCTGTGCAACATGATCTAGGAGAACCTGCTTTAGCAGGGGGTTGGACTAGATGATCTCCAGGGATCCCTTCCAACTCTGACCATTCTGTGATTCTTTGAAGTACGTTTAATTTATTGATGCATGAAACATATAGGCAGTTCAGCCTAGTGGTCTAGAAGCACTGTGTCCTCCATGGCCAGAATGAAATACAGAGGATTACTCATTCCAAATCTGAAATGAATGCATCACATCCATTTAATTCCAGCAAGTAATTGACTTTTAAATGGTTTTAATGCACAGATTGCCAAACTGTGCTGCCAAATTCTTATAGCTCCAGAGCTGATGAAGTTTTTGAAATACTAACACTGAGTTTTATGGGATTTGGCAAAATCATTCACCATCTAAGTGTCAGAACTTCTGAGGAAGGTTGTATTTCATAGTAGCATGATCCTATCCCAGGTAGCTTTAAAGCCAGCTTATGCTCTTATTGTTCAAAATAGCTTGTTCAAAGGTCTAGATAATCATGAAATGTTGGGCAATTGAGAATGTCGGTTTTCTTCTGAATGGTCTTTAACTCATGTTTTGTAAAGTTGGACTTTTTTTGATGCTCTGTACCTGTGTCTTATAGTAACCTTGTTTCTGGAAATCCTTTAAAAAAGAAACTTCTCTGCCCAATGGGCAGAAAAAATTTCCCAAACTTGCTAACAATACAGGAAGAAATGTATTTGAAAACATCCAAAAGGAGATTCTGCATGGCTACAATTAGATATCTATATTGGACAGGCAGGATCTTTTTCCTGCAGGCCTTCAAAGACACATAAAACACCTGAAAGTTAGGCACAAACTAGATATCTAACTTATGCAGAGTAGCTTCCATGACAAACAGATAACTTGCTTTTGTTTAAGTCTCAGGGAAAGGAATCGTCACAACTTTAATCTTTTTATCTAAATTGCTTATTTGGAATTTGCTTTGTTCTTGGCATGAAGGAGCTCAGACTGGCTGGTCTTTCAGCTGGATTTGTAATAGCCATGTCTTTACCTAAGAATTAATATTGACTGGCTAAGGACAGATGATTTATTGTGTAATTCTGTAATAATTTATTTTTCTGTGTTGACTAATTTCTGCTATAGAAGTGGAGAGATGCTGCATTAGCAGCTAATGAGCTTTTTTTTATTAATATTCAGAAGCACTCAAAGATAGAAATAGGCATCTTCCATGCTGCAGAGAGGGATATCTCAAAATAAACAAACCCTAAAAATATTCCCTTTGAAAAGTGTTGGGTTTTCCCCCCCAAAAGAATCTTTGTCTAATTGAATTAGCCAACCTAATTAAACCTCAGTAGAAAATGAAATATTTTTTGGGTAATATTTGAATCCAGATTCAAAGACTGAAGTTTCTGTGTTATAGATGTCTGCATGTCCTAGTTATCTAGACCCCATTAGAGACTCTGCCATTGAGCCAAATCTCAAAACCACAATATAACCTACACAGCTATGCAGGCATCCCATAGAAATTACCTCCAGTAATCTGGCTGGAGAGCAAGTTCAGTGAGCAACCAGTTAGTTGTGCAAACTATATAGTTCATATACAAGCAACTAGTGCCATTAAGTCCTGAATATCTGCAACATCAGTTCAGGACTAGAAGATATGATACAGAGCCTCTCGAAGACCTGTTTTTATTCTGGAGTATCAGTAGGGCATCTAAAATGTCACTAGTCATTTACAGTGGTTGAATTGTACCTTCATGATTAAATGTCCTGTGACAGCACTGGGAGCTTGAATAACAGGAGTCTCACAGATACGTGAATCTGGTACCAAATACTGGTGGCTTACTCAAGTTTTCTTGTCCTTCAGGCCGTGATGTGCTGGGCTGAAAACTGTAGTATTCTCACCCTTATCTTTTAAGAGGCATTGAATATTTCCATCTAGGGCTGTAGTCCAAATTGTCATCTTCATGGAAACTCTTGATATGTAGTTAGTAATTCCATGAGAGAACAGACTATCTTTTCTGGGATTATTTTTTACAGTGCATAGCTCCTTTTCTGGTTTTATTATATTCTTGGGCCATGAGGACCATGTTAGAAGACAAATACTAAGTAATACTAAATAATAATATTATTAGCTTATAACTTACAATAATTTCCTGTCACAGAAGATATTGAACATATTTACTTAGAAAAAGTAGATGTCTTTTCTGGGAGTGGATGAATGATTTTTTTTTCTAATTTTTGGTACATTCTCTAATTTTGTTTTTGTTTTGTCTTGTGGTAAAGTTATACATGTAAGTTCCCTCCTGTATCGGAGGAATGGCAGTCAGTCAGCTGCATAAAGGTTTCAACAGTTAAATATTAAATTAAAGTTCTCTAATGTAAAATGTTATTATCTAGACTCAGGACAGAGGAAGAATGGACTCTGTTGATGCAGTGTGGATGTGGAGTTTTACAGCATCAGTGTATAGAGGGAGTGATATAAGGAGGCCATTACTTACTCTGGGAAGGACAATCTTTTGCCAGTAATAGCTGTTACTCAGGAAACAGACACCACCTGCCTTGAACCTATGATAAAAAATTTGTTGGACTCCAGCACTTAGAGGTAGTGGGCTGTAAAATGTCAGTAAATCAAGTTATTAACATTCTATTATTAACAAGGGTTATTTAGGAATTTGCAGCTGTCTGAAGATGGCAAGGTATCTACCAAACATAAGGAAGAGTTAAGGACTAAATAACAGAAGATTAACTTAAAATAGAATAAACTAAAGATAACATTTGCCAGCAGGAATTTAGAGTAGAGGCAGAATTCCCTATCTGATTGCCTTATCCACAATTTATGAGGCATCCTACAAAAAATTAGGAATAAAGCAATGGGAGAATGAAAAAAAACAACAAAACAACCAAAACCAAAACCATTAACAGCTAAGGTGAATGTAATTTGGAGATTTTTCTACATTTGTCCAAGGTTGTTCTACTTTTAATTATCTATAGAGAAACATTTTCATTATTTGAACAGAGCTGATTATCGACCTGCTCTAAAGTCAATCAAAAGTCAACAGAAAGATTGAGCAACATTTTTCTCTGCCCAGCAAGACTAGAAAAACTTATCTCTTTTCATATGTTGATTATACTACCTGAGCATTCTTCATGCATTAATTGATTTCACTTGCAAAAAGCTTAGCTCCCTTTGGGTAGAAAGCTAAAAGACACATGCACTTGTCCAAAATAAAATAAAATAAAATAAAAATAATAAAAAACTCCCAAACCACAACTTTGGTAGAGTCAAACCTTGGTTCAAGGCATGCAAAATCCTAGTCTTGATGGGTTTTTTTTCCTCTTTTTTCTAAATGTGTTCTGCTATCATGCAACCGAAGTTCAGACTTTACATTTGCTTTTTTTTTTCCCTCCCCTTTAGGCCAGCTAAAGGAAATATGTTTGTATTGTAGTTGTAGAGCATATCCACTCATTCCACCTCAGGTGGCAAACAATAATACATTAATCCCTTGAAACCTGATTGTTTATGAGCATCTGTACGTAGTCTGAATCTTCAGTACCAATGGATGTAGCTTCACATTAGGTTCTCAAAGTAACTTACAGTGATTAAAGAATTAATGTTGGCACATAGTTTTTGAGCAGGATAGTATCAATATATAGCTGGTGAAAGAGAAGCATACACAAATGATGTGTCTAAAACAATACAGACATTTTTTGAAAAGATAAGAAACAAAATAAAAGTCTGACTGCCAAATTTTCTTCTTTATTATTAAGGTAGAGAGTGGCCATAGTCCAGGGGATTTCCACAGGAGAAGAACCAGAGGGAATGAAGGCTACTTAATTTGAAAAGAGAGAAGTTATTATGTATTTCATAAGGTAAATAAATAAATGGGCAATAGAGATCAAGCTTGTTAAATATTGTTTAATACATATCTCTGCTTCACATTTAGAAGCATGAACACAGTCTAAATGAGAAAGTGTGAAAAATATTTCCCTGAGAAGCGTCACACTAAGGAGTGATACGACATCCCTGGAGCTATAATACAAAGGCATGGATCAGAAACCAGTAGGCTAAATAATTCCTTAGGTTGGTGTTCCAGACATGACCGGACACTCTTCATGACTATTTGTTTTATTGTTCCTAGAAATAACATTTCAGGGGCAGGTTATGAACCACCACATGATTCTATGTCATCCACAAGTTCTCTCTCTTTCCCCCACTTTCTCTGTCTCCTTTTAATCATTCTGGTAGTTCTGTACTTCCCACACACAAAGTGACTCTGCATTATCATGTCCATTCTGTTTCTCTAAACTGCAAAACATTTTTGTTTGAACAAGGCCAGACATTGCCTTGGACAGCCGGTATTCCCAAGCCTGTGAGACTGGCTTGTCTTTCTGTTCAAAAGGCTTTATCTCAAGTGCATGGGCTGACAGAAGGTAGGATACAGTAAAATTCACTGGCCTACAATCTGCAGATATGATGGGATAGGTTTTTCATTCAGTTCCACGGGGAACAAGATAGAGGTTTTCCTTTATCACCCCCTCCTCTTCTTTTTTTTCTCTTCAGTTGTAAAAAATTGGCTTGTTTACTCTGGTTTGACCTTTCTTTTTGTTCCCTTGACATGTTAGCTACTATCAGCTGTAAAAAATGTTCTTTCTGTCTCTCCTCTCCTTTTCTTCCTTCCTTTCTTGTCCCTCCCTTCTTCTTCCTTTTCCTTTTCCTTTTTGTTTTCCTTTTCATTTTCGTTTTCCTTTTCCTTTTCATTTTCGTTTTCATATTCCTTTTTCATTTTTCCTTTTTCCTTCTTCTTTTCTCTCTTTCTTTCTTTCTTTCTTTCTTTCTGTCTTTCTGTCTTTCTGTCTTTCTTTTTCTTTCTCCCTCCCTCACTTATTCCTTCCTTCCTTCCCTCTTCTCTTAATCCCCAGTCTTCAATGTGTTAAGATACAAACAATAAGTATATAATCAACTCTAGAAATTCCAGTATTAAAAATAGGTTTTGTACTGCAAGAAGTTGACATTATATTTGCTTTAGTATAGATTGCACAGTCAAATAAGTAGTACAAGTCTAAGACTACCTACTAGGAAAACTAAGAAAAAACATAGACATTTCATCCCCTTAAGGCATTCGCACCCCATCTGAACAGCTGAGGTGATAAACACTCTGTAGTTATGACAGCCAGCCAGAAAGGTTATAACAGTTGATATGTTCCTTTTACACTATAATGATTTCCTGGCCCACCTTACTTCCCTGAAATATAACAGTACGCTTTACCTAAAGAACTGGAATGTATCATTTGTAATCATACATTATGACTCTGAATAAATCTTTGAAGTGGTATACATTCTCAGCTACAAAAGCAGACCTCTAACAAGATGTTTTCCAAACTGTAGGTTTTTAGAACATGGGCTGAATTCTTTGCTAAACTTCTTCTTTTTACATATTTATTTGATAAGGGCAGGAAAGGAAATTCACTCTAGTTCAAAAGCCTCATGCCTGTCAAATCAGAAATAAAAGATTTTTCAGTAGTAAATCCAACTGAGTAACTACTCAACTGAGTAGTCTCCAGCTGAGGACAGCATACTTTTGGGTGATGATTTTTTTTTCCCCCTGCTGTTTTTGTAGTAGTTATTGAGTTGAATGCAAGAGGAATTTACTGAATCTTACTGAAGTTGCTGAAGTAGGTACTGATTTGATTTCTCATGCTAAAGCATGAGAAGTACAGTACATATTATATTTTTAATAAATAATGTCAAGGGAATTTCAAACTAAAAAATATTAAAAAGAGAATAGCCCTAATCATGGCAAGAACAAAACCAATAAGACAGAGTAAAAAAAAAGGGAGTAATATAGTAACTTGGTAAGATTCTGTTTGAATAGGAGCTTGAACATTGAGTGAAAGTGTATACCAATTCTTGCCAGCTCTTCTCTTCTCCCTTGCTTAAATTTACTGGGAGCTAACCTGGCAAAGTTTTAACACAGAAAGAAGAGTTCCTGTGGCCTTTGTTTGTCCTTAGAAATGTTTAGCATTGCAAGACCTGTCCTTTCTTCCCTTTTCCCTTTGTTTGTTTAAGAGACTTTCATTGGATTTCTTGCATATCATGTCGCTTGGGTTTACAAAATATTGGCAAAGCTTTATAATAAGTAGCAAATCATTATTACGTGCTTTGGTGTTCATTGTAATACAATTAATCATCATAAATTTCCTTTGGTATATTCAAGTGGATGAAATAGCTAATCTCAAAGACAGCTTAATTCAGAAAACCATCCAATTTATTATTATACTCTCACCTTTAAGGGCACAGAAAATACATTGTGCACGAGTTACATTGAGTAGCCACTATTAGATACATGATAGACAGGGTGGAATAACTAATCAGTCTAGTGCTCAGTTTCATATTGTTGATAATTTATTTACTGCTAAAGAGTAAGTGATGAGACCATTTAAGTTGCTAATGCTAGAGCTATACTAACCTTTCTAGAAAAATGGAAGAGATAGATATGCTTGGCATCCCAATCAGAATTGGTTTAATGCCGTAGTACAAGGCCTTATTTATTTATTTGTTTGTTTGTTTGTTTGTTATTTTTTTGCTGAAGTCTGTTGGGAAATTTAGCGGGACTAAAAAGCAAGGTCTCACTGCAAGCTCTGTACCACCTTCAGAGAGGAAAAGTGTGGCAGTTTCTCCTCCACATGCAAGGAGGCTGGTTAGATGTACAGGTTTATAGGATTGTCATGGTTTAACCCCGGCCAGCAACCAAGCACCAGGCAGCTGCTTGCTCACTCCCCCTCACCCAGAGGGATGGGGAGGAGAATTGGAAAGGAATGTAAAACTCAAGGGTTGAAATAAGAACAATTTAATAGGTAAAGCAAAAGCCGCGCATGCAAGCAAAGCAAAGCAAATCAAGGAATTCATTCACCACTTCCCATGGGCAGGCAGGTGTTCGGCCATCCCCAGAAAAGCAGGGCTCCATCACATGTAACGGTTACTTGGGAAGACAAATGCCATAGCGCTGGATGTCCCCCCCCCTTTCCTTCTTCTTCCCCCAGTTTATATACTCAGCATGACGTCATATGGCATGGAATATCCCTTTGATTAGTTTGGGTCACCTGTCATGGCTGTGTCCCCTCTCAATTCCCTGTGCCCCTCCAGCCCTCTGGCTGGCAGGGCCCAAGAAACTGAAAAGTCCTTGATTTAGTATAAACATCACCCAGCAACAACTAAAAACATCAGTACGTTATCAACATTGTTCTCATATCAGAGCCAAAACATGGCACCGCACCAGCTACTAAGAAGAAAATTAACCCTGTCCCAGCTGAAACCAGGACAAGGCTGTATCACATTATGAGATTTGGCAAATTTCAGTCAAGCAGTAGCTCTAGGTGGGACTCCATGACTTCAGTAATTCTGATACAGTTGTCAGGATTTTGACCATCGATTTCAGATGAATCAGCTTAATTTCTGCATGGTCTTATTAAAAATAAAAAATAAAAAAATCGACAAAGGTATTCTATTTAGCTAAAAATATTTTTTTTTTTCCAGAATATTTCATGTTCTTTGCACATCAAAAAACCCCAAGGTAGGATTTGGAAGGAATGCTGGTTGTGTTTCTGGAAGTCCTGTTCTAGAGATGGAGACCCCAGTCTGCCCATCTAGTACCTTTGCAAAATTAATGTTCATGTCAATCTCACTGTTTCTTAATAATTCTTAATTGTAGGGTCTTGTCACTTCTAAGACGTTCAATTTTTTTTTTAATTTTTTTTAAGGAAACAGAATTATAGCTCAACTAGAATGAAACCAACATTCTAGCCAAACCTGAGTCCCAGTTGTTTTTGATTTGGTTTTGGTTTTTCCCCTTTGATTTGTTTGTTTGTTTGTTTGTTAGTTTGTTGATGACATTTTTTTTTGAGGGTGTTTATTAATGGACCGGATTTTGTAGTAATTTATTTTTTCTTTAGTCTCCACCGCTAAAAGGACATTGGCAAGGCATTTATGTCCTTCCTGTTCAGATATGGCAAGAATGATGTAATGATCGTTGGCTGTTGACATGGTTAGTAGGCATGTTGTTAACTGGAAAACAGAACAAAACAAAACAAAACAGAAAACCTGAAGAGATTACTCTCTTCTTCGAATGTTCAAAAACAAGTACAAACTTTGCAGAGAGAGGCCTGAGGCATGGATGTGGTACAGACACTATCAGTAATGACACTTTTCTTAGAAAAACAAAGCAAAACAAAACAACCAATTAATCAATTAATCAGTCAAGATGTCACTCTGTGGAGAAATGCAAAAACCAGGATTATTCCCCAAGGTTAGCCTCTTTCATACCAATGATTTATCCCTTTATGTAAAATAGATATGAAGTTGAGTCCTTAACTTTTGTGGACCCATTTAACAGTCAATGACTTATGTACATTAATCTAAATTTTCGTATAAGAGCATGGGAATCCCCATACAGGATCAGGATTTTGGTCAGTAGTTGTAACAGGTTTTGCAGACTGAGGACCTATCTGCTTGTATTTACGCAGATTCTGCAGAGCTAAATAATTCCCTTTGAACCAAAGAAAAGCAGAGGAGGGCCATAATATAGAAATAGTGGAAGGATGGGGGGGCGGGGGGAAGAAAACAAAAATTCTTGCCCTTGGACTTTGATTAAATTCAGAGTGATGATGATAGTATTTGTGATGGTAACATGTATTAGGTTGGCTAGGGACGTTTATTATCTCTGCAAATACTGCCTAGAGAAGGGTAGGGTTTTTTTCCAGATTTCACATTATGTCCAGAGATTATACTAGTTTGTGTAATCAGATATAGAAGAGAGAAAGTTCAAGTTTCTATATGGAGTGGAAATTTCAATATTTCAGTGTATGTTTTACCCCAAACTGATTGAGTTTTACCTCTATATGTAAATAGATACAGATGAATCAGAAAGTTAAGATACCTTGGATTAAAAAATTAATTTTATTTTTATATTTTAACATTACCAAATTGAAATAGTTTACTTTGGCTTGTCTCTCTTCTGAAAACTAATCCTGATTCTCCAATACTTTAATATGAATATAGAAAGCTTGAAACCCTTGCAGTATGTCAGTGGATATATAAGTTTAGTGTCTTACGAGAGCATTCTTTGTTATCTGAATGCCGTTGAGGCCACAGCATGCACACCATGAACAGGATTAATACTGTGTAACTTTCACTATCTAAAAGGTACCGATCATAAACTAGTAATTTGTTACACCTTCCATCAGTAGGACCCTCAAGAAGATTACTCATTACTTCCTAAAATATTTATCCAAGACAGGTGGATATATGGCCCCTGGAAAGCACCTGTTCCCCCTGCCCCCCATCCCCTCCCTGTCTGTCCCCCCCCCGCACACACACACACACTTTTCATTGACTTGAACTTCCCAGATCCATACAGCTGAAGTTAAGAAAAATGTATCTCACCCCGGCCATGCAGCCAAGGAGGAAATCTCAAGTTAGGAAAATGCTGAATCCCAAGTCATATAGATAATATACAGCAAAACTACGAACTAAGGCCAGATAGTACCATACTCATCTTAGGGTCTAAAGATCAGGTACCTAACCTCATACTTTTCCAGATGTGATTGATTTCTGAATCTGCCCCCAGAAGTCCAGGAGACAGTAAGCAAAAGCTGCTTAGGTAATCAGCAGGCTGGCTTCCCAACTTTGAAATTAGAAACTTCTTTCAGGCTCATCTGCCACTAGCGTGAAGCACTCATTCATGGAAACGTGTCCATCTTTCCATGATTAATCTGATAGGCTACAGTATTCTCACAAATGCACACTAACCATTGCTGTTTTTGCAATAAGGGGGCTACATCTGGGAGATTCGTTAAGATTCAAGCAGCTTCCAGCAGGTTATTGATTATCATAAGAAAAGTCATTAGCATTATTGAATCCTCTTTGTTATGACAGTAATCAGCAGCTCCTTCCTGGATTACTGGGAGCATTTTTGAAAGGTTTATGGCTTACTCCTGATGTAGATAAATGTTTTTAGAATCCATGGTTTTGCCTTTCATGAATAAAAAGGTGATTGAACAAAGACTACATTCATCATTCTGTTTATCGCCCTGAAACAACAAGTGTAATTTATAAACCAATAATATTTTTGTAGTGTTATACACATGTTCTAAAAGAATGGATCAAATTAATGCAGGCCCAGAAAACACCACCACCACCAGACTAATACATCCAAACCCTTAAGGGATTTGAAAGAATCCAGCCAGCACGGTGACTTTGATAAGTACTTTGGATTTTTTTCATTTTCTGTTATGTGGTTTTTCTCCCCCATATTTTAAAAATAAAATGATGGATCTCATAATATTACAGCAATTCTCTTAACATTAACATTAAGAAGGAATGCTTATCCTTAACTAATAATTTCAATAGTAACCCTACACAGTGTATACGTATTAAAGAATCACTTTAAAATGGTATATGGTTGTGTAACTTGTCTGGATGTGAAGAAATATCTAGAATCAAGCCTAGCCCTTTCTCTGCAATCCCTTGAGAGACATCACTGTGTGCATCCTACTGCTTCAGCAAGGGGGACAATGTTTTCCACTTAGCATCCTGAAAAATTCCCAAACCAGAAATGGCTCCTGACTCCTGGATTTTGCCAGAAGGGACCATCAGATAACCAGCTCAAGGTTCCCAGTACGTCTCACATCTCTTCCACACTGGATTTCAATCCTCAAGTAATGAGCTTTTAGCTAACATCATTCACTGAGGGCTGTCAAACCTCTGAAGACAAAAGACTTAAGAGATGTCGAAACAGGTCTACCAGAACAGGCCAGGATCGCTTCCATCCCTTATGCCAGAGCGTATGTTTCAGGGCATTTCTCCTGAAAACAAGGATTAAATTGATTATATTGGAATCAAATTCCTTGACTTTTAAAGACTAACCATCCCACTGCATCCAATTCTCTGTTTAATTATTCTCCCTTCTGGGAAATTAGATTCTCTCTAACGCTGAACTTTGTTAATTTCTGTGTCTAGTTGACTTTTGTTATACTTTGGTTGGTAAGAATGGAAGGCCCCTGAGTAACTTACACTATTCCTTGTATGAGTGATTTCAGAAAATGATGAAGTCCCTCTCTTTCTTCCTTTTGGCAAGATGGCTAAACTGATCTGTTTATGCCTCAGTCTGCAAAGCGATTTCTCAGCCCTTAGATGCTGCCTCACATCTTCCTTTGTTACAGATGGTAAACTTTGTATTTTATCCACAGTATCATATGGGATGGATACATCCACCTACTTCGTTCCAAATACAGAACAGAAATACATACTGTGTATTTCTGCTTTTTCTAAGTCCCTATTTATATTTTCACCATCTGCAGCTAGCAGACATTCTTTTTTGTTCATATTACATTTTTAAATACTTTCTTCTTTCATAATCTCCATTAGTCAACAGGATCTTTTTTCCTTGAAATCTTTTATCTGATGTCTACATTATTTAACTAGCAATCCATATTTTTTACCATATATTTCCCTATTACCATAATTTCTGTATTTAAACTTAAAAAAACCCAAAACCCAAAAAAACCTCAGACTTTTTTGATTTAAATTGGATGACTTATCATCATCAATCTCTCTTTTATTAGTTTCTGTATTTTGGAATCTGACTATTGATGGATGATGTGGCATATGCTTAGAGACTTTCAATGTTTTTATTTCTATTTCAAATTTGAGAATTTTGTCAATAATTATTCAAAAAAGCATTATTTTTTGATTTGAGGTTAGTTTTAAAGATAACTAGAAAGATATTTCAAAAAAATTAATTCAAGTCAACAAATTCTGTTTTATAATGTTATGTTAAGATCCTGCATTAAATTAATGAAACTAAATTTTTAAAATTTTTTTCTTCTATGATAAGATAGCTTTGGCCTGGGTTCTTCATTACGCTTTATTTCAGGCATTTAAGAGGTCTACAGTAATCATAACTATTTCAAGATTTTTACAGTTTAGGTACAAATTAAATAACTGAATAATGTATCCTAAACGCCATCCTCAGATGCTTCCTTTAAGGGATGCACCGCTAAAGGATGTGTTCCTTGCATGACTGTTTGTGAAAGGATTTGTCTTCATAAGGAGCCTACAGGCTGGTTTTAATATTTAAGTATGTGCAACTTGATTGTCATAGTATCATTTTCCCTCATTTATGTTGCTTTAAAACCCTCTTGATAATCCTAGAAAATCTATTAATTGCAAATGCTATCCTGGATAATGAGATTATCCTAAGAAGGGTTTTGAAAGAATAAGAGGCAACAAAAAGGCTTTCAAAAATATGCTTCAGAAGGTTATGCCAAGCCTGTGCTGGTAAATTTAAGATTTCCCAAATTCAAGATAATCAAGCTAGTTTTGACTAACATAGGGCAATCTTTAACTGAACCGATTTTGCCACATCGATACCTCCCTATTTAAAGATGAATGAAAGATGTAGGATATGCCCATCTACTGAGATTTAAATACAGATTTTCACCATTGACAATAACAGAGCTCCTGTATACCCTGGCAATAAGATGGGATGTTTTCCTGATCATTCTGAAATACATGAGAATAAAGTCATGCTTTAGAATGGTATATATAGACTAGCACAAATAACAGTTCATTTAATGTTTGGATTTTTAGATATTTTTGAGGCCAAATGAAGATGCATCCTGTCCAAAGCCATATGGGGAATGATTCACCCCATTTTTATTCATTTGATTAAAATTTCTGGCATCTCACTGTAATTAGTTGTCCTGGCTCAAGTTTACTTAATGGAGAGACATGGACATACCTACAGGGCTGATCATTCAATGGTGAGAGAGGTGTGTGGAAAGAGTTGTCCTGTGCAGTTCCCTCTCTTTCACCATTTTTTGTAATCAGAACTTAAACAGCTAGTTTGGATCAGCTTCTTGCTTTTGGATGGCCTAAAACTCAATAAGATCAACCCCATCTACAATAATTATGACTTTCCTAATAACATACAACACAATTTCTTTCCTCAGTTGAAGCATATATGCCTAGGAATCTAAAAGTGCACTAAATAATTACATTGTGAAATGCCTTGCTTCAGGATGCAGCAGTTATTACAATTTTATATGTATTACAAAAATGATTGGAAATGGTCATGGAAGAGAAATTCACTGAAATCTGTTAGATGCAAAGACACAAGCTCTAGGGAAGAACGTTTTTTTGCTGAAAATCATTGCAGTTATAAGAATATTGTGCACATTATTGCTATATATTTTTTTTACATTTGGAATCTTCCCTGGGACTTAACTATAGTAGACATGTGAGGTGGGATAGTAAGCTAAGTGGTTGCTCGGTCAATTCCAATATCGTTACTTGTATATTCTAAGTTCAGGTAAGGTTAAAGCAGTACTACTAATTTTAAATTAGAATTCATAGGCCAGTGGTTTTCACATAAGTTGGAGAAAATAAAAATTCTTTCTGTACCCTTCATCACTGGGAACCAGAAAGTGAAACTAACCTGTCTGCTTTGATCGAATGAGATGTGAGGTGCAAAAAGTACAGTACACAAGATTTTTTTTAAATGTGACAGTCTTTGTTTCAGAAAATAAAAGCGGAAAAGTAAATATCAGTGAAAGAATGATTCAAAATCCGTTTTGTTTTCAACATGAGAGATTTTAAAGGACATCACAACTTCCTGTTCTTTGGAACAGCCCCAGGCAAAATTAACAGAACTGGCACAATTAACATGAGATGAAGATTTGCTCAAGTATAGCTGTCAGTCAAATAAGAGAATAATCAGGCCCTGATACAAGTATTTGGAAACAAGGATTCTGTTTAAGGAAGAAGGAAGGAAAGAAGGAAGGGAGGGAGGGAGGGAGGAAGGGTCAGAAGAAAGAAGGAAAGAAGGAAAGAAAGAAAGAGAAAGAAAGAAGGAAAGAAAGAAGGAAAGAAAGAAGGAAAGAAAGAAAGAGACAGAAAGAAAGAAGGCAAGAAGGCAAGAAAGAAAGAAAGAAAAAGAAAGAAGGAAACAAGGA
>JAVJGI010000057.1:7696525-7716684 GCA_035590275.1 Ibycter americanus | reverse complement strand
GGTAACCAATTAGCTGAAATCCTTTACAGTCAGTTTTTTCCCAATATTTCCTGATATGCCTTTCCTAATCCCTTCTTTGAAATGTGTTTTTGCTTTTCAGTAAGAAATAAATAGCGCAAATAGCAAGTTGTGGTGTTTTTTTTTTTTTTTTCCTTGCTTGAAAAATAATGCTGAAGGAATTGTTTTGCAGTTTAAAATTAATGTAACCCATTATGTCCAGGAAATTTCTTCAATATATTACTTGCCAAGTCTTTGGTCCTTGTGAAGAAAATAATTTTAATTTATCTCATTTTTCACAACTGAGCCAATGATTGTTTAACCTAAAGTGCCATTGTGACTAAGTAGAGAAATATCAGGGTTCTTGGTCATTTCATCGGAGCTCAGCTATTAAGTCCACTAGGTTAGCACAGAGAATCACAGAAACTGCCAGTTCAGATAGAAAAAGTCCTAGAGAATGTAACAGAGGATGAAAATATTTCATTTGGCTATTTTTGCACTGCTTTAGAGCATTAAATAGAAAATTGCATCTTTGTTATAAAACCCAGAAAGCTGGATAAAAACAAGCTATATAAAGGTTATAAACTTCAATTAAATGTTATAAATGTTTGAAGTTAATTTCGTACATGTTTATGTATTTGTTAGCCCTTGTATAAAACTATTATTATTGCTTTATTTTTATATCCTTTTCATGGAAGTCTTACAGTCCTTAACTGAAAATGTGGTCCTGAGGTTAACTCTGGAGACTGTAAACTATTGTTGATTTAATGTACATGGTCAGTATTTTCAAATTTCCCTTGAGGATTTAGATAAATGCCTTCTACTAAGTTATGTGGCTGAGGTCCTATTGCAGGCACTCATGCTTGTGTTCAACTTCATGTGCTTTTAGCTGTTCCACTCAAATCAATATCTCAGAGCTATAACTCAAGCCAATTGACAATTCTGACCTGCAAGTTTTGTCAATACTCTGAAATTCACCTATGGAAATTTAGCTCTTCTGCCAAGGTAGTTATGAAAAATATTCAGTCTTCCATCTGTTGTATTATGATAAAAATTTAAAAGCATGCATTATAGTAATAGCACTGTAGATTCCTGAATCAGAGGCAGATTCCCTTTAGAGTTGCTTCTTACCAAGTTAGCCAAAAGTTATCTCACTTAAAGTAACGTAACTGTATTATTCCTTTCAAAAACTTTGGAACCAAAAAAATTTAATATTTTCATGATTTCTAAGTGACAAGGGGCATATTTTTTTTGTGGTTCTAGATGCATATTTAAAATTCCAACTGATAAGAACAGGAAAAACCTCAAACAAAAGTTTGATAAGAAATAAAAATTTCCAAACAAACCAGTTAAATATTTTAATTGATTCTGAAAGTGTTGAACAATCTAATTTTGTGAGTTGCACTTTTTCTTGAAACCCAGCATGGGAAAGATTTGGGTATGGCAGCTTGAAAATATTTGCAAGGCTATTTCTAGCGCAGCTTTTTCCATTAGGTGTAGAAGGTTTAAGGATGCAACTCTTTTCTGTCTTTGCAATCCACCTGTACAACAGAGAAAAAGGCTGCTGATTAGAGAGCCTTCCCAACATGTTGTTCAGCTATCGTGCACAGCATGAGAAAACCTAAAAAGAAGCCTGAGTACTATTGACACTAGATTTGATTTAATAAGTGTTGTAACAATGTTAAACTCAGATACAAGCAGAAAATTATTTCGAGACAGAGTGAAAAGTCATCTTCAGATTTGCAGAAGGATTGTGGATGTCTGATTAATTAGGATATGGTCCCTCCACCCCAATGTTAGGCACAGAATCCTTTGCTGATCTGCAAGGCAGCACCAATATGAAGGGCACTGTCTAAGCTTGCTCTGGACACTGCCTTGCCTAAAGGACTTATATATCATGTGGAGAAAGGGGAGATGGTATAGGTCACAATCTTTTTTTTTCCTTTTTATCATTAGCTGGAATTAACCTTTGTTGTTACCAATCAAAAGAAAGCAATAAATAACAATATATAAAGTAATAAAATTTATCAAAATTAAGGTATTAAAAAAAAATATAGGGAGAGAAAGAGATAAAGGGCACATGCTCACATTTTTTCTCCATGCCCTGCTGGAAATAAATAGGCAAATTCTAATGAATATATACTTGAAATACGAGCAGAAGAAAGGCAGAAAATCCACAAGAGTGAGAAAGAGAAAGAGAAAGACAGAGAGAGAAAAAGCAAATACGCTTAAACATTTGATGCAGACTTTCAAGGCCAAAAAGGAATTTAACAGCCTTTCAGAACAGAAACTATGATGAAATTTGATGCTTAACTGCACTAAATCTTCGGGGTGCATTTCTACAATAAGAGCAAGAAAACGCAAATGAATTTAAGTCAGATGAAAATCTTTGATTATACAATGCATTAGCCAGATCCACACTTAGATTACGGTGATCAGTTCTGGTCATCACATTACAACATAAAATATTGAAACACTTGACAAGGTAAAGAGGCAGGAGATGAGTTTGATCTTAGGCTGTGATTATATTGTATTAATGACTTCCTATCATATTACTGGCTTCTCTATCTTATTAGAGAAACACCACTTCCTAATTGAGTAAGAAGGCAGCCAAAAGAAGCAGAATTTTAGAAAGTGTTGTTATTTTTGCCTTTTTAGCATTCCTTTTCATATGCTGTATACTCCATCCTTATTTAAAGAAAAGGACATTAAATTAGGCTGCATATTTCAATTGGAATAGCGTGATTCACTGATCAATAAACCTAAACAAGTGCAGAGCATTACATATGCAAGACATTAAGTCAAAATATCTCACGCTGCATCCCAGGAAGAAGAAGCCATGCACAAACGAAATAGAAAGCAGCCTTTAAAAATGAAGGCAGTGTGCCAAGAATATAATTTCATTCCCTGATAGAGTTATACTGAGTGACTTGGTTACTGAAGTCTAGGTAAGTCACACTGTGAAACGTGTAGTGCTAAACTGTTTTTATCTGTGATCCTGCCACATTGTCATTCCTCTGTAATTCACCTATCAAGAGGAAAGAAATGGATCATGGGGACAGCATAAGGCATACCCTAAGTCAAAGGTAACCAAAAAAACCTTCAGTGCCATAAGGATTGTTTTACTGCTGATAGAGTCAGGGTTATCGGTAAGAGAACACGTAGGCAGCATGGGACAGCCTTGTGTTAGCAGAGGGAGTTACTGAGCCCACCTTTGAGAACCTGCCCTACATTAAAGCTCCACACGCTGTGGGTCTTCTTGCCACAGAAGCACTAAGTAAGAAAAATCTTCTCGGGACTAACCCAAAAAACTAATATTCAGGGCCTTCAACTTCACTGTCCCTTTCTGTGGGCGATCTCCTGCTCTATTTTAGCCTTTAACGTTGCAAGAAGATACTTGTAGCATTAACACTCACATGCTCAGATGCAAATATGCTGGTCAGAGAAATAAATATGAACAAACAGATGAGCTAGTTTATTTATACTCTTCCTGTCATCAGGAAATTGGATTAAAATTTTTTTCTGGGAAGCCAATACTTGAGAAGTTTTAGGAATCTGTGAAATCAAAACTCTAACTTTGTCAAAGGAGATCTCACTGACATTTCTTTTTATCTAAGAGAAGTGTTAGAAACTGTAATTATAGTTACAGAAAAGTAACCAAGATATGAAAATTATAGTGCTGCACTGGGCATTTCCATCACATATTAACCTGCTTTCATGACTGTTTTACTTCATTTATTTCCCCTTGCTTGAGGAAAAACAGTTATTTTCCTTTGACATCAATAGGAAACTATAGTCATATCCTTTAAACAGAAACAAATATTTTCTTCCACCAAAAAAACCCTTTTGCCATTTAACATAATCCCTCTTCATCCTGAGGTAGTTTATCAAAATAATTTGTAGTACCATTGTTCAAATAAGGTACAAAGCCTTCATGCTGGGAAACATAAAATACACAAAGGTTAATGTTAGTCTTACGGGCATCTGTCTTTGTTCAATGGGCAATGGAAAAGCCTGTTGAAAGAGATCCTCCAGAGGGTGATTTGGAATGCTGTCTGGACTCTGAATTGTCCCACAGAGAGATGTATCTCTCACTGTCACTGTAGAAGAAAGCTGGGCATTAACCATATTAGTCTATGTGAATGCCCCATGCTGCCACAAATTAGGGGTGGGATGGTGTGGGGTGGAGTGGGTGGGGTTGGGTGGAGAAAGGAAAAGGGCAAGCAGAAGAAAAAAAAAAGATAACTAAAAAAGCCCAATCAACAATACCCACCACCACAACAGAATACAATCAAATGGACAGACTCACCCCCTCCATACTCCTTATGTTCAAAGACACTTGGATCGCAAAGTCAGGCACTTAAAGGGTAGGAAATTCCTGACCAGAGAACATCTCTAACTGCTTAAGCTAGCTAAAGTTCAGCTTCTTGTGGTAGTGGGGAGATGGATTTTCTAGGACCACCTGATGTAATGGAGTACATGCTGGCTAAAACATGCATTTCTTTAGTTCTGAAGGCCATTGCTCAGTGGCATGACACCACAGACAATGGTCAGCGAGATAGTGAAAGACAAATGGAAACCAGTCTTACCTACAAGAGTAAGAGATGGATCCTTTATAACCAAAAGATGATTCCAGTCACAGAAATGACAGTGCACAGGCACAGATTTACCAAGGGGTTAAGGGTGCTGTAGCCATTTACATGGGAATCCTCCATTTCAAGCGGTGTGAGAAAGCTGCTCTCTGTTGCAGCTCCATTAAACCTTAGCCCACTCAGCATCGATGAAGTCAGTGCATTAGGCCCTTTGCTCATTCTAGCTAAACTTAGTAGATTCCTTTGTATTCCTTATTTTATTATAATTTTTATTTTTGTACATTGTTGTCCTTGCTGTTGTCATTGTTTGTTTCTTTGTTTGTTTTTCTCCTTCACTTGCTGAACCACAGTGGAGTTTTGCAATAAAAGCAGAAAAAGATTCTGTTCTGGAAATGGCATATTTCATATATTATTTCTGAGTGCATCACAATTCGACATTTCTTTTCTGGGGAAAATCATAATTCATTAGCTTACCAGGAAAAGAGGAAAAAGATTCCCACAAAGTTAGTGAAACAACAGGCAGCAAGCAGTATGGTAGATGTTTAAAATCCTTTTCAAATGTAGTAATTCTTTCAGGTTCAATTTATAGCCACCTTTGTGTTTTGAATTACATAGGACTAGGCTGCAATAGCCGTATTTAAATTCACAGGAAAGTGTGTTTAGGGGGCAGAAGGACTAAACCCTCCTCATTGTCCTACTTAGTGTTGCTGCTCTTGTATACGGGATTACAACAGCTACTCACCCAATATTACATGCAGTGAGGAGCTGTCTCGACTCCAGCCTTAACTTATTCATCACTCAGAGAAGCTGCCCAAGCACAAAGCAGTAACTAAGCTCTATGAGGTAACTTTCTGCCTCAGAGTAGTGGGCAGTAGGAAATGATCATGCCCATCCAGCCTTCAGTGATATCTGTGGTTGGTTCCTAGGTAGTGCGGCGGCATGCTGCCCCTCAGAGTAGGCACTTACGGGTCCCTAAAGTTTTGAGCCAGCCCGCAGCACATATGTTCTGTGTCTGTGAACTGTCTCCTGTTGCTTTATTTCTGCCAGGAGTCCCATTGCAGGCTTTTGACTCATATGCATAGATGCTGCAAGGCAAAACTGAGTAGAATACAATCCGATAAAACAAAACAAACCAAAAAATACAACAGTAGGAGAATAAATATTCTACGGAACTCGCACCAAGGTTACATGTTTAACAGTTTTCCACTTTATTGCCAATCATTTGAATCTCTTAGAGTGAGGGCAGACATTTTTATAGCACTTGCTGTTTAGCATTGGACATTTGAAGTGGCACAGCAGAAAAGAAAGCGAGTTTTTAGCTATAAATTGTGTTTTGCAATGCGAAAGCTGCATAATAATGAATGATGTAAGTTTTTTCGATTGCCATTTTTCTTCTTTACCCAAGAAAGGACCAAATCATTCTGAAAACGCATTAGAAGTCAATGACAAAGTAATAGAAAATGCTGACATTTGGAAATATCTTTCTGAGAAAGTTCTCTAAGCGCTAGTTTTTAGAATCTATTCCACCCATGTAGATAAACCCGAAGGCAAGGAGCACAGGTGATGTCCTTCATACTGATTGAAAAATCTAATCTCATTAATATGAAAAGAGCAGTTGCTAAATATTTTTCTCATCACCAGAACACTTGCATCTTTTAAGATTGTTACTAGTAGTATTATTATTGATAATAACTATCAGTGATATCTTCATATTTATACAATGCCTTTTCTCTCAGAAGGTCCCAGTGCCTGGGCACCAAAATCACTTCCCTAGTCACGGGGATGCAGCCTTGATTTTTATCTGTGACCTGTGATGCTGCACAGCAAACAAGGAGACAAATCCCATGAATACTAAAGCATTTTGTGCAATTCAATTTGCTCTTGTGAGCAGAATCTTCGGTTTCAAGCTTTGTTACAAAGAAGTGGAATAGCACAGGCTAACTTGGAGAACTTCAGAAACTTCATGATAACAGTGGTGTATCTTCCCTGTTAAAAAGTTGAGATTGTACTTGAATATATGTCTATCTGACTTAAGCTTTGCTATCAAGAAATGAGCCATCTAGTTGAGTCATTCATATGTGTCCTCTCCACATCTTGGAATGAGGGAAGAGTCTCCAGGACATCCATAGTCTCTGCCTGAGTTCAACACCTGAGAGATCTGGCAAGAGGAACCCTCTACAGTCATTCTCCAACAAATGTCCAGGAAGCCAACCCAAACAAATTATCCAAATATCCAGCTTTTAGAAGTATAAAATTAGTTGAACTGGGCCTTACCTTAGTCAACAGTATAATGTTCAGAATCCCTGTTTATTGACTGCAGATCATACAGAGGATACTTTATATGGATAAACACACATGTGTGTTTGTTTATATCTATTTACGCAGAGATATATAGTGATTATATGTGACTAAGGCATTCAGAAAAGTATTTAAGAAGAGTGGCTTCACACAGACGACTAAATTAGGGAAACTGGAAACTTGTCTGAAGTTTCCTATCTGGTGCAAAAAATGCAGATCAATGACTAATGGGGGGGGGGGGAGGGGGTGGTGGAGCAGAGGTGTGTGTGTCTAGTGGTGGGGAAACAACCATAAAACCAAACAAAAATCTCCTCAAAACTATAACATGACAAGAAGAATATATATTTGTAGTTATAGATATCCACTTGTTAGCTAGATATAATTGGTAAGCATAAACACCTGAAGTGAATGTGTAACATTTTCAGAACTTCTATTTCATAATGAAGGCTTTTGCAGAGACTATTTCTTCATCAGAGCTGTTGCTAGTGGTCAAGGAACAAGTATGTGCTTTATGAAAGAAAAAATCCAAACACAATGAGGATCTTGAAGCTGTGTTGTTTCCATTGAACTGTGAATTTGAAGTTGAATGTAAGTTTTACACTGACTTGACTATAGTTGTGACATGAACTTCATATTTTGTAGAAATGTTAGAACGCAGGAAAAGACACCGAGAACACCTCTATGCCTGAAGGAAGAGGGCAGGCTGCATGTAGTAGGTTTGCTCTTTTTGGAGGAAAGCAACAAAGAGAACAAAGCATAAGCAGAAGTAAAAGTACTTATTTTGTTAAAATATCACGCAACTTGAACACGTTTTATTTCAAAACCAGAAACCTGAATCTTCTGGATTTTTTACTACAAGAAAACACTTCCAATGGAAATTTCCATTTTCCAGACTTATCATGTATAGATACAGATAGCCATACAAACACACATCTTTAATAAGAGTCAACTAGCAAAAATAGAAGTAACAAACTCAGCCCACAATCATCCCTTCGTGTTTTCTAAACACTCTGTAGTCGCTACAAGGGTCCAGTGGAGAATTTCTATACAAACAGTCCTTTAGTGGCTAAGAAAGCTTTTATTTTTTAAAGACCTTCACCACAGCAAGGGTAGGGGAAGGAATAGAAGATGGAGAGGTTGAAGTCAGGGACAAGATAATTATAGGTATATTTGTATTATAAACTGGCACAACACCTTGAGACAGCCTTTTTGACGCTATCATAGATCGGCTGTGTGAACCTCTATTTTGAGCTCCCAGTAACCCCCAAAGAGTAACAGTTCAGAACATTTTTTATAGTACACCTGCACTATTAACGTAAGCGTATCCAGGATTGCTCTTTGGCACTGACATGAACAGAAACAGAGCAATCATCATGTGAAAGACTCCGTAACATTTCAGAGCAGGGTGTCATGTTGAGATTGCTTACTCAGAGGGAATTCTTTGGAGGGAACCATCCCATGACCATTAAGTTCAAGTGTCTGTGCATCTGGCACTGTTTAATTTACTGTAGTAGACTTAGACTTCAGGACTGCTCTACTAAAGCAGCAGAAATGGGAATCATTAGAGCTCATGGTTATATCGTGACCTGGACCAAGCCACTCAGGAGAAATTCTTGATGTAAGATGTTGGTACAAGAAATGATGAGGGGACATGTTCAGGTTGCAGGGGGAGTGGTGGAGAGGCAACCATATATTCCAGACATTCATCCCATTTTGAGCAGACTTCTCGACAGTAAGTTCAGATAAGTGTGATGAATGCTATGCAGAAGAACAAAAATGGAAGCCTGGAGCCTTGGGGCTTTTTTGGTGTCCAAAGAAAGCTGGAAGAGAGAATGGCAAAGTGAGCAGGAAATTCAGAAAGTACAGAGGGCAGGAAACTGATTTGAGGAAGCTGGGTTTTGCCAGAATAAGACATTTCCTGATCAGCTTCATGTCACGGATTGAGGTGTAGAAAGAGCACCAAATTCACATTGCAATTCTTTTGAAACATACTTGCTCTAACTGGAACCAAATTTTATGGCTTGTTGATGGACAATTTACCAGCAGCTGCTTTCCAACCCAGCAACTATTCAGAGAAAGAAATTGCAATGAACTAGGAGGGGTAAGAAATAGGAAGAAGAAAGCGCAGTTCACAGGCAGCACTGAGAACAGGACATATTGTTCTGCTGATTGTTCCTTTAAGCATGGATAATCATGTACAATGATGTATTCACTTTAAGAGGATTCTCCATGTGGAAAATGTTCTTGAAAGGTTTAAACACCGTGAATGATCCAAAACTCATCATAGTGTCATGGGAACAGGGGCAACTTAGAAAGCAGCTATAAAAAAAGGGAAAGCAAGAGGGAGATAGTAAAGGAGAAGAGAGTTTTGCAATTTGATGCAGACACGATTAAGGATATTCTGAGTAGGGCCAAATAGCCTTGACTGATGCAGTGAAGGTTAAGCCGTCTTTCGGACAGAGGAAAACATCTTTCAGGATGTTCTCTTTGAGTGATTATAAGTCTGACTAAGCTGGGGTGACTGCAAATACAAAAAGTGAAAACTCCCAGGAGGAAAACTAGCAAAATAATTTGTGCTATTTAGGAGACGTCCTGAGGAGGAGATGCAGTTTCCAATGTGTACAGATCATAAAGTTCCCTGAGAGTGACAAGTACAGTTCAGTTAAATGCTTTCTATGTCCCTTTGTCTGACAGTCTTCCCTCTCTACTCCTTCCCTTTTTTTTTTTTTTTTAATCCTCTCTTCCCTCCCCCCCTCTTCTTTTTTTCTTCCTCTTTTTTCTTTTCTTTCTTCCTCCATCATCTGAAATCAGCCTGGGCAGAAGCAGGCACAACAGCAGCAGTCCTATGCAAAACCTAGAGGCAGTGAGGAGAGGAGCACTATGAAGTGAGTGCATGAACTGCTTAAGCTAAGGATGCTCAACTGGCACTCAGAAGGCAGTGATTTTCATGACCACCTATCTTTAAGGAGGTCATCACTTGTCTCAGAAAGATACATTCCATATTCTTCACACTTCTCCTCAGCTGAGTTGGGTTGGGAGGAATTTCTTGCATCTTGCATCCTCTCTGAAAGGAAAAATCATCCTATTATTTATAAATCAGATCCCTGGCCTAGGAAACTATAGACCAATTGGTCTAGACTCAATAGTAAGCAAGGTTTTAGAACATACTTTGAAAGAAAAAAATGTTAAAGATAGAAAGATAAGAAAGATAAACCAGATGGGTTTACCAAAGATAGACCGTCAAACTGAACTGGTACCATTCCATGCTAAGATAACTGATTTTCTAGACAAGTGAAATTTAATAGATCTAATCTGCCAGGAGTTCAAGAAAACACTTAATATGGTCCATGCTAGAAATTATTATTGAGGCTAGAGGGGATAGGGATTAGTTGAGGAGCTATGTGTAAGGAGCTGGCTAGAGAATTATTAGGGAAGGAAAATCGTATTCTTGATAAGGATAAGCTAGAACCACTGATCCCTTTTCATTACTTGGAAACAGGAGTACGTTATTTCAGACTGCTGGTGACACAAAGCCAGACACTTTGTCAACATGGAGGGGAATCAGGGTACTGCAGAAAAAGAGAAGAGTGAGGAATTAAGTAACAGAACTAGAAAGAATTATACTGGGAAACGTACAGTGTCTTGTACTAAGGCACAAATCACCTCATTTGTGGTGTATGTTCAAAGGTCTTGAACTGGGAATAACAGAAGTGGGAAGAAAGAAGAGGATACAAACTCTCCACATTACCCATTCAGAAGCTGTTGATCACCAATGTGAGTTGTCAATGATGATGATGATAATTATTATTATTATTGTTGTTGTTATCATTGTTGTTATTATTATTATTATAATATTCAAAGGAAGCGTGACTACAAATTTACAAGTCAATTGGTGACTTCAAGCAGTGTCTCCCATTCTGGTTTGAAAAAGTTATTAGGAACAATCAGTTTAGATTGGACTAGAATAATGATTTGGGGATGAAGAATCCATTCTTTGAGAGAGGAGTAAGACAGTTCATCTGGTTTAACCTGGGAAAATATGGACTGAATAAAGGTAAATATTTTTTTTCCTATAAATACACTGAGGTGAGAATATTGGGGCTGTTAAGAAGTTATGCAAGCTAGAGCCAGTGTTGCTGCAAGAAAAAGATCATATTAATTTCTTCATAAAGAGTAAGGCTGATGATTAGCTTTCCAGAAGGAGAAACAAGACTCCCCAGCATGAATGGCTGCAAAGAGTTGGGGTTATGAAACTGAAGTTTCCTGCCTCAAACATAGGAATAGCCCTGATAACTTCTGGTGATAAATGATCAGTTCCTTACCTGTAGCTTCCTTTGCTGGTACATTACACCTTCAATGTTTTGTAGCTGGTGGACTCTTACAGGAAAGAAGCTGGACAGTAGCACACCACCATGCCAGTATATGGTCAGTATTTCTTCTGGAAGCTGTGTATATGGGCTTACAGATGAAAATTTACCCCGAGATGACTCATTGTAACCACCTGTCTTCACTCTCCTGGCACTGTTACCATACCTGCAGACAGGTTCTGGAAATTAAATTTGTACTTGTTACATACTGTATATAAACTGCTGGAGTCCTTTCCTCTGCCCTACAATGAAGCAATGAAATCTTGAGAAAATTACATTGAGTTTGAATCATTGTCACCAGTTCACAAAAGAAAAACATAAAATGGAGAAGATGAGACACAAAACTAAGGTATGCTCAGACACTGTAGAAGTTGTAGGGGACAGGAAAGAAAAAAGAAATAAAAATATTTCCTGTCAAACTGAGGAAAAAAAACCCTAACAACAAACAAATGAAGGCTTCCTTAATCTTTACTTTAGGGAATAATCTTAATGCTAGTGATTTCAGACTATAAACTTTTTGGGGATAAGAAACTAGTCAAACGCACAGGCTCAAGTTTCTGTTTCTTTTCAGCCTTCTAGTGTGACCCCAGTCAAGTTGCTGAAGATAAGGCACAAAGTGAACCCATTGGACCCACCGGCTTCAGCACTGGACTATCTTTGATAAATCTCATGACTCTTTCCAGCAAAATGATTTGTAAGCCAAGTGTCAGGTCTGCAGACTACCAGTGCAGGGTCAAAGCCCATGTGTTGAGCAGGCAGCAAAGCAGACCTAGTCAACAGGCAAAACTAACTCCAGGAATGTATCTGAACTCTCTTCCTTCTATAAGGTGAAAAATGTCCAAATCAACATTTCACATCAGCAATCTGTCTGAAATCAGAAGACTGGGTTATCTCCTGACAGAAGGTGGCTAATGGACAACCTGGTGCAGTACATCGATATGGTCTGTCTCTTACCACAGAATAGAAGTCCACAGTTAGTCAACACAAAGAGCCACACAGATAAACAGAGACTTCTGCTAAATCCTGCTCAAAAGGTGTTGATGGATTAAGTTTGCACTCTTAGGTCTTATGCTGAAGCATTGACTACAATTCTAACTTCAGGCAAGATCTGTGATCTTCTACTGGTGGGATAGAATCAGCCTTAAAATACAAGTCCGTCATTTGCCTACTGCAAGTCGAAAAAAATGAGTTATGTACCTTCACCTGATCTACATCGAACCTGTATTGCTGCACAAAGAAGGAGGTACAGGCATTAAGGACAGTGGAACTACTAGCCTGAAAACTAATAATTTTTTGGAGATGCAAGTGACACAATTTTTCGTGCTCACCTTTTGACTAATGAACACACACAGAGTATGGGATCCTTAGCCAAAAGGAAGACAAACGTACAACATCCACTCTGTGGAGGATTTCTTAATCACCACATTATGTAGTCAAGTCAGTTATGGGGTGGAGGGGTTGGTCTACTTTCACTGCAGTTAAGATAACAAACAGGGAAGCAGCAAAAAGGCAATTCGGAGTGAGCTGAAGTTTATTTTATGCTACGCTGTTTATAAAAACCCCAAATTATAAACCCCCAGATTCTAGAAATAAAGCAATGCTGGAGAATTCTGAGTTCATTCCTTTATCCTGGGGACATAAATCCTTTTCTGATACTGGAGAGCATTTGAGCTCTAGTCTCCTTGCTCTTCAGCCCCTTACTCAGAAGAGTAGAAGAAAAAAAATAAAAACCTGCTTCATAAAGATGTTGTGTAGAGAAGTATATAAATTATTGAGATCTGTTCTGATATAGAGAGGTCATATATGTATGTGTGTCTGCATCAGAGGTAGCTAGCTAGAATTGATTGCTACATGAATAAACATTTACAGCTTCAGGCCCTGCAACAGTAATGTCCCCTCTCTCATCTCTGAGTTTCTAAATGATCATGTGCTGCAGGACTCTTTGCAGAGTGTGTGTTGGAAAGGGCAAACTCTTGCTATTCTTCTGTGCTGTACACTAAGCCCTTTCTGCCCCCATTACTGTTTGATCTTTTACAAGGTTATCCTGCTATGAATTATAGGATGTAATTAAGGAAGATGGTTTTAATCCTTCTCTTTGTAAATGTACAATCTATTTATACAAGAACCAGCTACATGATATTGTGAATTTTGTACAGTCTATAGCTAAGGGTGACCAAACCAATTTCTCTGGATAGAATAAATCCTCCTTACCCACATTCTTCAAACTTCAAACTGAACTTGATCCAAACATCCTTTTCTCCAATTTAGAAAAAGCTTCATTCATTTTTAAGCCCCATTTTCATGTGAAAATGCTGTGAAATAGATTGTTCTCATGGCATTTTCAACCATGACCTGAAGCAGAAAGTACCAGAAATACCATGAGGGAACTCATTCCTGGACTGATATCCGGGCAAGTTTGCCTGGAGAAATTAATGAACGAAATTCAAGTGAGATTTCCAGGAGAGCCCACAAATGCAAAAGTTCACTTTAAGGGGTAACTACAAAGGTCTGGGGAAGATATATAAGAGATTATACCTGAAAACAGAAATCATTGGCCTTTTAAGCAAAGCATGACTGAACTGATCTGATTTGAAAGACCAGTTGTGGTTTGAAAGAGCCAGTTAGTGGCTCTAGTTGAGCCTAGATTACTGAGCAAGGACATTCTGCTGTGCTCCGCACCATTCTGTCCCTGAGTGTCCACACTGAGAGACATATTGCAGAGATTATGTAGTCAATCTACTCTTGCTCTGTGCTGGGGTTTTATTCCTTGGAAACTAAGGCACTTGGGGGATGACACGTGCCCCAGCCTCAACACGACAAGCAGTCAGTGTACCATCAAAGTGTGAACTTCAGCACAGTTGTTCCTTTGCTCTCCAGTTCATATAGACATTGTGGTAACACTTTAATGTAAGTTTTAACTTCTTGCAGTAACATTTAGAAGCACTGTCCCATGCTAGGCAGTATAAAACCATGGGAAGAAAGAACTGTGCACCCCGAACTTCAATTTGACTTAAGAAAAGGGTAACGCTAAGAAGGAAGCAGAGCAGTGGGAAGTGGTTTTGTATCCTAGCCTTGGCGTCTTGCCCAGGCCATTCAACAGCTCTGTTTGCACCTATTACCTATGTTATTCTTTGCTACCTGCACTAGTAGTAATGGTGAGGGCTGGGAGTGCCAAGGCCTTTGACGGTGTGGCTTTGCAGCCAGGGCTGCAGTGATCCCACCTCTGATATAGACTGGAGTGCAGAATGATTTGTAAAATACACACACATTACCATGCTACACACTCCCTCAGATCAAACAAAATGTGTCCAGGTTCTCCAGAATCCTCTGACACCACTGGATGACAGACTAAGTCTGAAGTTTGATACAGCTATAAACTGTTGTGCTCCTGCTCAAGCCATGACAGAGAACATCACGGCAGGGACAGGCTGGCTGGGGATTGATATGCTACTGGTGAATGCTGAACATCTGCTGGAGCAGGGAAGGGTGACGTAGTGACCTCCACATACCTAAATCCTATAGAAATTAGTTCTGGGATAAGCCCAGAGAGACACTATTGAGTCTGACAGAATTATTCTGGATGCATAGCCATGTAACCGAAAGCACAAATTGGCCCGACATGTAATCTGCTTTGGGATGAAAGGCACTATTTAAATGGAAGATGCTGTTATTATTATTTCCCTTTCAGGGCTAGTGAAGCCCATAGCTTTCATCTTCAAGCAGAAGGGGTGGGTGTAAAGAGAGTGATCTTTTATTTCTTTAATGACAGGAAAAAAAAAAATTAAACAAGATGTAAGGATGCCATTCAAAATAAATGTCAGTGGGAAAATAAAAAAAAAAAAAAAAGAAAAGAGAAAAAAAAAAAGAAAAGAAAAAGGAAAGGGGGAAAGAAAAAAAGGAAACAAGAAACCAAGCAAAACTGAAGTAGATTTGACCTCAAAGGAGCTGAAATTGAGTTAAAGTTTACTACTGAAGTCAGGTTTCCCTTGGGGGGTAGGCTGCCATTTAAGCTATTTCTTCTCTTTTACTTGTACAGTATAATTCCCCTAATACAGTGCTATAGGTCAAAAAAGAGCTCTACTGCAGCCAGGCTCCAATTTCCATTTACTAGCAAGAAAAACCTCCCCTTGTATAAAACGGCTTAGTATTATTTTGTGGAAGAATTGGCTCCTAAATACTACCTTACAGAAGAAGAAGGCAACCTGGATGCTGGTAGTCTGAAGCAAAAGCTACTTCTTCAGAGCACTAGCTCTTGACAGATTATTCTCTGGAGTCTTCTACTGACTCACTGTGTGCCTCTTCATCTGCATTTTGTGCTCACAAAAGGTGCTCACAGTGTATCCAGTTAATTTTTAGAAGGTGATTTTCTCTTCACCTTTTCTTGAATTATGACCTCTCTCTCCCTCTCCCCCCTCCCTTTACCCACAGTTATACACAAAAACATCTCTTCCATTGAGATGAAGACCTGCACAGACTGATGACTGATTGGACTGTGCCAGAGGTATAATTAAGCAGCTTTTAGACCTGACACTGATATTGAAAGAAAGGAGCAAACCGGCACTAATCAAACAAATAAATAAAAATACACCAGAAAACTCCACGTACACGCTTTCTCTCAGCTATGGTACTTGACAGCGCTACTTGTAACAGCAGGTGATAAGGAAGCTTCAGACAGAAGAGTGATTTTTAAGTTGATGGTGCCCCTTTAAAGACACACAGGAAGACTACATACCCCACTGTGCTGGTATCAAGCTCCATTTTTCCTTGCCTTCCCTGCTCTGAAAACCAGCTTGCTGCTGCCACAGCATAACCCCTGGCATAACCTCTGTTAGTGAAGGGAACTAACCTCAGACTCGGGTGTTGGTGAAGCTAACAGGGTGTCATCTGTCTGCAGGGAGCAGAGAGGGTTGAGCCAGAGGTGGGGCTTGTGCTGTCTGGGGGTGCTGGGTGGGTTTTGATACAGAAGCAACAACCCTGAATTCCTTGCATCCCAGGAGGAGCTTGAGACCAAATGTAAAAGGTGTGTTTATGATCACGCTTTGCTGTGCTTCAATGCTTGTTGGGAAAGGAATGTTTCTGAAATGTCCACACGCTACATGAGTGTCGTGGTTTAACCCCAGCTGGCAATGAAGCCACATGCAGCCACGCGCTCCCTCCCCACGGGTGGGATGGGGGAGAGAATCAGAAGACTAAAAATGAGAAAATTCATGGGTTGAGATAAAGACAGTTTAACAGGTAAAGCCAAAGCCATGCACACAAGCAAAGCAACACAAGGAATTCATTCACCACTCCCCATGGGCAGACAGGTGCTCAGCCATCTCCAGGAAAGCCGAGCTCCATCACGCGTAATGGTTACCTGGGGAGACAAATGTCATCTCTCTGAATGTTGCCCCTTCTTTCTTCTCAGCTCACCTCTGTATGCTGAGCACGCCATCATATGGCATGGAATATCCCTTGGGTCAGTTGGAGTCAGCTATCCCAGCTGTGCCCCCTCCCAGCTCCTTGTGCCCCCCAGCCTGCTCACTGGTGGGGTGGGGTGAGGAGCAGCTAAAGGCTTTGATGCTGTGTGAGCACTGCTCAGCAATAATGAAAACATTCCTTTGTTATCAACATTGTTTTCAGCACAAATCTAAAACATATGCCCATGCAGCTACTATGGAGAATATTAACTCTATCCCAGCCAAAACCAGCAAAATGTGAAATTATTCTGGCCTATATCTATCTATCTAAAAGCTTAAGTGCATCTCATTCATCTTCTTTGGGGTTAACCCTTTACTTCTTTTCATAAGATTTCTTTAAGAAGTTGGCATAGACATGTTGAAACCAAAAGAGTTTATTTTTTATTTATTTAAGAGCTAAAAAAGCATAGTTTCTGTTTCTCAGACTCAGTTTTTTCATTGCAGCATTTTTTAGTGCTCTGTTATTCCTACCATCTATTGCAGTTTTGGTTACACAAATATATTATTCCAACTGGAGGATCAGAAATCCTGCAGTTTTGAACAGAGGACTATGAAATCACAGTCTTGTGCTAAGGAGACACGAAGGTGAGGTGAGGACAAAAATAAATATTTCTTTCTTTCTGCCTCTCTTTGTAGAACTTACATGTTCTCACAGCATTTGAATATAGGCCCTGGGAAAACAGCAGCAATGAACCACTCCTGAGATCCCTTTTACCTGGAAACCAGCCAGATTTCTAAATCCTGACTGTCCTTGCTCTCAGCTTGTTTGTCTGCGTAATGGGGGCAAGATCGTCAATGAACTCATAATCATTCCTGGCAGTCAGGAGGCAATGGGTCCACTAGCTGCCCAGAGCTGGCGGTGCAATAAGCGTTCCCCTCCTTCAGCGTAAGACAGGCAGGTCTGACTGCAGCTGGGATGCTCTGATAGCTGCCAACTAATGACAGTCCTGCTTGTGTACCTTATCTTCTTCATTGCAACTTCTCTATTTACCTTTGGAAAAAGGGAGAGCTGGAAGAAGGCTTAATTTGATGTTCTGTTTACCATTGACAAAGACAGCACAGCAGTACCAATGCAACAAGTATGATTTTACATGTCACTGGGGATCAGATTTACAACTAGTAAAGCCACTAGTACTGAGGTGTACAGCACACACTAAGCACTGGGCTAAGTCACCTTCCTGAGACACAGAAAACATTTCTTATCCATCTGAGGTTTACACTAACTGAAATCACAAACACTTCTCCTTTTGTTATTCTATCTTTATTATCAGTGAGGACTTGAAACAGGCAAATAGAAAATTCAAGCCTCCCTATCCTGTACTAAAAGACTGGGATAAGTATCTTCAAGGTGTACTGCCATTAGAAACTTCAAAGTAAAATAAAAGTTAAAAGGCTGCCCATGTTGAGATGATTCATCAGGATAGCAGTGCATGAGGGCACCAGAAGGCATCTGGGTAGAATTTAAGCCTGTGGCCAAGATTCAGTGCTTAGGTTTGTGCCTTATCTGATCTTACATCTAAAGTGCAGGTAAAAATAGCCTGAACAGCTGGTGATCCAATATATGCTTGACTTGGGCAGAATCTGAGAACCTTTAAAAGTAAGTTTGCTGAGGTGATCACTGAAGATTCTACAAATTTTTGCAAGGAATCTTACAGTAAGACCAGGATGTCTTCTGAAATGTCTGATCTTTCATTTTCCAATACTGGCATTATTAAAATATTTTTATGTTTTCCAGTATTTGCTAATTTGATCCAAGCTGGTAGTTAGCAGTAAAACCCGCAAACAGGCAGGACATTTTCTGTGAACCCCATCAAATTTCTCATTTTGAGACTTAGGGCAAAAGTGCTTTTTGCTTGTTGGTTCTTCTCAAAGATGACACCAACTGAGAGTCATAGCTGGAGCACAGCGTTTCAAAGAACACGGCAGAGTCTTTCCTCCCACAGTGCAGAGTTATACTCTGGGACTGAATACCACAAAGTATTGTGGACATTGAAAGTTTTTATGACTTCAAAAAGCAACAGGGAAAAATACTAGAAGAAAAATCCACTGAAGACTATGAAATATGGAAATTCCATATTTGACTGCACAGCTCCCAGAGCTGCAATGTGTAAAGGTCTGAGAGAGTATGTGGAAGAATATCAGCCACTAGCTGACTTGTTATACTCTTTCTTAGGTATCCTTTATCGATATTGGTCATGGACAGAACTTCAATCTGACCCAGTCAGTCACTTCTCCTGCACTTGTATCACCAAGTGGTGGGGGGTGGGGGGGAGAGAGAGAGAGAGAGAGAGGAAAATTACTCTGATTATGCTTACAGCCTGGGGTAGAAAATTAACCATGATTTTTTGACCTGCAACCATTTCCAAAGCCAAGGACCACCCCTCACCGCCCATGACTCATTCTAACAGACTGATGGAGTCAATACAGTTGCACTGTTGACAAATTTGTCTTTGTCACACAGGAAAGGGTAAGAAGATCAGGACCTTTGACGTTTACTAAGGTTCCCAAGCCTTTCAGGTGACCTACTTTCATGTGGTTATTTATGGTTTCCCAATGTAAGCAAGTGGAATTTTTGGGTTTTGATTATTTTTCCTTTTAGATTTTTGCCTTTCTTTGATCACGAAACTCAGAACAAAACCGGTGAGCAGTCAGAGGGAGAGGATGAGGGAGAAAGGAAGGGGGGAGCCCCAGGCAGCACCAAAAAGAGTCAGTCTCATTCCTTTCGTTCCTCTGACCCCAATCCACCCAACCTCAGCTGTATAGATTTGTGTTTAAAAGGAAAGCAGCAAACAGCAGCTACTTCTTGGCTCCTGTTTGCATGAGCACAAAATATTCTATGTTGCTCTTTTAAGAGGACCTTGTTTTACACAGGATTTTAATGCAAGCGTCCAACAAGGTCAAAAATAGTGACCCTTTGAAATGAAAAGATTAACATTTTTATAGATAGGAGAGGAAAATAGGCAACTTGCAGTGGAGCATGAGAATTCTGTCTTGTTTTTTCTTTCTTTTTTTTTTTTTCTTTACAACAAATAAGGTTTATGGATTGCAAAGAGAAGACTGCCCCATTAAAAAAATAAGTCTTTTACAGTATTTTCCAATTTTAAGCTGCATGCGAGTAGCACTCAGGATCATCCAAGACAAGTCTGACTCACTAGTTTTTCAATTCAGTTTGTTAATAGCCTGCCTTTCATAAAAGCATCAAGCACAATAACAAAAATACCTAAATCAATAGGATGATGCAGCAATGCCTCACAGAGATTATATTTTTGAAATAAATATATACACCATTCAGCCTGGCCTGCTTGACATCAAATTTATATACTCAATAAGAAAGCATAATTAATGGTCCCAAACTGTATTTTCTTTCACTTATTTCACATCTCAAGAAGCCAAGGGTTTTGTCAAAAAAAAAAGGGGGGGGGGGGGGGGGGCCGCGAAAAGAGAAA
>JAVJGI010000057.1:7620222-7696515 GCA_035590275.1 Ibycter americanus | reverse complement strand
CCCGCCCCCCCCCCCCAGAATAGAGAAAGTGGTCCATTCATAAATGAAATGAACCCATTAAAAATTACTTTCTTCCCAGCTCCCTACCATTGTCTCCTGGGGACTGGTGTGTATTTTATTAAGAAACAGAAGTGTAGAACGTGCTTGCATTTCACAAGGTCTGTAGCCAGGTGATTTATCATCTCTCTTTTCCCCTGCTGACTCCCTGGGCGTTCACTAATTTTGAGTGAACAAAGGAGACGAACTAGGAGCCCTGATTTCCTATTGATGTTGACACATCCATACTGAGGTCTACCCTACCTATCTCTAAAGATATCCCTAAAGGGTACTGTACTCATGAAGCATCCAAGACATGGAACAGATAGAAATAGAAAACAGGTAATAAGAAGGACCTGAAGAAGGCAATGTGAAATGTAGCCCCTTTTAGAGTAATGCAAAGTAACAGTTTGACAGCTAGAAGCTACATAGCAGTTGATAATATTTTAATGTAAGTTGCTTATTGCTATTTTCAAATTCCAACTAAGCAAACACAATAAATATCCTTATGTTGCACATACAGTAAAAATCTAGTTTAGTCCATGAATACTGAGACACTGAAAAACTCACCAATCACTTGTGGAGAAGTGGATAAAATCTAAGAGGCTGAACTCCTAGTCCTTTACATGAAACCTGACACTGGTTTGCATGTTGTGGTCAGAAATCATAACGTAATAAGATAAATTTGAGTTCTGATTCACTCTTCATTCATCCTGAAAAACAAACAAACAAGCAGAAAAGCTCAGTATTCACGGAGGCTTGTGTCTAAGAAAAAATGAAACAATCAGAAAAAGAAAAGAAAGAAAGTCTTCCAAATTTAGTTTTACGTTTTATCACTGAACAGGTGTTGATTTTTTTATTTATTTTTTCTTTTTCTTCTTCCTTTTCTGCAGTATTGTCCCAATATCTGGTTGATACCAAACATAGCAACTCATTCATTATCCTGAATATCTTTTGAGCCAAACTCCACCCATAAATAGGGCTGCACTGACTCATAAATCTCTGTGGCTGGATACCTGAAAATGCATGTAGAATCCACCACTGGGTTTGGACATAATAAATAATGAAAAATGAGGCTTGGTAGTTGCCATATTTTGTAATGAATTGTAGCTAAGGAAAAGAGACAATGGGAACTATCCTGAAACTTGCAAGATTAGATAGACCTATTTACAAAAGGGCTTATTTATGGTGAAGTGAAATAGTCTTTGTAGAATTTTCCTTGTCACATAATGACTTAAAAACAAACATAGGAACTAACATTAAAAAAAACAAAAAGAAGAAAGAAAAAAAAAAGTTGATACACCTCTGTGTCTTCTACAGAGGATATAAGGTTATAATTACATTAGAGATTCCATAGTAACACTTTCCTTTATCAGGTATAAAAATTTCCTGCAGAATAATATCAGAATTGATGACATTTTGGCTTTGTAGTGGAAATATTTTTATCTCATACAAACTAGTTTCAATCCCAGAATGAGAAGTTTAGATTATATTTTTTTCTTCAGATTTTATTTCTCTTACAACACATATTAAAAATAGATTATGGACATACCATCACGAGCAACATGAAACATCTTGGTATCTCAACACAGAGAGTTCAGTTTAACTCAATTTTTGTATTGTTTTTGTCCCCAAAATCGTCATCCTGCAGGCCATTTTGAAATCTTATGGGTTGACTTCAGATCCAACACTGAACAATAATTATACAGCTAAATCAATAAGTCAGAATAACATAATATCTGTGGAACTGTGACTGCTAGCTTCAGCTAGCTTTACTAGATATTTCCAGCGAAGGTTTAAGACCACAATATAAGAGTCATTAAAATGCCATCAGTTACAGTCACTAAACCATAGTATCTGATGTACTGCTTTATTTTTCTGTGCCATATCTTTCATATTGTGCTGTGGCAAGTGTTGACTTTTTAATTGCGGTTGCAGTATGTCAGCTAATTGGGCAATATTGAAGTAAGGAAGATGCTCTCCCTGAATCCAGCTGGCAGTTAATTTACACCCAACACAAAAACAGCTGAAGTCCACATTCTTTAAGATGTAGAAGGAGTGCCAGAAACAGCCTCTTACTATAGGTAATTTTGGATTTTCTATGCTTTTATTTGAAAATTAGGACTCAGATTCCTTAATTTTTAAATAAAATTTTGGGACATTATTCCTACCTTTAAGGAGAAATAAGGTGTTATGTTTCAGAAGTTAGTGTTTCTACAATGTGGAGTTGGATTTCTCATCTTTTATTGTAGATTAGCTATGCTACCTAAAACAGGTGTTCCGAAAATCAGTTTAGGTGCTGAAATCTGAGAAGGCAGTACAGGGTACTTAATTTCAGGTCTACAGAATACTTAATTTCTAATCACCTAATTTGGAGGACAGATGAATTAAATCCATCTGCATTTTGAAATGCAAAGTTACAATGGTACCCAACAGATGCCTAAACGCTTGTGGAAAATCGCCGTCTTACAAAAGGTAAAGAAGTTTCAAAATCTCAGAGAGGATGAGTTTGAGTTTTCTACATCTGTGTGATTTTAACTTTGGGCATAACAGCCGGAATCATTCACATTCTGGGCCTTGAGCAGCTAAGGAGGCCAATAATTATAGCACTTTCTCAAGAAGCAAAAGTGTAGGGTTCAAGTGTGCATCTTTCCTGTCCCATGAGAGGTCTTTAGTTAATCAGGGAAGGTTTGAGAGTGTTAATCAAAATTAACTGAAACATGAACTCAAAGGGAATGGTTTAAATACCTTTGTGAATGTCCTGGCTTATAGCTTAGGTGGTCTTCGATCAGCTGTGCTTGCAAAAGAGAGCAAGTTAACTCCTTTGAGACCACTTAAAGGGATTTTCACCCAGACAGCAGTTCATGGGGTTCACACATGTCCTTCTCTAGACAAGCATAACTGATTTTACTGGTCACCACACAATTCTCAGCAAGTGATCTTGATAAGTGTGTGATCTTAGCTGTCCATGAAGTTCTCGTGTCTGAGAATGATGGACTAGATTGGAAGGGACCTCCAGAGGTCATGTAGTCCAACCTCTTTTCCAAAGCAGCTCCAGCTGGATCAGGTTGCTCAAGGCATATGTAGGGAAGTACTAAGTATCTCAAAGGACTGGTATCCCACGGCCATCCCTGACTCAGTGTTTGACCACTTTCATGGTAACAATTTCCTAGAGTTTCCTATGTCACAACTTGTGCTTGTCCCCTCTTGTTTTGTACCACTGAGGGCAACCATAAGATCTCCCTGAGCCTTCTTTTCTACAGGTTGAGCAGACTCATGTCATACATGGTATGCTGCAGTCTCCTTACCATCCTGGAGCTGCTCTGCTGGACTCACTTCACTGTGTCTGTGCCTTGCTGGTATGTGGGAGCAGTACTCTAAGAGAGATGTCTCAGGTGCCAGATGGAGAGGAATAATCCCATCCCAGGACTGCAAGTTTCACTCTTGCTAATGAAACCCAGTATGCAGTCAGTTTCACCTGTGGAAGGGCACACTACCAGCTTGCATTCAACTTTTTGTCCACCAGGAACCCTCAGCTTCTGCAAAGCTGCTTTTTATTTAGTCAGCACCCAACCTGTACTGTTGTGTGGGGTTATTTAATCTCAGATATGATGACAAGTCAGGCAGGGTAGTGGTCTCATCAACAAAGGGCAGAGCCCCACAGCACCCAGCCAGGGAGAGCAGAAAGGGTCTAGGGAGGGTAACCAGGCTAAGATGACCACCCAGGGGTCATCAGGTGCCTAGCGGTGACACAAATCCAAGGGGAATAAGCAATCCAGGATCAGGATCGGACCTGAAGACAGTGACCCAAGTCAAGACTGTGCCATGATTGCCATGAAAGTCCAGCACAATGAGTCCTGTCTGACATCAAGCTGGGAAGTCAAGTTTGTAGGTCCACATCCAGGCAAGGACCTGTATTCACGCAGTACACAACCAGGCATGGGCATGGCCACAACACTGTGCAGCACAGCCCAGGCAGCTCACACCAGTGTCGAGAGCTCTGGGTGAAAAGCAGCTCCCAAGAGCAGGGAGCCCCCGCCGATGCTTCACTCAACTCTTTTTTCACAACAGTCTGAACCAAAATTAGTCACCTGAGTCATATCAGAGGGCTGGCCTTAAGCGTAGGCAGCCAAACTAGAAGGAGAGGGGAGCGCACTCAGGGCACTGGGGCTGGTGAGCATAATGATCTGTGAGGCACTGTATTCGGTGTAAGTGCAAATAATTCCCCAGAGACCTCCTTGAAACTCCCGAGTTTCTGTCTGATGCTGATTTCTAGAAAACAATTTTGAAACCTCAGAGTTCTTTGGGGGACTTTATCTGAGAAATACATCTTTAGCAATTTCTTTAATGTTTGTTAAATATCTTACCTACTGGCTATGCTTCAGGGGTGTTTTAATTAGCCAAACAGGTTTTTGCTGCAGTTTTCTTTTTGTCTGTGTCTACAGGCATTTTAGCACTAACAAATTACAAGGGAATATCCTGAATTTAGATAAAACCCCCAAATCTGTAGAATTCTCCTTCTTCACCTTACCCTTTAATTCCAAAGTACAGTTTGGGAAGTTGAATTCAAGTTGGGGTTTTTTTATCACTTGATTGTCTGTCTGTCTGTCTACTATGTCATGGTGACAAATGGAGAATATCCTGGGAGCCAAGCAATTTGCATGATGCAGTGGGATATAGAATCATAGAATCACGGAATCATTTACATTGGAAAAGACCCTTCAGATCACTGTGTTCAACTGTTAACCCAGCACTGTCAAGTCCAACAAAATCATGTTCCTAAGCACCACACCTACATGTCTTTTAAATACCTCCAGGGATGGTGACTCAACCACTCCCCTGGGCAGCCTGTTCCAGTGCTTGACCACCCTTTAGGTGAAGAAATTTTTCTTAATACCCAATCTAAACCTCCCGTGGTATAACCTGAGGCTATTTCCTCTTGTCCTATTACTTGTTACTTTGGAGAAGAGACCGACACCCACCTCGCTACGACCCCATCTCAGGTAGTTGTAGAGAGTGATAAGGTCTGCCCTGAGTCTTCTCCTCTCCAGTCTAAACAACCCCAGTTCCCTCAGCTGCTTCTCATAAGACTTGTGCTTTAGACCCTTCACCAGCTTTGTTGCCCTTCTCTGGACGTGCTCCAGCACCTTTATGTCCCTGTTGAACTGAGGAGCCCAAAGTTGAACACAGTATTCGAGGTGCAACCTCACCAGTGCAGAGTATGGGGGGACAATCATTTCCCTTGTCCTGCTGGCCACAGTCTTTCTGATACAAGCCAAGATGCTGTTGGCCATCTTGGCCACCTGGGCACACTGCTGGTTCATGTTCAGCCAGCCATCAACCAGCACTCACAGTTCCTTTCCCACCAGGCAGCTTTCCAGCCACTCTTCCCCAAGCCTGTAGCATTGCGTGGGGTTGCTGTGACCCATATGAATGATAAGGAACTGTCTGCAACAGTGTTCACTGCAGCTGAAAATCCAAACATTAGTGGCTAAAGAGAATATATAGTCTCAAAGAAGAATTTGTAGCACTGATGATGAGAATACCAGGTTAGAAAATAAACCCAAATTTGAACTATTTGAAAGATTCTATTGTCCTGGTATGATACAGAGTCCTTTTTAAGCTGAAGCTATTTTAATGTGAATACTTAAGCCCCGCTATAATCACATAACAAGACTAATTCAAAATAACAATCAACCTAATCTGGTGTTTAGTACAATCAACTTAGAGATTAAGGGTCTAATTTATAAATCACTTGCATATGCCACCTACTTGCAGAATCCTTGAAAATTAGATGCATGCTGTTGCCAATTCACAAAGAAGCTCTTTAAATCCATGGGTCTCCAAATCAATGTCTTCCTGTACTATAGGGATCTTTCAGCTTAGTGCCTCACTCTGTTTATCCCGACAGTTGAGACAGTACACAGAAATATCAGAAGCAGAGATGATAAGGAGAGGAAAATATGTGGAAAGTAAGGGAAGCATTTCAGTATCATTAGAGAAGCTATACAAATTGATTCTTTTTCTTTTTTTTTTTTTTTTTATTCCATTGACAGGACCCCAGAACTGATGGGTGCAATTCCCAGAAGGAAGAAAAGCAGGACAATAATATCAATAAATGAGTCACAAAAATGGATCTACCAGCTCCCATGATATCACAAAAGCCTTGAGAATTGCTGGAAATCTTGTGTAATGCGACTGTGAAACTCACCCCAAAAAATTCAATAGAAAACATGGCATTTCTGAGCCCTTCCAAGAACCCTAAAACTCTTCTCCACAACTGTCATAAAACCAGTAGAGATGACTCACATAAAGCGATCTTAGCAATGTAAAAGTTAATACAGTAGGTATAACATATCAACAATAGGAAGAAGAAGGTTGATTTTGGACATGTGTATTTTTTCTGCACTCACAGTTCTTGTACTTAGTGAAATGGGCACCAGAAAGAAATTATCAAGAAAGAATAATGAAAAAAGAAGGGTTTTATTATTGTCAGATTCTTATCCTAGATTCTTTTAACTGCTTTTTTGTCTACTTTTTTTTCTTTTCTTTTTTCTTTTTAAGTCAAATTCAAGCTCAAGTTCTCTGTTCTCAGAACTTTTGGTAAAGAGCTGACTCATAACACAAACTTTGAAGCCATGCCTAATAACCCATAGCTTCAGATGTTCGGGTCCAGGCTTCATCTTAAGCCTCTCATTACGAGCTCCCATTTCTCAGTTCCTGTGTTATATATAAAACCTACATTGCCTGGAATTGGGAGCAGAAGGACAGAAGCAGCTGGGACCTTTGCTTTTGCATTTTTTGGTGTGTGAGGGAGCTGAGACCTACTTTTGGTTTTTAGCAGAGCTGAAAGGGCCAGCAGTCTCTAAGGAATCCTGATGTATTAAAAATATTTTTAAAAGAATGCTATTCTAATACAATCTTAGTACCCAATGTGAATGAAGATACTGGACTCTGTTGAATTGCAGAATCATAGAATACCAGGGTGGGAGGGACATCAAAGATCACCTCATCCAACCTTTCTTGGCAAAAGCACAGTCTAGACAAGATGGCCCAGCACCCCGCCCAGCTCAATCTTTAAAGTGTCCAGTGTGTTGGGGAATCCACCAGTTCCTGGGGGAGATTGTTCCAGTGGTCAACTGTTCTCATGAAAAAACTATTGGTTTAGTCCTGCTCAACTACAGCTCCAAAATGCACTGTCACAAAACGTCACAACAAAAGAAAGGAAATATTACTGTGAAATGCCTTTCATCAGCAGTCAACACTCTCTTTTTTTTCTGCCTCACCCCCCAGACTTTCAGCAGATTCCCTGCTGCAAACAGGCATTTCCAACCACAATTTAACCCTTATTCTTTTCAGTGAGATGTGGGGTTAATCACAAGCTTGATAAGCTGTGTTTTTATCGCTCACTGTTCTTTAAATTTCTGAATCTTTACAGGCTCCCCTCCATTCTGCAGACATACACTTGAGTGCTTTCCACAAGTAAATATTGGTTTAGCCCTAAAACAAAATGTCCTATCTATATACATTTTGCATGTGTATGTTGATAAATAAGCTAGCAAGTGTATGCATTACACATAAGGTCTTTTTTAAAGAGGATCTAGATTTTATAGACTGTAAAATACAGAGATGGCTCTATCTTACTGTAGCTTTGTGGAAAGGTGACAGTGGGGATTAGAATGCTATGTTTCATACACATGCTACAGCACACTTTTACCTTCCTTCACACAAAGCAACCCAATAACCCACCAAAAAGAGGGGTAAGAGGGAGGAAAAAGTAGATGTAAAAAATAAGTAAATCATATAGTATGGTGTAAAACAGCTAACAACTGACTAGTAACTTTAAATTCAACTGAATTAAACAGATGCTGTTTCCTCCACCCTGATTAGGTGTCATATGGAACATGAAGTCTTACAAGATCTACTGTTTAGTGTGTGTTTCTAGTCATACAGATTTCATTTCTAGAGCTTGTGGGAAACTCAGTCTTGAATGTGTTTCTCATCATAGCGTTGTTGTGAAGCACTGACAGCCCAGCTCATAGATGGAGCTGGTGGGATACGCAGATATCAAGTAGTTTGTAAAGATCCTACAAGAAATCCAAAGCAGGGGAAGGAATAGGAGCACTTTCTACAGGGCAGGACAGAGCAGACGTGCGGTATTTTTTTTATTTTTTTTTATTAAGCATGAGTTTTTTAATCTATCCTTTTTAAAAACTTAAGTCTTTAATGTAACCTAGTTATGATAGCTCAGTGTTGTGCGTGAGTTAGGAAATACAAATCCTCATCATGGCTGAGCACTCACTGAGATGAACTCCGGGCAACTTGAAGAGTCAATAGAGAAACTGAGTCTGTCTGTCTGTCTATACGTCTCTAAAGTCTGAAGCCATATATAATGCAGCAACCCCTGTATCATCATCCTTTTCTCATTTTAAACCATCTGCCACAGCAGTATCCTAGCCTGACATAAATCTCTGAAATTGCCATAATTATCAATGATGATTATTACACGAATGGGTAGAGGTAGCTTTTGGTTTTGTCATCTGACAACAGTACAACATTTTAGGCAGCTTTCATCTCATCTGACTTCAGTTGTCTTCAGTATGGACCTAGTTGATCCCAGAGATAAAAGATTTTTTTTTTCAGGAATAATTTATTTGACACATTTTACAGATCTATTCTGAGATAAAAGAATTGCACCCAAGCACTATCTGATTCTTCTAGTGATGATCAGTGAAGATGGAGTTTTAATAGGAACTTCTGCAATATCCACATGTAGTGAGCTGAATCCTATCCACTGAAACAAGGCAGGTAGCCTATTTCATCTTCCACAACTACATGCTGTCTCAGTGTGAGCACCTGATCATGTTACTAATTCAGCTGTGAGATTTTTCTCTAATTAACAAGCCTCATTCTACCTTACTGAAAGGGGAACGTGATATCCTCCAGTGGGATCTGTGCTGCTGCTCCTCCAAGTGCCAGACACATCTTATGCAAGCACATAAGCAGACCAACTGGTTTTTAGTTGCTAGTGAGTGGCATGGGTTTTGTGGACGGAGGAGAACTCTGTACAATTCAATTACAGAAAGTATGACAGATGTCTTGTAAGCCAGGACATTAACAAATTCTTCTTACACAAAGACAGTCTCTGCTAGAACATCTTTTTTTCCCTTCCTTTTTTTTCTCTCTCCCACCCCCCCACCCCCCACCCCAGTGTCTTATAAATCATTTTTATGTTCCCTTCTTAAAATGTGTGACAGACAGGAAACCTGGGTGACTACAGCTTTTGCTGCTGCTCAGAACCACTGCTTGATATTGAAGGATCCTCATCAAAAGAGTTGGAAATCAGCCCATCCCAGATTTGACCAGACCATGACTTTATTATTTAAATAAAGTAATTATGATTAATAGCCATGGGCAAAATTCCCATCACCCTGAGAACTGTATATTCACAAAAAAAAGAAATCGGTCTCCTTGTCTCAAAGAGTTTGTAAGATATTACAGACAGCAGACAGGCAAGCAAAGTGTAAGAAAATGATGAGAGAATAGCAATTTCCATAATGGGCAATATACTTGCAGCCCTTGGGCAATGTGACTATTTTCATGCTTACTTATTTATTTATTGGCCTTGAAGCCAAACAAGAAGAATAAAGGAGGATTTGAAAGAGGATAAGGGATAATGAAACAGACTTGTTGAAAAGAAGTTCCCAACAGCGATGAACACCGTTTGAGGAGGCTGTAATATTCAAGATGGTGAAAGCTTCCTAACCCAGTGGGCCCATCTGCTAAAAAAATTTGGCAACCTGTTTTTTTCATGTGGATACTTAGCCAGTACAAACATCCCAGAAATGAGACTTCTGGCCATAGTCCTTGGCTGTAATATCTGGAGTAGATGCAATGTATCAGTGAAGTGAAAGCATGTACTGATGAAGTTAAACATGGTCCAGTTTTTCTGTAAACCCAGCCAGACGCAAATGTAGAGATGTATGTATTTTCCGTTTGTCAGGGAGCCAGTCATATTCCAGTGGGCTTGCCCATGATCCTTACGTTTTCTCCTCACGCTGACTCAGCATCCTCTCTGATTCAGTCAATTGGCCATAATGGCAGGCAGCAATTTCCTTACCTTTCCTGTTGGAAAGTAACACTTTTTGATTTCCTTCCCAAAACTCATGATGCTTTTCCTTGAATTGCCAGACCTCATGAAATTTTACAAACATATAAGCCATAGACAGACAAGGACTAGAGGCAGGCAGGACATGGCAAAAATATGTAGTGAAAAAACAATGGAAAAGAGTGGAATGAGAAACAGGTAGCAGGTATGGGAAGGTGATGGTCTTTAGAAGTGCAAAACACTACACTCCAGCATCACACTGTCCCAACCTGCCCTTGGACACACTGACAGGGCACCCTAACCTATAAGGCCATTTTCCACTCTGATTATTTATAACACATATTAGAGCTGTGACCCAAGTGATCTCTTTCTAAACATATTCTTTGTCTCTAGTCCTTTAAGATCGGTTCAGATTTTGGTCCCATTTCATGTTAGGTATTCATCAAGTCCAGCTGCAGTTAGGATTGCATTACCTAACTTTAGTCATCCGCATATGGGGCATACCATTTAGTCATCTTCTATAGACACGAGATAAAATGCATGTCCATGGCAGATTAACCATGATTTATACAGATGTCCAAAATAGATGGGAACCACTTTCTGAAGGTGCCATATGTTTCCAGTGTCTAGAAGAAGCCCACACAAAGAGTTTAGATTAGATTCCTAACTTTAAACATCATAAAACTCATAGAAAGCACCTGTAGGCCATTCTTGTACTCTATAGGCAATGCAGAGACTGACTGCAATTAAGAAACAATTGCCCAAAACAGTGTAAAAGGCAGATTTTTTCCCTGTCTGTTGTGTTCTTTTCAGAGTATCAATCATCCAACCAACATTAACTCATACAGGTACTGTTTTTTTGCATCCCCATGCCTTTTCCAACTGAAATCTTAACAACAGCAGATCTCTGAGTGTTTCTTCTGTCTCTCGACACTTGTGCCTTGCTGCGCAATGTTGCAAAGGTTTAGTTGCCCCTAAGCACAAGAAAGGGAAAAGCAATTGTGCTTGTGTATGTGTGTGCATTACTATTCCTCCAAGGATTGCAACGCTTTAATATTTTTGGATTAACTCATGATCAAACATTGATGAATCATGGTATTTTACTGAAAAGCGCAATCCTTAAGTCAACCACCTAATCTAAGAGAAGAAATTAAACTCTAAACCAACATAAACACATTACAAGTCATTAGTGTAATTAAAAAGGAATGTATAATTAAAACATTTGTGTATTTTAGCTCAAATTCATCTGCGGTCGGAAATTTTAATGAACTGTTCATCAAAGAAATCTCTGGAGTCTGAGGATAAGTTTAGCATAACAAGAAATTGAATGTTTTCTTCTCTTCAGCATAGGAAGATCTGTTCCCACTGGCTTCGAAAACCAAGCTGTCATTGGCTCAAGCAAACTAATAATGATTCTAAATGGTTATGATCGCTTCAATGTTTTAAACTGATGTTATCTTTTTTATCCCCTAAGAATCATGTTTTTCATAATTACTTCTCTTTTGTCCTTTCCTTAAGACAAATGATTTTGTAATTAGTGATGAAGGAACCAGTGATCACTCCAAGACATCTGTCAAGTTTTCATGAAGTATCTGTCCCTGTAGCTATATTTAAACTTTCTGTTTAATAGCCTCTTGCTTTATTTCACTATTACATCTCTGCGGTACCATAAGCAGGATACCCTAATGATCAAGTTCTATAAAACACAGAGCAATTAGATTGTAAGACATATTGCTCCCATGAAAGTCCTTCCTTCTCATAACGTAGCTCCCTCTCTTCCCTTTCCTTTACCATCCCCCAGCCCCACACACTTGAAGCATTCATTAGCTGTTATTGGACAAGATAACTGCATCAACAATTAGCCTGATGTTTGGCCATATTTCTGTCTTTGAAAACTTCTTTCATGCATCTTTTGCATATGCTTGATGGTCGGAAGAACAGTCTCATGAGTAAAATACCGTATCTAATCTAATCAATGTGATTGGAGTTTAGGAGATCTGCACTACCATCCTAGGTCTAATTTTTTTTTTTTTTTTCTTTTTTTCCCAGAGTGACCTTTAAACTGCTAGGGATACTCTATTTTTCTTCTGGCCCATCCTCAGAGCAGAGATTGTCCCATTTTGAGTGTATCAAGGCCTATGGGAACCCACCCCCGGCAGGATTCTCCAAGGACTACAGAACTATACAGAGAGATTCATAATGTTATGGAAATGTACATCAAGGCAAAGCAAGGATACTATTGTGTATTGTAATATTTATTACACCCTGGGGTATATTTTCAAGTCCTGTATCCCTTAACATAAATCAGCTTGTTTTCTTCTTCCCCATTTTTAGACTCCAGAGTACTACTCTTTGTCTTAAGAATGGTACCTTTCCAGAAATTATTCTCTAATGAGGTAGGAGAAAAATGCTTTTGAGTATACTCAAATAAAACAGAGAGATTGTGGAACACAGAAATATATTTTAAAATAAAAAAATAAACAGTAGTGTGCATACATAGTGACACCAATCAGTGTCAGACTAGATAGGTAGATAGGTGAATACATAAATCAATTGATGATTCAGAAAAGAAAATATTCTAAGTATATAGGCACTTCTATGCCATGATGATTAGAGAGATACAAAATTGTAGACAGAGAGATATTTTGCACGCTGTTCATCAAAAATGAACTGAACTTTTCAAAGCATGTCGTTTATCTTCTTTGTTGCTCTCTGGACCTCTGAATAACAAGCTAGAAAGTATATTATTTTGCAGTTCTTTGTTGTGTACATTCAGAGTTATATCTTTTAGTGTTTCTTGGTACTTCATCCATTCAGAATGTGATATTAATGAAAGTAAGGAGAAAGAAAGTCTGAATGATTCAACCAACTGATAAGACCACATAGATCCTTTTGCATCTAAATAGCTGATTCAAAGTAAGGTGAGATGAACAAGTATTGAGATATTTTGCTATCAGATATTGTGACCTGGTCAACAAAAGGGACTGCAACTATTAGTGCAAAGATTATTTGGGCCAGGGGGTGGGATGGAGACAGAAGATGCATTTACCATGCTTGTTTACTAATTAACAAGACTGTGTATGAAACGTGAGCAGTACTCTAGGTTGTCTTGGTCCACCACAATCTGTCTCCTCTAGGCAGGCATCATTAGGTGAAATCCTATGGCCTGTTTCATGCAGCAGATCAGGCAAGCTGAATGTAATGGTTCCTTCAGGACTTAAATCTATGGAGAGAGTTTCAAAGTCACAAATGGAAATGAGGCACTCAGCCTCCATTGACCGTGAAGAACAGGCCACCTCTTTCTCCTTTGTGTCTTTGAAAATTTCCTGCTATAGTCTATGAAGTTCTGTCTATCATCACCAGCTAAATTTCCTTAATCTTCAGCAACAAAATGCAGAGACCCTCTGGGTGAGTGAACTGTGTAAGAAATTTTTTCAACGTTGTTTTCAAGCTCCCATGATGGATCCATTAGTTGCTTCCTGGTACTTGGTTTATTTACACAGAGATCAAACACAGGCTTTATTGCAAAAAGAGAAAGGGGATGGGAGGAGGGAGGGAGAGAATCCAGAGATAATCAAGACAAAAGCATCATGATGAAAGAGCCAAGTTCTTTGGAAACATGAGCTCTAATTTAGCCTTAGCAAATCCTTTTGTCTTATCTGGGAAGGCATATATACATGCATGCACACACACACGTGTGCACACTTAGACACATATGCAAAATGATACTTATTAAAGTGTTTTATACTACTGATGCAATCAGTCACACAGCAAAAACTGTCAAAGTCAATATTTTCAAGATTTCTCCAGGGAATTCAGACTGTGTGAGAGATGTACATTTTTCATTAGGGTTTACACCACCATTTGGTGTAATTAATCCTAATGTTTCAATCTTCACATAATAGGCTTATTCAGAAGAATAAAGTATTGCAGAGCAATGGAAAGAAAATCCCCAGTAGAAGCCAGTGTTCATTATACATGAAGGAAGGATACATGATTCTAGTTATGACCATGGGTTTTACTTTCTTTTTCATAGTTTTATTCCCACAATTTTAATATCTAAGAAATATTCAAAGGAGACAAAGACCTGACTGTGCTAGTGCCTGTACAGAAACAAAGTCTGAGACACTCCCCATCTGAGGAAACTGCAATACCATAGACATATGGTGCAGTAAGTAACAGAGGCAGCTGGTTTGCTAACACTAGGCCACCATGGAGGTCCAAGAAAGAGATTCTAAGTGGAAACTGGGACCTGCTATGTCTTTCAGATGTCTGTACTTTAGTCTCCACAGCTGGTATAGACACAACAGCTTTAAGCATATTTACTGAGGTGATGCAGTTTTGCAGCTCAGGGTGAGGACCAGTGTGAACCCACAAAGTCCATCTGGGATGCAGGGCATATTCTTCAGAGACCAGTGTGAGCTGCAGGCTGCTGTTCCTGTACTGTTACCCATACCTGAGCTAGATGGATTGAGATAACCCAGTCACAGCTTTTTAGAAATAACTTATCTTCAGACTGAAGGGTTGTTTTAGTCTATCAGCCCTATAGGACATTTCATCTTCAGAAGCACAACCCTGATGAAAAGTGAAACTACACAAAATCCTGAAAGTTTAGAAGCTGACATCAAGTTTCTAACTGCTTATACCTCCAAACATTTGTAGTGATGGAAAGAAAAATTCAGTCACCTGATGAAAATACTGCTATCTGTCATGTAATGAAGGTATGACTTCAAGGACAGTCACAAAACCTTTCATTTCATTTCTGCAAACACTCCCACCGACTAGAGGCCTCTGTTGACTTTTCTTCAGTTTTCCACTTACAGGAGGAACAATGAGTTTTCCTGGGTGCCTACATGCCTGTTCTGATCTGAATAAGGATGTGTGTGTTTGCTGCTTCTTATACGGGGCAGGGTGCATTTCTAAGTACAGATATGGAAAGGGAAAACAAAATATGGATATTAAAAAAAAAACAAACCCAAAATTTTACGTTTTTTCAAACCTCACTGTGAACAGCAGGTTTAATTCAGCATGGATTTTAGCATAGGAAAGCTGAAGGCCTATACCAGATATTTTATTCATTTATTTATTTATTTGAATAATCAACTTCAGCAAGGTCCAAAGACATATTTTTTTCACAAACTCATCATTTTTAGAGAAAAGAAATTGAAATAGAAGCTAACTAACTTTTTATCTGTTGCTGTCTCTTAAGCTAAGAAACATTTTCTCTATTGAACTTATCTTTGTTAACTAATAACAAAAAGTAACACAGCAGAATAGAAATATTTTTTTATGTTGGAATTGTGGATCACATTGTCAGATCAAAACCATTCCTTCCAGCTTAAATAAAAAAAAGGAAGAGAAAAGGAAAAGAGAAAAAAAAAAAAAAAAAGAAGAAGAAAGAAACAGAACCTTGTTGGTTTCTTGGCTTTTGTGTTAATTAGGGTCACTTTCATCATCTTTACAAGCAGAGTTTTCTTGTTTGGGGGTTTTAATTTTTTATTTACTTTTTTTTCTTTTTCTTTTCTTCCTATTCTCTGATATGAAAGAGACTGTAGTAATGCTTCAACCAATCCCCAAAGGTCTTTACAGATAATTTCCAGTTGCATTACTGATTTATTTTTGCCTTGACCAGATGGCTCCAAGTTCATGTGACTGTAAGGGAGTGCTTTTGATTACCCTATTTATCTCTCCCAGTGCTCAATTTAAGGGTCAAACCTTGTGTAACACATTTGCCAGATAAACTATTCAGTGCTTCTGCCTTTTGGACACCATACTTCTGACATATGCTCTGTGCCTCATTAAACACAAAAGTTATTAGATTTAACAAATGTTTTTACAAACTCTGTTTGTAACAAAAGATCTAAGTTTTAAATTTATTTATTTTATTCACATGTGGCTAGTGGATTGCTTTGACTTTATCACCTGGAAAAACGGTGAAAGTGAATATCCTGAATATGACAGGAGGGGAAAGCAGAGAGGCAGAAGCTGGGATGTTTTTTTGTTCTTTTTTTTTTTTTTCCCCTTGATATAGGTTATAAATGAAAAGACGAGCAGAATGTTTTTAATGAAACCAATAAAAATGCAAAGGAAGATTTAATGTTTAAAGTAACGATAAATCAAAAGTGACAACTGAAATGCAATATTGCACCATGAGATTGAGGAAATAAATTCATCCATAGGGCAGATGTGCCTGCTGTAAAAAAAAAAAAAAAAAAAAAGAGAGAGAAAGAAAAAGAAAAAGGAAAAAAAAAAAGGAGAGAGTGATAGAGGGAAAAAAAGACAAAAAGAAAAGTTTTCAGCATTAATGAAACAATATAAGTCCTATAAAATAATAATAAATTAAAAGAAACTATAAACACAGTACTGCAGGTTGAATAGAAACAGTTGAGACACATCCATGTAGAAACACACAGATGTATAATCACATGTAAGTGTACACACACGTATATATGAATAAAATATCTAAAGAAGCTTAAGTTCAAACAATTTAAAAATAAAAAGGCTCATAAATATAGTCAAAACTTATTTCTAGTGTTTTTATGTAAAGTAGTATGAATAATTACACAGGCCAAATAGTGGCTGTGTCCCACTACCTCAGCTGAAACCTTCAAAATTAGAATTAATTACTTGGAGGGAAGAATGTCTTGTAATAGCATTTGCCTGGGACTAGGACCCCTGTGATCTGAATCCCAGCTCTGTCATAAACACGCTGTGGGACCTTGCAGGATTTACTCTGGCCTAGATTTTTTCTAGCTAAATTTAAGCAATTAACTGAGGTGTCCAAGTTGGGAGATAGGCAGGACTGGCTCCCTTTCTAATCAATGGATAGAAAGAGGTATCTTCCATAATCAGTTCAGATTTTATATGGACTAAGTCACCCTTCAGGGCTGCCTATGCTTTCCAATGACTAGGGAGGAATTCTAGAGCCAACACATGCTGAAGTTGGCAAGAATTAATTCTGATTTTTGAGTGCAATCCTGTCACAATTATGCAGACTGAATTGGACTTTGTTCAATAAAACAAGATAACTTTGGGGTGCTGGAAAGCAATCTGATGCTTTTCAGTGTGAGTTCCTCTCACCTAAGTTCTGTCACTTCAAGTGGGAATGCTGATGCTGTAACTGAGATGACTGGCACTCAGGGTTAACAAACCAATTTTTCTGAACACACAGTACAAGCCTTTGCAAATGCTGATTGTCATGCTGCACCTTTTAAAACTCTATTTCACCACTACTAAACCCCATATATAGTACTAGTCCTTCCAAAAAATGGATTGTGAGGTGTGTTGTTTCCCTCTGAGCACATAAAAGAAATTGAGATGCCCAGACTTAAGTGGTTTTGCTTTCACCATCCATGAAGAATTTTGAGTTCTGACAAAAGAGCCTTACCTGGACTTCGTCCCTCAGCTTGGGAAGATTGAACCTCCTAGACATCAAAAAATACTGCTTGTAGACCTCTCCAATGTGCCGAAAGGGGTGGGAGGGGGATCTGGAGACAATCACTAGATATGCTGAAATAGAGATTTTGTATCTGTTTTTGCACATGCATGTGTATATGTGTGTGTGAAGTTTCTACAAGGGCAAAAGTGTGCCAAGGAATTAGATCACGAGGGAAGGAAGGACAGACAGAGAAAGAGAGAAAGAGAGGGAGAAAACAAGGAAGCAGAAAGAAGGGGAGGGGAGAGGGAGGGGGAGGGGGAGGGGGAGAGAGAGAGGAAAAAATTGGGTTATACCTGGCCTTTTATTTTTTAAATAACCTTGTACTCCTTTTCTATTTTCACTTCAGAACTGCTACCTCTTTTTTTTCTTTTTTTTTTTTATTCTTTTTCCTTCATTATTTTAATGGCTACATCCTTGCTCTGATGTGTCAATGGTTGTGGAAAATCCTGTGAAGCAAGGGCTTAATGAAATGGCAGCTGGAACAGAGGGATAAAGTTCCTTTGGAGCAGCTTCAAAGGGGAGAGAGGGAGCAGTGTTAGCGATCAGAACAATGGTGCAGGGATGCTCATACACAGGCCAGGCACATCCAGCTGGCTGTTTAGACTCGGCGCCCTAATGAGGCATGAAGCGAAATGGGTAAGTACACGGTAGGGGAGAGGAATTGAAAGGAAGACACACACAAAAAATAAAGGAGGAAGAGAGCATTCTGATATTTCACAACAAATTATTGAGATATTAAATAATGTGCCAAAAGAAAAAGTCTAGTCTGTTATAAAGAATGTGCTAATTTTTTGATCAAAAACTCATGAATACTAAATTTAGTTTCCCTTCCCCTTCCTCTTTCCTTTCTCTTTCCTCTTCCCCTTCCCCTTCCCCTTCTCTTTCCTCTTCCCCTTCCTCTTCCCTTTCCCTTTCCCTTTCCCTTTCCCTTTCCCTTTCCCTTTCCCTTCCCTGTTACAGATTATATAGTATTTTCCCAAATTAATTTTTGCTCATCTTTGTTGGTTTGTTCTTCTTATGTAATTATTATCATAATTGATAGTATTATTGGGTTTATAATTTAAATGGAAATTGTGGAAATATTACTGAATGAAGGCAACCCCAAAACTGTAGAAATTACACCAAGAGATATTAACAGTCTGAGATACATTAAGAAAAATAAAAATAAAAAAAAACAAATCCAAAAAGTCCTTATGTCTGTCCAGCTGTGAAGATGTCATAAAAAAAGAGACCAAAACAGTGTTACTGTTATGCAACTAGACAGAAACCTCATCCTTCTACAATGCTGTAGGCAATATTTCCAATTGCAGAGCATCAGCCTGTGCTGAATCTCATATCTACAACACCAAAGCTTTGATCCCCACCACTTGAGTTAACTCTGATAACAGGAAACAATAATAGACCATAGTCTTCGAAGTTGAGTAGTCACAGTCATTAAAATGTGACTGCACCTCACAGAGCCACCCAGTGTGCAGAAATATTTGTAAGCTATTTCTGAAATCCCATAAAATATTTATATTCCAAGGTTTGTTAACAATGTGTCCAGAAATCTCTAAGGTTTCAGCTGTATTACATCTATAAATGAATCTGGGGAGCCAATTAGATGTGGTTATCTTAACAAGATTACAATATTATAAAAAGCTGCAGTCCTTCTGACATAGTACTCTTACTGGTCTAAAACCTGGAATGACACAGTTAGGATCCAAACGGAGGATAGATATTATCTGTGTTGTCAACAGAACCGTGTCGCAGAACAATTAACTTATTTCATGAATACTTGGCAATGCCATTAATGGGATACAGGCAGAGAGTGTTTACGTCAGTCTTGTTTTAGACTGCAAGGGCAGGACTTTAAAAGCATTTAATCACCAAGTCTAACAGACTTGAGTTATCAAGATTAATCTGTCATTTCAAGTTCTGTTAAGAACAAGCGTCAGCTTGTCTTCAAACTTATTTATTCTTAATATTATCATTGCCTGGACATGTGCCTAGGAACAGAACAGATGTGAGCTATCACCCCTGTGGTGGTGGGGCACAGACTTGCTTGGTGCTCTTTCTGGAATTCAGCTGCTCCATCCTTCTGGTCAGCATGGATTATGCCAAGTCCCAGCTGATTTGCAGATCTCCAGGTTTGCTCTTCATGGATACAGCAAAGACACTCCACACTGGTGTTACCTATCTTTTTATATAGACAAAGTAGATGCGTAATGTAAGCTAGTTGAGTAAGGTCCATAGTTACCAGAGAGAGAAAAAAGATTGACCTTTCTAGTTTGCTGTACATCTGCTTTATTTAAATGTCTTTTTAAGGATGGGTGTGGTATATAAATGCTTATTTCCCTCCATTGCCTTTAATGGGAATAAATGGTAACTAATTCAAATGTCAATGTCTATGCTGTAAGTGTTTACATTTTAGCTTGAAGAATCCTGACCCTTATGTCACTTCTGATAGGGTTTGTCTTCTTCTTTATGTGTGCTCAAAGGCTTAGCCCAAGCCCTAGCAACAAGTGATTTGTTTACCTCCATTTATTTTGGGGGCCATAAAGTTTAGATGCTCACTGTTACTGTCTGTGTCTTGCTGGGAGGTGGCATTTCTTTTATGGATCTGCGTAACTTTTGAAGTTGAAATTTATTAGAAGGCTTCTTTTTTTATAGTTCTCCTCCCCTACCCCTCCCCCTGCCCACCCACCCCACCCCTCTTCCTTTTCTTGCCTTCCTTTCATGGACAAAGGTAAGCGTGAATCTATCCGTGTCATGCGTGACAGGATTTCATTTTTTACTCTGTGGGTGGTAAAGATGGAAGTTGAAATGATGATGTAGCTCCTCTTCACCTCAGTCAGGAACAGGCTGTCTGCAATCCACACATCCAACATTTCTTTCTTCATACTTATTTTGTGAGCAAGTGCTGTATTAGTGGGAAGAATCAGAGGGACAAAAAGAAAGTACAGATTATTTCTCTTCCAGTGACTCCAAACAGTCTTCATAGAGATTTTTTCATGCTGGACTGTTCACACATGGTTAAAGTAAATATAGATATCAGTTACAGCAGTTAACAGAATTTATTTACATACGGAGAAGGGAATTTATTTACCTATAGAGTGTATATAAAAAGCAATTTATAAAAGGGGTAGGGATTGTTAAGTTATACAAAGCACAGAGATTTTATTTCAGAATCTGCAGCAAACTTTGTTTTAGAAGGTTTTTATCAGTTTCATAAACTAAAAGATAAAGTTATGATCAGCATGCTGGAGATGTGGACAGTTTTAGTCTTTGATATGTAACAATTCTCTGGCAGCTTTTCTTCATGCACATACACAACAGGAATGCTAATGTAAATGGACTGGAGACTAGTTGTAGGACCAAAATACCTGTTCTGTGTTTTGTAGACTCTATCCTATTTGTGCAAATGCTGATAAAAAGAAAATAGGACTTCCACAAATTTCCAGACAGGAAACTAAGGTACTGGTGAACTTTAGGAATGGATTGATCGTAGCTGCTTTTTTGAAAGCTTGTGGTCTAAACTGTCACCTGGATATATTTATCTTTTGCTACTGACCATAGCAAGAGTCTAAGGCAACTCTGACCCTTATTTCAGCATTTCAGGTTAGTATTTGAAAACTGAGGACAACAAACTAGTTTGCATTGAGATTTATGGGAAGTTTCAGTTAGAGATAGGAGTTTAGTTGTGATCTGAGCCACAAGGCCAAGCTCTCTTCCTGTTTCCATGCTGAAAACAAAAGCAAAACAAAACAAAACAATACACAGGAAAAAAAAACCCTAACCAAAAACAAACAAAAAACCCACCCAACTCAAAAAACATGCCTATGGGAGATGAAAACAAGTCAGTAATTCATTGCTTCGGTCTTCCAATTTAACAACCAGACTGGATAAAAAAAAGAGCTGGTTGCTTTTAACTCAAGTCCTTCTGCCCACTAAGAAATTAAGTAGTAGGGACACTGGCTGTTTGTGCCAGTTGGCTTCAGTACTAGATAAAGGAATCCTGGCACATTCATCTGCCAGCAGAAACATAGTGTCAGTTGGTCATTGAGAGCTCTCCCATGCTTTGAGTGAAAAGTTAGTATGATATCTTCCTACCTTTTCCACTACAAAGCAAAGACACACCATAACCGAAAAACACACAGATCTTCTCTTTCTATTTCTTCATAGGAAAAAAAAAAAAAAATTACTTGCTTCTGAGAACATGCAGGCTACTTACTTTTCCTCATTGGCTTGCAGACCTTTTAAGGGGCAAATATAAATTCAAGATCCTATTTGACGTCCAGCCCTTTGGTCATGGAGAAGAGAAGCAGTGCTTAAAATCATGACTTTAACAATCTTAGAAGGTCTTACAAACCCCTGTAGGCCAGTTATCTTCAAGACTGCATGTATCTTGGTTAACCTTGGTCTGTAAATTAAGGATAATTACCTCCTGCTATTCAGACCTCTCATGTCTGCAAATACCTGGAACCTGAGACTGACACATCCAAAAGTATTGCAGGACAAAATTAAGAGACACAGGCACAAGGCAAACAGCATGAGAAGGGAGGAGGCAGAGTGATGGAAATAAAATTCATAAAATATGCTGTATCGTGAACAATGGAGCAAGTCTGTCATTACTTTAGAAGTACAGGATTCAAACACACATTATGATTAAAGCTTTCCGTAGTTACTAATAAACACGGTGCAGTTAATCTGAGTTTTTCCCCACCAAACTAAATCCACTAGTTCAGTGTTTCACATCTACCATGAAGGGGAATGGAGAGAAAGGATTTGTGAAATGAGTTTAGAAGGATTAAGTAATATATTTAAAAGGCTTTGGAACAGTTTATATACAGAAAAATTATAAGGGAGTCAAATGCTCTGCAGCACGTCACCTTTCCATTGATCCACCCTATCCTCCTCTTTGCCTCTCATGTTTGTTAAAAGTAAAATTCACTATCCAACTGAAAGACAACTTTGAGCCCTCCTTACCACTAACTATCTACAGAAGGGTAGAGGCAGAAAGTTGAGTTGTGAAAAGGGCTAAAGGCTGAGCATTACCAGACATTGCTTCCTTCCTTCTACTGCCCTCTCCCATCCGTGGCATGCAAAGCTGAGCTGAATACGTAAAAATAAAGGTGTGGGATTCAGTGCGATGCTCAGTACCAGGTCCTGAATGCTGGGGATGGGTAGAGACAAATTTTATTTTTATCTTACTCCCATTTCCTCTCAGCTTCATAAAACTTGGATAGCTGTTCTGTGTCTGTGAAGCATTTCACTGGCAGCATGTAAGACATCTACTGTATGCTTAGCTGCGCACTTCTTAGACTGCCACTAATATTTAATTTATGCCTTCAAAACACTGACAACATTTTGAAACTAACAATAGATCTCTCATATGCAGAAGTTGTATGTCACATGTTAAATGGAAATGTTGCCTGAAGAAAATTCAAGAGTGTATAAGAAACTATCCTGTCTAATAAAATCCTACATCACTGAAAAATAGTATAAAAAATAAAATCCCAAACCAACCAACCAACCAACCAAAACAGACCACAACAAAACAACCAACAGACACACCCAAAACCCATGCCAAAGTCTCAAGGGAGTGGAGTATATTTCTGATAAATTGTGAGTTTTTCAGTACAATTGCCATATTGCATTTCAATCAAAGCTTACAGGTTTTGCCCTATTCGCCCGCCTAACTCTTAAAATGGTTCTTTTCATAGAATCATAGAATGGTTTGGCTCGGAAGGGACCTTAGAGATCATGTAGTCCACTTCTTCGCCATGGGCGGAGACAACTTTTACTAGATTGGTTTCCTCAAAGACCGGTCCAACCTGATCTTGAACGCTTCCAAGGGGTTTGGGATCTGACTGCATCCTTGGATACATACGACTCAATGTCAACAACAAACACATACATGGAACAGATTACCAAAAGTACAGACTACTGGCATATATATAATGCACATGATATTGTTGAAATTAGAACTGAGACAGGTTGATGGTAGGGTGCTTTATTTGTCTGGTTTACACAAATGTTTTAATGGTTTATTCTTTAAACATTAGGCACAAGAAAAATCCTTGAAGAAAGCAAGCTTGTGAAAGTTGCAAGTCAAGCAGGTATAAGTAAAAAAATTCCAGAATTTAGGATGCCATAATTAAATGATTAATTCATACAAATGATGCTGCTTACATGACCATGTGTTATTTTTTACACACAGTCTTTGCTTACTCAGTTTTCATTACTTTCTACTTTACCAACACGGGAACACAGACCAGAAGCAACCTTCTGAGTAAAGAAAGCCAGTCTTCTGCCCCTATAGACACTGTACAGTATAATTATATGCATAAATTTACTGATTTCCTCATTGAAAAGGGCTGTTTCTCCCACCACCCTCACTAGAAGACTATTCTGAAACCTCACTGCTCTAGCAATTTGTAATCTTCTTCATTTTATTTTCAGTTTAAATTTGTTCACAGCCAACACACCCTATTTATTCTTATGCCAACACTTATGTTAGCTTGAATAGCTCATGTCTCTCCTTGGTGAATTTTCCCTTCATTTATTTATAGACAACCATCATATCATTCTAAGTCTTCATTTTTCTTTGGTAAACAAACCTTGTTTTCTGTGCTCTTTCCTATGACAGGCTTTCCGTCGTTTTGATCATGGTTATAGACCAGCCCCTCACTTGGGCCAGCTTCCGTTCATTTTCCTTTACAAGTCTTGTCTTTTAGATTCTTTAATTAATCTTAGAGCCCTTGAGATGGTTATTCACATCCTTATTTTTTCCACCCGCCTCTACCTATTGCCATTATTCATCTCACATCCTAACCTCTACACTAGGGAGACAGATTCTTCCTTTTTTCAAACCATATAGTGTGAACGAATTCCAGAGTTGCTCTTCATTCAAGTTCCTGATCTCCTCAGTCCAGCTATCTTCCCATCATTCATCAGAAACTGTCCTTTAGAAATCTAGGTAATTTATTCTCAGTCTCAGCTTATTTAGTTTCTTATTTAACTTCAGTTGAATCAGCTTGCATTCAGATGATCCAAGTTTTATATTTTTCACCAGTACATTTATAATAGTCTGATTTCTTATAAATTAAACATCTTTACATCTTTTCCAAAAAGAGAAAATAAGGAAAACCTCAGGACAATGTGAATATAGCTAACTCCAAGCAGAACCAAACAAAATCGTATTATCTTAATGAGCTGACAATTAAAATCATTGAGAGAAAGCACTTCTGGTCCACAGTTATTTACATTTCATGAACCCAATCACCAGTGGCAGTTTTTCCCAAGATGATGGTAAATTATTTTTGTAAGTTAAAAAGTATTACAAAAACTAAACAGCGGCTGAAAAATAACTAGAAATGAATTTACTATAGTGCAGATATGCTGACTGGCATAAAATTGAAAGGTGTGATTTTGATCCCTGGGCTTTGAAGTGTCAAGGGTCTCCTACAAAATGGTGTACAGCAGAATCAATCTGGCTGGCAACAGATGTAGCTCAGCACTTGCCAGAGGTGGTTAGTATCTTCCCGTATGAAATCTTTCATGTCTAATCCCCTGGTTGTCCTGAATGTGCCACATGGTGGCACTCAGGACAATCTACTCCGCAACCTTCCCCTGCACTGAGATCAGGCTGGCAAGCCTGTGGTTTTCCAGACCCTCTTTCCAGCTCTTCTTTTATGTGGGCTTCACATTGACTAATCTCCAGTCTTCTGGGACCTCTCCAGTTTACCAGGACTGTTGATAAATGATGGAGAGCAGCTTGATGAGCTCCTCCACCAGCTTCCTCCGTACCCTCAGGTGGATCCCATTCAGCCCAATAGGCCTGTGCATGTCTATGTGGAGCAGCAAGTCACTAACTGTTTTCTACTGGACTGTGGGGACTTCATTCTGCTCCTCCTTATCCCTGTCTTCCAGCTCAGGGGACTGAGTACCTACAGGGAAGTTGGTCTTGTTATTAAAGACTGAGGCAAAGAAAGCATTAAGTACCTCAGCCTTTTCCTCAGCTTTTGTGGCGATGTCCCCCACCACATCCAATAAAGGATGACTATCCTTGGCCCTCCTTCTGTTTCTAATGTGTTTGTAAAAACATATTTTGTTAACTTTTACAGCAGTGGCCAGCTTGAGTTGGCCTAGCTGGGCTTTTGCCTCTCTGATCTTCACCCTGCATAACCTTGCAACATCCTTACTGTCCTCCAGAGTTGCCTGGCCCTTCTTCCAAAGGTGGTAAACTCTCCTTTTTCCCCCGAGTCCCAGCCAAAGCTCTCTGTTCAGCCAGGCCAGTCTTATCCCCCGCTGGCTTGTCTTTCAGCATGTGGGGACGGCCTGCTCCTGCTCATTGAATACTACCTTGTTGAAGACTGTCCATCCTTCCCGAACCCTTTGGCCCTTCAGAACTATCTCCCAAGGGTCTTTCTCAATGAGGCTCCTAAACAGGCCAAAGTCAGCCCTCCAGAAGTCCAAGGTAGCGGTCCTGCTGAGCCCCCTCCTTACTTCCCTGAGAACTGACAACTCTAGCATCTTATGATTGCCATGCCCAAGATATCCTCTGACAACTATATCACCCACCAGTCCTTCCCTGCTTGTAACCAGCAGGTCCAGCAGGGCATCTCCCCTGGTGTGCTCAGTGACCAGCTGTGTCAGGAAGTTTTCTTCCACACACTCCAGCAACCTCTCAGACTGTTCCCTCTCTGCTGTGTTGTGTTTCCAGCAGACATCCAGTAGGTTGAAGTCCCCCATGAGAACAAGGGCTAGCAATCTTGATACTTCTCCCAGCTGCTTGTAGAATGTTTCATCTGTCTCTTCATCTTGGTTGGGTGGTCTATAACAGAATCCCACCAGGATATCTGCCTTGTTGGCTCTCCTTCTGATTCTTACCCAAAAACACTCAACCCTACCCTCACCATCATTCAGCTCTAGGTAGTCAAAACACTCCCTGACATACAGAGCTAGCCCACCACTTCTCCTTCCTTGCTTATCCCTTCTGAAAGTGTTTGTACCCATCCATTGCAGCACTCCAGTTGTGCAAGCTGTCCCACCATGTTTCTGTGATGACAATTATGTCATGGTCTTCCTGCTGCATAATGGCTTCCAGCTCCTTCTGTTTGTTGTCGATGCTTCAGGTATTGGCACAGATGCATTTCAGCTGTGCTATCGATTTCACCTCCAACCCTGGCATGCCACCCCCAGGCTCATCTCTAACGAGCTTGGGTTTATTCCCTTCCCCCTTTGAATCTAGTTTAAAGTTCTCTTGATGAGCCCTGCTGACTCCTGACCTAGGATCCTTTTCCCCCTCTGCAACTGGGGGGAAATGAATCAATCATTTGAATGAATGATTTATGGGCTTGGGTTTGAAAAATAAAACATCTGGGACTCCTTTTCTTTTTTTCTTTGACACTACTTTTCCAAAAAAAAAAAAGAGAACACAAAACAAGAAGAAAAAACCCAGATACTCTTCTGTTTAAATATAAATGTTCACTTTCCAAAGAAAGAGAAAAAGCAAGAAAGAGTGAGGGGCATTGACACCCTCAGGGAAAATTTCATCTCAAGAGAACTGACCTTTCAGATAAAGCAAATTAAATTATCTTTCTCATCTTTTACTAGTGCTGTGACATCATTAAAATTCACGTTACATACCAGCATGCTTTGTTTTGTATTCATAACCTTAAACCAAAATTAATCAGTTGTCACATAAAGTTAACATATTTGTTAATGGTGCCCAAGCCAAAATAGGCATTGTCTCGAGAAGACTAGTTTTACTGTAAAATAACACAAATGTTGTAAGGAAAAGTTTTCCTCACCTTGTATCAATCTTTCTAAAATCAGTCCAGAACATGTTGGGTTGCCGGTGAAAGGGTTCCTAGACAAAGAAAAAGAGTAAGTGTCTTACAGTGTTTAAGAAATAGTGTCCTCTGAAGTAGTGAGACACAACCAGTCTTGTGTAATGCTTGGAGGAAAGAAAGGCTGAGAACAGTCACCTCTGGAAGAGCTGCTGCTGTCTTTACCAGGGGTCCATTCTACCTCTCTGCTTGGCTTACTGAATGCCCTGTTCTCTTATGGTCCGCTGTTATCGTAATATTTTCTACGGAAAATCTCAGAAAAGGTCACTTAGTGTGTAAGCCCTTTAACTGGGAGCTCCATTTAGACCTTGGATTTCCAAAACAGGGGGAGACTGATACCGGTGAAGCAATCCTAGCACCTCAAGTGCTCAGGCTGTTCATGTAGTCAATGGAGAGAACTGGATGCTATAAGTGAGAGAGTCTATGTGCAGGTTCAGGGGGTGAGGGAAGAAATACAAAAGGAGGAAAACCAAGAAAACAAAAATCTGTCTGCTTTCAATAAAAAACTCTATATCTAAGAATTCCAGTTGTTCTCTTTTCAGTTCCATTGTGTTAAAAAAAAAAGGACTGGGTTTTTGGTTTTCAATATGTATGCATATCTGAGAGAAAGATAAAGGGAGACGGACAAGCAGACAGACAGAATATACTATGTGTTTCAGGGAGGACCCTGCTACTGTGTGTGAGCCTTTCAGCCTGTAAGTTTTGTGAAAATTATTTTATATGTCCATATAGCACCTTAGTAAAAATATAACACCACCATAGAGACAAAATATATCACCATGGAGAAGTAAAGTAAAGGAGATCTTAAGAGATTTCCCCAGAGTAATAAAACATGTCAATGAAGAGCTCAGAACTGGGTTAATGCACCTACATGTCCAGATGCCTTTCTTTATAATGTTACATACGAGAAAGTAATCCTCACAATATAGACTTGACTTCTCCCAGAACAAGATGTTTATTTGCTTTAGTAGAACAATCTGCCTATCCACATTAGAAAAATCTCTTTTTTGTTATATGAAGTAAGAAATAATATGTAGAGCATGTAAAGTATGTCCCATTGATTCCAAACCCTTCTTTTTCCCCCACAAAGATCCAATTTCAAACATTAAATGCTTCTGTTTATACTGTTTGGGCTATTTTAAGGCCAGGATTATTGCCTTCATATATTTGCACGAGTCCTTCAGTTTCAATGGGCACGAAGATGTTACTGTGGGAATAATAACAATAATTTCAAATCCCTGTACAACATGCAAAGATGTTCAAAACCAGGCAGTTTCTGAAGGTGTTTCACTTGAGATAGAGAACCTGGGTTTTGGTATGTTCTGAATATCCTTTGAAAATCAAGCTATTTGAAAGTGTCACAAAAAGATCCACTTCCTCAAATCATAAGTCTTTTAGTAATCATAGCCAATGATTTAAAATAATATCTAAAATCTTGGGTACAGGAACAAAGCTGAGGAAGAAAGGTAAGACTGATAAGCTAGTCAGGCTATATTCAGTTTCAAGAAAAAAAGAAATCATACAATATTTAAGAATTTGTAAATGCCTGGCAGACATGGAGGAGTTATACAACCATCAGAGTGACTTTGTCAAGAACAGTTCATTTACTTTACTACTGTACTAGTGTAATGAGTTTTGTGAAGAAATGAATATCAGGAAAGAATAAATAGTTGATGAGCAATACAGTTTAGATATTGCTACACTTGTTCGTTTTATGTGCCTCTTGTCCCATCCCTGGATACCACTGAGAAGAGTCTGACTTCTTTACTTCCTCCTATCAGATATTTATACATACAGGTGAGATCCCCCATGAGACTTCTCCAGGCTGAGCAGTCCCAGCTCTGTCAGCCTCTCCTGGTATGACAGATGCTCCAGTCCCTTAATTATCTCTGTGGCCCCTCACTGGACATCCTCTATTATGCTCGTATCTCTCTTACTGGGGAGCCCAGCACTGGGCACAGAAATACAGATGTGTCACACCAATGCTGAGCAGAAAGGAAGGAACATCTCCCTTGATCTGCTGGCAATACTCTTCCTAATGCATCCTAAGAGGTTGTTGGCCTTTGCTGCAGGGGCATTTTGCTGCCTTAGGGTCAACTTGGTGCCACCACAACCATCAGGGCTTTCTCTGCAGAGATGTTTCTCAGCTGGTTATTCCCCAGCCTGTGCTGGTACGTGGGGTTATTCCTTCACAGGTGCAGGACCTGTCACTTCCCTTTTTTGAAATCCACAAGGTTCCTGTATGCCTGTTTCTCCAGCCTTTTAAGATCCCTCTGAATGGCAGCATAGCCATCAGCATCACATCATTTACAAAGATGTTAAATAGTATAGGACCTGATATGGACCCCTGGGATCCACCACTAGTGACTGGCCTCCAGCTGGACTTCATGATGATGGTCACAATGCTTTGTGGTGGTCAGCCCATTTTCAAGTCACCTCCATGTCCACCTACCAACTCTCAATGTATAGATTAAATCTATATATTTCAACTGTTTGTCTAAGATTATATTAAGGGAAACAGTGTTGAAAATAATTCTAAAGTCAAGATAAATAACATCTGGTCTCCCTTCACCTGCCAGCTTATCAGAGAAGACTACCAGGTCGGTCAGGCTTGATTTCCCCCTTGTAAATGCATCTGACTATTCCCGCTCACTTTCTCGTCATTCATTTTTTTGGAAGTGGTTTCCAGGACTATTTGCTCTACTACCTTCCCAGAGACCAAGGTGAGGCTGACCAGCCTGTCATTCTCTGGATCCTTCCTCTTGCCCTTCTTGAAGGTAAAATTGAAATTTTCTTTTTTCCCCATCATCAGGAACCTCCCTCAGTGTCCATGATTTTTCAAAGACTATCAAGAGTAGCCTTGCAATGATATTGGCCAGCTTCTTGCAGCACTTGTGGGTACATCCAGTAAGGTCCCATGGACTTAGGTATGTCCAGCCTAATAAAGTGTTACAAAATCTAATTCTCCTCTCAGGTAAGTATTCCCTGCTCCAGGTTTTCCTTCTCATGATGGGGACCCGGGATTCCTGAATGTCGGTCTTACCAGTAAAGACTGAGGCAAAGAAAGCACTGACTATTTCTGCTTGTACCATGTTCTTTCTTTCTAGGTCCTCATGCCAATTCAGCAGTGGGCCCACAGTTTTCCTCGCCTTCCTTTTGCTGCTGATATGTTTGTAGAAGCCTTTCTTGTTCCCTTTCACATCCTTTACCATATGCCAAGACAAACTGCAAATTTATTGGAGGCTGAAACTCAAATTTATAATAACTCCAACAAACTAGAGAATTTGTTTATAAACTATTTTATTTTTTTTTACCTTGAGAAAGCCTTTTTATTTAGATTCAGATGGGAAATGTGCAGGCAAGAGGGACCAGTGCATTGAAGTAGATACAGTCAGCTACAAAAATATGGCATAAGGAACAACGGAATATGTGACTTTCTGGTTCTTAAGAAAGGGATATTGTTTTATTGTCAGTTGAGTTGCAAAAAGAAGGGCAAACTTCACATTATGATACAGGCATTACATATGGAAAGGAATTCTGCAAACAAGGCGTGTGAACCATGTTTCAACTCCTTTAGCTTAGCGTTACTAAGTTACGATATCTGTTGTTTTACAATTTTGGGCTTTTTTTTTAAATTAATGAGTTGAAATAAATGGTTGGTTTGTGTACACAAGAAAGAGAGGGGTAGTGGAAATGGCCTCAATATAAAACTGGAAAAAGGAAGAGGATAATTTGCTCACTGTGTAAAATAAGGATTGGGCTTAAAAACTCAGCAAGAAAATTCGCTCTAGGCATCAGAAAAAAAAACTTTCCAATGAAAAGGAGAGTGAAGCACTGAAATCAGCTGCTGGGAAGCTTGTAGAGACTCCACCACTGAATTCTTTTATTTGTACAGCCTTCTGTTAAAATGATGAAGGCAGATCTGATCCTGCTATAGGACAGACAGATGAGTTAAATGGTACCTTGTGATTCCGTACAGCCACATTTTTATATGAATCTAAGGTTATATTACATGTGAAAACACATGTGCTTAAGATAAGCATATGTATAAAGATTTGCAGGATCAAGATTTATGATACCAAAAGAAATCAGGAATATTGGGGGAGAAATATTCTGAAATCTTAGATAGATAGCCTTTCATATCTACAATCCTGTAAACGTTCGCTTATTTGAATCAATCCCACATCACTGAAATCAAATTATTTAAATTATTCAAGATCTAAATGCACTAAAATCCATGTGGATTCTTTTTGCAGTTAGTTTATACCTATTAGGTGCTCCAGCCAGCAATAAAGAAGAAAGCATCTGGGTACTTACGAGCTAGAGAATGACATTGCGTTCACACATCAAAAGTAATAGAAAGAAGGTGTTCATGTTTATGGGCTTACATTTGACAATACTTTTTTCCCCCTTTTACTTAGAACTGAAGCTCTGAAGATTCCTTGGAAGAGAAAGGATTCTGAAGATAGAAATATCAAGAGTTAATTTAACCCCTTATGCCACTAAACTAAAAGTAATCATGTCCAGATAGACCTCTACTGAATTTTAGGTTACATTTACCTTAGCAGAACCCACAAAGAAAAGGAGCAAACCCCCCAGCTATTCAGTGATACCTTTGTTCTTATTTACAACGTACTAGTGAAACCCAGGCTTCCACTGCCAAATGCTTTGAATAATAATAATAGTAATAAACGTATTTTTCCTTTATTATTTTTTACTCAGTAAATTCATATTCTAAGATAACTGGAAAGTGAATTTGCTATTGATTTATTTATTGTGTCCTCTCTCTCACACACAGACATGCAAAATATACAGATGCCTACCACTCAAGTTACCTCTTTTAACCAAAAAATGGCATGTGTGTGATTTTAAACATGTAAATAGTTATAATACAGTCATCACTACTATTCAAACACCTCTGAATTAAACTGATATTTTTGGTGAGTGTGATCAGGATCCTGGTTTCTGGGTCCTTCTAAGAAGATGTTAGCCTTTTAGGGAGAATAATGAAAAAAGCAACAATCAAACCAACAAATGAACAGAAACAGGTTTCTGTCCCATAGCCTTTCCTTTCTCTGGAAAATCTCCCTTCAGTACACATACATATATTGATACATATACATTAAATTATATTGTTTGTGCAACTTGCTTTGCACTCAAAGCAAACAGGTTCAAGGGACTCTGCTAGCTGCTGATTTATGACAGAGACTCACACGTTGTAGAAACCTTAGCTGGGTCCTGAAAGTTAACAGCTCTGGTGGTCTGAGCAGATCACCATTGCACCAATGAAGGTCTCCTGCTGCCAGGGTGGGAGCTCATTCATGTGGGCTCCCACAAAGAGACAGTACCATGTCATGCTATCGCCCAGAACATGCAGATAATCCTCCCAGTGCAGTGAATGCTGTTCGTTGTGATTCCCAGTGGAGAAATGCTACTGCCCTATGCTTTTAATAGATTTACCATAAAGAGAGCTCTGATCTTGACAAAGTTCCTAGTTTTGACATTGATAAGAAAAATTATAATCATAATAATCGCAAAATTACAGTAATGATAACAATAACAGTAATAAGAACAGCAGTCGTGATTTAGTGTGGTGATTTATCTCTGATGATGAGGGTAATAATAATAATAGCCAGTTCTCTGTGAAAAATTCCATACAAAATACATGATTCACAATTGTATCTTTTGTTAGGCTTGAAAATCTATTGGCAGTACCCCACCCAAATAGAGTTTTAAAGTCTTTATTGAGAGCACTGAATAAAAGTAAATAAATAAATAAAAGAACCTGTTTGAACACAAGCTTATCTGAAACTTAACTGGCCTTCTTGGCCCATGTTCTTGATACGCATGCAAAAACCGTGACAGTGTTAATGGAATGTTAATATATTCTTAAAAGGCTGAGAGAGTTGCCTTTGAAATGATTTGAAATGAAACACACACACACACACAAAAGCGGGGGTGGTGGGGGGGAGCGGGAAGACAGAGCAGAGGGGGAAAAACAGAGAGGAAAAAAAAAGAAATATATATGGAGAGAAGCAGTTTGATTGTGGGGTTGCAGATATTCCCTAAGGGGAAGGACAGAAGGACTACGAAACAGCTCTTTCCCTTTATCATGCAAGCAATTACTGGCAATTTGTTCTGGCCAGTAAAACTTCTGATATTATCATGGTTGCTGAGTAATTTATCATCAAAGTTTAATGTGAAAACAGGTGACTGTGTAATCACCAATCTAGGAACAGAAATAGAATCGTTATTATTTCTGCCTGAAGAGAGGGGTTTTTTTTTTTTCAATATTTTTTTTTTCCTTTCTGTCAATTGACTTAACGGCCAAAAGGCTGTTCATCACATCACCATGAATTATAAAACCTCTATTAAATATTCATAAAAGTTTTGAAATGAATGTGTGATAGAGATGAAAGCCAGGCTAATTTAAATACCTACCAGACCTGTCTTAATTACAGAGGTAAAATGAGATATAAAAAATTATAGCAGCAAGGAAAGGAAAAAAAAGAAGTTGAAACAGTTCATTCCATACATTATGTGCATCTTCTTTTTAACCAGTGATGTGTAATATGTACACAAGCTGAAGTATACAGGTCTATTGAAATAAATCGGATTTTGAGTTCCATGTTGTTTATACTAATGGGACGTTTTTGGCTCTGTGAGAAGAGACACTAAATGAGAACTTGTTTCTTGATATGCGCTTTTGTAAGTATGTGTGGGCGTGTGTAAGGAAATTGTTTAATTAACTTCAAAATTATAAAAACAAAACAGTCACAAGTGTCTGCAGGTGTGAGGCTGAAACACAGTATGTAGGGAAGAGAAGAAATGTTTAAATACTCCCTCTGATAAATAACTATGCACTTGCTCAGCCTCTTGGCCCTTAGTGGACAGCATACGGGATGCTTTAAGAATGGAGTTGTCCATGAAAAGAAGCCCCAGGCTTAATCATGTTTTACATCCTTCGGTAGAGCATGAAAGAGCAGATCACATAAATATGCACAGTGAGGTGCAGAATCAGGCCTTTGCTTTGGGTGAACACAGCTTGCCAGCTGCACGTAACTAGGAGAAAAGAAAATTAAAAACCAGACAAATAAACAAACAAAAAAACAACTGCAACTAACCAAATCCAAAAATCTTTTGGGTCAGGACTCACAGGGGAATATGCACAGCAGAACTGCCCAGCCAGACTAGAGTATCTAAGTTGTGATTCCTTTCACCTGGATTTAGGCTAACATTAAATTGATTATAGCTCTTAAATTGGGAATCCAAATATTTTCTGTTGTTTGTTTAGAGAAACCAGGTTTTCTAGCGCATGACTTATCGTATCTCAGATAACTGCTAACCAGATGTGGGAGGCCATATTGTGGGCGGTGTGTCTCAAAGCTTGTGCTCATCCCCGCTAGGCTTGGTGCAAGGCTCCCTGGCGGGAGCTTGGCAGCTGCGGGCCAGGTGAGGGGCGAGCAGCCACCAGCCCCCAGACCCCGGCCGGGCCCAGGCGCAGCCCCGCCGTTTCAGGGGCCATGTCCGCACACCACCACCCGCCTCAGCCCGTCACTGTGGAGGCAACGGGCTCCCCCAGCGCCCTCCGGCCGGGCCACACTGGGTGGGGAGAGGCCATCCAGGGACCCCCAGCGCCGCCGGGCGAGGGGACTGCAGGCCGCTGGGCCCATGGTTGTGACTGGCCCTTGTGACTGTCCGACGGCTGCGGGGCTCCTTCTGCTCCATCCTCCCCTTTCCTGTGGCTCTGGTCTTAACAACACTGCGCCAATAAACGTTACCAACTGGTGGTGTTTGGCATTCTTTGCATCTTCACCTCGCTCTGGGTGTAGCACCAAGTCCCCCGGTTCGGGCTGCCACGGGCCACAACACCAAATTGTGGTTTTTTTAGAAGATTCACCTGGATCACAGGGTTCATTATAACAGATATGTGAAGTTAAGAGTCCAAATCCTTGTCATAGCTACAGTGCAGTACAATGTGTATTTTATAGTTGCAGTCTGGTAATATAAAATACAAAGACCAAGCATGTAAAAAATATCTGACTAAATATTACTTGCACTAATATTCAACTTCGAGATACTTCGATGAAAGAGCAAATTGACAGTTAGAAACAAGCCATTGTGGCATTTATTGTTCATTAATTTAAAATAATTTTAAAAAATCATAGACTCATAAAACCATAGAATGGTTTGAATTGGAAGACTTTAAAGATCATCTAGTTTCAAACCCCATACCATGGTCAGGGACACCTTCCACTGGACCAGGTTGCTCAGATCCCCATCCAAACTGGACTTGAACACTTTCAAGGCGTCCACAACTTCTCTGGGCAATCTGTTCCAGTGTCTCACCACTCTCACAGTAAAGAATTTCTTCCTAATAGCTATTCTAAATCTACCTTCTTTCAGCTTAAAGCCATTGCCTCCTTGTCCTATGAGTACACGCCCTTGTAAAAAGTCCCTCTCCATCTTTCTTGTAGGCCCCTTTAGGTACTGGAATACCCCTCTAGACAAGGTTTCCCTGGAGCCTTCTCTTCTCAAAGCTGAAAAACACGGACTTCCTCAGCCTTTCCTCATAGGAGAGGTGCTCCAGCCCCCTGATCAACTTCATGGTCCTTCTCTGGACTTGTTCCAAGAGGTCCATGTCCTTCTTATGTTGGGGGACCCAGACCTGAACACAGTACTGTGGGTGGGGTCTCATGAAAGTGGAGCAAAGGGTGAGCATTGGCTCTCTCGACCTGCTGGCTACACTTCTTTTAATGCAGACCAGGGTACAGTTGGCTTTCTAGGCTCCAAGCGTACATTGTCGGGCCAAGTCTTTCCCAGGGCTGCTCTCAATCCATTCTCTGCCCAGCCTGTATTTTTGCTTGTGATTGCCCCAACCCAGGTGAAGGACCTTGTACTTGTCCTTGTTGAACTTCATGAGGTTCACATGGGCCCATCTCTCAAGCCTGTCCAGGTCCCTCTGGATGGCATCCCTTCCCTCCAGCATGTTGATCCCACCACACAGCTTATACATAATAGCATATAGTTAAGACCACTCTTGGGCAGGCAGCTAAATTTTGCCTATTCCAACTTCTCTCGTGTTCCCAGTCTTATAAGTAGTATTATTGTTACCATCATTGCCACTACCATCCATTCTATTGCTGCTACTACTATTAAACTGTAATTACTCCTTTTTCATCACAATAGGAGTTCATTTTCCTAGTATGGAGACATCATCATGTTCTTTAAATTAAGCCTATACTTAAGAACTGTTCTGGGTAGAGATGGACTCAGTTATTCATGTAGCATTTCCCCAAGCCACAACTCATGATGGAGGAATTCAGCACAGTGTAAAAAGAAAGCAAAATCTCAAATCCTTTGAGAAGCTCAGTTCAACCGAAAAAGACAGCTGAAAGTTTGTGTTCATAGTTATCTTATCTAGGACATGCAATCTATTTCGGTAGAATTGATATATTTTTCTTTGTTTTTCTGTGTCTCTATGATCAACAGATTAAGTTTGCCTAATAGCAGGACTTTAATTGACTTCATAATTAGCATAATTCTGTCTCTAAACATTCTTTACTAGGAAGGGTTGGTGTGAAAGAAATAAGATTTGTAAAGAAAAGAGGAGAAGAACTTTGCTGACAACGTAATAATTACAAACCTGGACTTCCTTCAAGCTAAATAAAGACTCCAGTCTGCCTTGATTCCAGGCAATTCCTTGATTCTATTAATGGCATAATTTTAATGAATGGCAGTCTTGTTTTCGTACATACTCTGCCTTGTTTCCTTCTATGAAGAGTTTCAAAATAGGTTTATAAGACCATGACGCAGGTAGAGCAGTTCAGATTAAAAAAGAAAAAAAAAATTGTTTAGAGCTTTCAGTCAATATTCAAACTGATTTTGAGCTAGTCTCAAATGCAAAGCTGGCTTACCTGTTTGTTATAATTTGTTTTGGTTTGCTTCCTTGCTTTGCTGCGACTGGTCCCATGAGATTCTTAGTCGTATTCCTAGTATACAGACGGGTCAGGTAAGAAACTGAATAACTGATAATCAGCTGAAAATAACTGCTGCACTGATTCTCTGGAGGCAACTGAAAAAAATGTCCCTAGACAAGTTTTTAGAGTATTAGTGTTCTGTTTCTGGCTCTCAGAAAATTTGGGCTAAGGGCTACTGACTGACTGAATCGCACTTCAGTCCCAATTTCACAGACATTAGACAGCAACTTTAAACATAAAGCTCAGTTAATGCAGTTTTCATGCAAACATGTTCTGATCAAAGCTCACTACGTGCAGCATCTTTCTAATACGCTTTCAATTTGAAGAGATATGGGTTTTGACCAAGTACCATGACTGTTCTGAGATACAGATACTTTAGTCTCAGAATGAAATCTGCCATATGTGGTTGGCCTTGTCTTGTTCAGTCATCACTGAATATGGTGCACAGGTCACCAGAAATTACTAGGAGTCTGAGGAGGTGACTTTACACACAGTTGACAAGCTGTCACAGTTTTAAAAATCTTGAGCTACAGGCATGGATCCTACAGCCTTTTGGGGTGGGATTGGGGAAGGGAGGTAGTGAAATACCATTAAAATGCCTGCAGCCCTTTCTTTTTTCCCTCTAGCCAGATGTAGTTAGCTTCAGTCTAACAAAGGTTGCTGCAGCAGGTATTTCATCTGTCATATCAAAACATTTTCAATACCCACTACCAACGCGGCATTAAATTTTGGTCTCCCATTAATGTCAGTCCATTTATAATTTTGGGTTGCAGCACTACAAAAGGGAGATGACAAGCTAGTATTTCACATTTGCTATTGAAATGAATAAAAATGACTAGACCCTTAAAAGAAAAGGTGTAAGGGGGAGTTTATGCGGGGGTTGTGGGTAAAAGTGTGTGTGCACAGACTCTCTTGTGTTTTTCAGGAAGAAGACTGGCAAGTGTGTGGGGATTTGCAAATCTGCTCCCATTTCACCCAGGGTGTTTGAAAGACTAAGGCTGGGCTATCTTGCTAATATCCCCAATTAAGGTGTGATATTAGCAGCCATGCATACTTTGGTTAGAGGTATTGGCATGAATAAGAAGGACCTAAAATGCATGAGGGAACCTGAATGCAGTGGCAGGGATAAGATCAGGGATAAAAATTAATAGGAGATGGAACTCTCTCTTCAGCTGACACAAACGCATACTGCTGGAAAAAATAGCAGGCACTCATTCATAATGATCACCGCCTAATTGGAATCATTCTTTTGGATACATATCTTTAACAAAATGGTATGTTTAATAGAGATGATAATGCAGTGCAGGACGTGAGACCCACTAGACTGACTGAGCATCTTATTGAACTGCACAGAAAGTGATGAACACTTATTTGGATTCCGCTTACAGGTGGACCCAAAATGAAATCTCAGAAGTCAATATTTTATCACCATCCCCTGCCTCCAAAAAAAATTGAGTAAGTGAGGAGAAATTGATAGGAAATGTGCATGTGGTGTGTGTTGGGGTCGCTTTTATGATGTGTTTGGTTTCTCCTCTTAATGTAAAAAAAAAAAAAAAAAAAGAAATAGTTATATTTTTCAGCATTACCCATTAAAAAGCTTGACTTTAAAATAAGAAGAGAGGGACGAAAAGGAAAAAAGAAAAAAAAAGAAAAGAACCAAAGTAAATAAAACATCTGTTTAAAGGGGGGAAATATAAATGGATTTGAATATTTGAGAAGCACATGCCTCACAGGAGCAGGAATATGTAAACCTTTATGACTCCAGGCTGGTAAGCTGGCAGGTTTTTAGTTGAAGTGTAACATCCACAAGCAACCACCATTTCCCCTGGTATATAAGATACAATGTATATAGGACAAGCTGGTCTGGATGTCAAGTCCAGCATGTAACAATGAAGTAATGAAGCACTCATTCAAGTACTGCAGTTTGAATTTCCAAATGCAGTCCGACTTACACTGAAAAATGTTATATATTTGAATTCTTAACCAAATAAAATAAGATATTTTGGATGCTCAGTTTACTGTTGTTTTAGAGTTAAAAAGTCCACATTTTCTTGCTTTTATTTTTGACAAGACCTACATTTAGGAAAGCTGAAAAAAAATATTTTTGACTACATAATACATTTGATCTGATCACTTTCTATAAAATACAAAAACAAGTTGGGGAACAGGGATTAGAACTAACACTCCGACATACCAGTTTATGGCCCAAGAAACTATGTTACAGAGACATTCTTTTTCTCTGGTCCCTTATTTTTTTTCCTAAGGTACCCAGGTTCAGAAAAAGCACTGAAAAATACTCTCCACAAGTTAGAATCTCAGAAGAAAATTGAAACCCGATCTTCTATTCTTATGCAAATACTGTAATCACTTACTGTAGAATAGATACATCAATGTACCTTTCTGAACTAATATGTAAATTGAGATGCAGATAGGTAGAGGTGAATTTGCTACATACCTTCATGAAATAAGTGTTTCTAGTGATCATTAAGAATGACTAGTTATATGTAGTGGGTTTACACTGTAGAAATCTGAAGCTATCAGATATCTCTGAGCTTCTGTGTAAAAAAGGATTTAATGATTACTATCATTTCTCTCCTAAAAACTGATCTCTGTTTCTCTTACAAAATAATACTTTAAGCACTTTACTTCACATTTAAGTACTTTCCTTACTAGGAAAAGTTTCCTTACTAGGAAAGGTTTCCTGGCTAGGAAAGAGTTGTGTCTCAGAGTTGCTTAAACACTTAAAGCTGCTAGTTTGCATTACAAATTTGATCTCAAATTTGCAGACCCAGGTAGCTGAAGACCTATACACTAATTCTATCTCTAGCTGCACTAGGGACTTGTATAAGTCTTGCAACTCTGAGATAGGCTAAAATCCTCTTTCCTAAGTAAAGAAACTTTGTTTTGAATAAGTAGTGTGAATATTGTAAGAATAATATGAGTATTTTGATGAAGAAAATTGTGAATATCCCATATATTATCTATCTATACATACATACATATTTACTCATATAGATGCATTTATATCTATCCATCTATATATGTATATATATGAACAAGGTCATGCTTGTGAAGAAATAAGCTCTTTTTTTTTACTCATATAGATGCATTTATATCTATCCATCTATATATGTATATATATGAACAAGGTCATGCTTGTGAAGAAATAAGCTCTTTTTTTATCTGTTAAGTTATGCGGGCAGCTGACTGGTCCCTGGCATGAGGTTTATCTATTTGAACAGAACATGAGAAACTACTGGACATGACATCAGTAACTGCTGCAAGAAGTAAGAGTGAGAACCTGACAAAAGTTACAGGTAATGCTGGCTGGGATGGCTGGATTTCACAGGTAGTCAACAGGGTTTATGGGGAAACGGCCAACCCTTGCAGAAAATTGCTAGGGAGTTCTGGGAACCTTTTGGGGAGTAGTCTTGCAAGGTCAACATTATCTACGTGACCTTATCAGTACTACCATATTCAGCCAAGATTAAATTAGTAACAGTACAGAAACACCAAATTTAGGTATGAATGTAGCAAACCTGGGACCAGTGAGGAAAAAGTAATTAAAAGCAAGTTGTTCATTTGAGAGGGGACTGGAACAGAAAAATGAAGGGATCAAGATAGATGTGGGAAGAAAACCCATGGGGAAATGGAAGAAAAAGGTGAATAAAAAGAGCTGATGGCCTGTGAGCAAGTGTCTGGTCAGTGCATTATCTGGCAGATTCTGCACCTGATCACTGCTCATGGAGTTCAAGCTGGAGTAACCAGCGAGTAGGAGGAGACCGGCCTCCAGACCCAAGGTCTGAGCTAGTGACTGGGTAAGGGACCTAGGGTCTGGGCACGCACAGCAGATGGACTGAAACCCTGTGTTAATGTTCAAAAGGTCTGTCAGTACGTGTGTGCTTGGAATTCAAGGGAGTGAGGGAGTGTGAACATTACACTGATCCTGATTAGGCAGGGAGGAACTGATTCAGGCCGTTCATGCTGTGCATGTTGAGGTAAATATTGCTGGTGTTTAGGCAGATGAAGGCGCTGCCTCCTGTCTTTGCTGGTCAATGTGCAGTGCATGTGCACATGTGTGTACACGCGCATATGTTTGTTGGGACCACGTGCGCCTCTGCTACTGGCCAGGCATGCAGATGGGAAGCTGCAGCCTGGCTTCTAGTAGAAGGAAAGCCTTAAAGTCTGCAAGATCCTGCTTGCTTTAAATCCACTGTGATTTCTGGTGGATAAATACTAATTCTAAGATGAATTAAGGGAAGGGGAGAGAGTGAATTACCACACAATTAACTTTTTCACACTTTTTTTTTCACAGTCACTTCTTTTGTCAGCTGCTGCTTGGTGACTTCCTGGTCTAGCTACACTGTCACATTAAATCTTTATTTTGTGTTGCTTTGGATAAAGATGAGCTGCCTTGTTTCCAAGCACACATTGCTTTGGACTTTGTTCTGACACTGATACTAGTAGCTTTAATTTGTTTGTTCCTTTAATCTCTGAAGCTAGACGCTCTTTCTCCCCCTATACTTGCATTAAAGTAAATCTGAAGTAGATGTTTGTGCCTCTGACTTCCTTCTATTTGTTTTTAGAGACCTCCAGGGCTCTTAGGACTGGACATAGGACTAGAAGGAATTTTCTGTGCTTGGTATTCAGCTCCTGAGAGCAGCAGGGGACAATACTGCTCATAAGCTCTTCTAAGGAAAGCAGGTAGAGACAGGGATCCAGCTCCTCTGCTTTCCTCTCATCATGCAGACCACATTTTAGCCACTGATCTTTCCCATCAGAAAGGCAAGTGCAGTACAAACTGGTAAGCATGTTTTTATATAGCTTTTAACATCTGGGTTGTATGGAAAAGCAACCTTACAGCTACTGCTTGTGTGTTGTTTGCAGGAACGATATTCATCACCTTTCAGTAACAGGGCAGGTAGTAGGGCAAGGCTTAGCAGCCACTCCATTTGCAAAGCAACTTTTCAGAGATCTAAACAACATAGGTGCTTGCTGCCTCTTACAGATCTTCCCAAATGTGGATATCTTATCCCAAACGAGGCACTTCTAATATGCCCAGGAGAGGCTTTCTTAAATTTCCGATGGTAATGTGAGGCTTGAGGCTTGGAGTGTTCGCTCCACCTCACAGCCTTGTGTGTGTTGAAGATTTTCCTGCCAGCCCTGATGGCATCATATTTACATTACTAGTCCTAATTAACATAGGTGAAAATGAAAAAGGTTTGCTTTACTAAGCAGGAGAGAACAAAGATTGAGCCTGACTTGTGAATGCATCTTCTCTTTCAAGAGTAAAACATAGAACTGTTCAGTACATCAGATGAAATTATCAGCCATCTGTGAACTAAGCATCAAAGACACAATTAAAATACCAACATGAATTCTCTTCAAATAATTTATAACAATGCTTTGTGCACACATCTCTGTTCTTCCCTGAGCTCCAGACCTCCCTGTAGTGATATTTTAATTTGCATCCAGAATATTGGGGGGGGGGGGGGAACAATAATAAGAGGAAGAAGGTGAAAAAGAAGGAAGACAAAGTTTATGACAGGATACAGGGATATTAGTTTTTGTTTCAGCATATTGGAGTTGAAAGCTCAGCCTCAAGGTTAACAGAACTGCACCTATCATCAAAAATAGTGGTGAGAGCAACAAGGACAAGGGCATAGATGGGTGTCCTGGAATTTTTCTATTACCAAGAGATATTGGCAATGATGTTGACTCAAAGTAAAAAACTTTCTTCCTCTTTCTCATTCTCTTTATCTTCCTCCAGAAGAAGTGAAGATGTAAGAAAATTATTTCAGAAAAAAAAGAAAAAAGAAAAGATGAAGAAAAAGGAGTTGCTGGCACAACTTGCTGGTTACACTGAGACTGAAATCAGAAGCAAGAAAGAGGGGAAACAAGCAAATGCATAAAGATGCTGTTTTCAGCCATGTTGTTGGGTAACTGTGGGTTTATCAAATATTGACAAACATGAAATGATTGTAATCAGTCACTGTCAGAAGGGAACAGGTACCCTCCTCTCTTTTACAAATGATCCAATTAAAGGAAACATGTTGGCTATAAAAGTCAAAATCAACAATGCACTGTACGCTGACAGCCCATCCAACATATAAAATCAATAGTGCATTCTTCTTCTAGCCAGCACAAAGCAACAGTAGCAACTTTCCCACCTCTTTAGTCAAATATGACACCGTATCAATCGATCAAAACTTAGTATTTATTGAACACTGGCTTCTGAAGAATGCAAAATGTATTGTTCTTTCCTTATTTTATTTCAATAAAGTTTAACTTAAAGGCATAACACTTGAGAGACCTCAACTGTTTTATTGTGGTTAGATATAGCTATAGCTAACAGGATAGATAGATCTAAATGTATATTAATACACGCTTCTTGGGAAACAGACTGCATATACATTCTTTGAATGCACTCAGAATAATACTGTTGACTGTCACAGAAATGCAGACTGTAGGTGGGATAAACTTGGTTTATGGCACTAAAACTCTTTCTGATGCAGGATTGCAAAATATTTTATTTTTCCCCTCTTCCTTTGTCTTTTGTTTGCATTAAAATTTAGCTGTCTTTTGCAGTGATGTTTGTGTAGAAGAAAACTTTCTTATCCTACACAGATTCCATCAATACAGGAAGACATGATTATTCTGCTGAAATTGAATCTCTGTTTGTCATTCTCCACTGTCCTTGATCCAGGGGAAAAGAATTAAACATGACTGTATGTCAGCATATGGTCAAAACTAAGCCTATATTTAAGAATGGACCTGATAAGAAATACCCGAATATGTATTAATAGCTTTCTATGGCCCTGGGTAATCAGTCTTAGTTGTAGATCGACTAATGTTATTTAAATAATTTCTCTGCCTCCTCCCTGTTTACACTTATTAATGGCTGCTATGCCTCTGTGTATTTTTATAACTGTTTTTGCCTTGTTTTTCACTGGGGATTAAGAATTCCCGAATACATGATTCAGTTAAAATGTTTGACCAATTAAATGAACAAACAAACAAACAAACAAACTCTCCAAAGCTTTGTTTATGTAAAAGTAGGGTTGTTTTTTTGTTTGGTTGTTTGGTTGTTTTTTTCTTGTTTTGGTTGGAAAACACCTTTAAGATCATCAAGTCCAACCATTAACATAGCACTGCCAAGTCCACCACTGAACCACGTCCCCAAGTGCCACATCTACATGTCTTTGAAATACCTCCAGGGATAGTGAGTCAACCACCTCCCTGGGAGACTTGTTCTAATGCTCAACCACCTTTTCAGTGAAGAAATTTTTCCTAATATCCAATCTAAAGCACACCTGGTGTAACTTGAGGCCATTTCCTCTTCTCCTTTCACTTGTTACTTGGGAAAAGAGATCAATACCCACTTTGCGACCACCTCTTTTCAGGCAGTTGTAGAGCACGATAAGGTCCCCCCTCAGCCTCCTTTTCTTCAGGATAAACAACCCCAGTTCCCTCAGCCACTCTTCATCAGACTTGTGCTCCAGACCTTTCACCAACTTCATTGCCCTTCTCTGGACACACTCCAGCACCCCTATATCCCTCTTGAAGTGAGTGGCCCAAACCTGAACACAGGATTCAAGGTGCGGCCTCACCAGTGCCCAGTGCAGGGGGACAATCACTGCCCTGGTCCTGCTGGCCACCACTGTTTCTGGTACAAGCCAGGATGCTGTTGGCCTTCTCGGCCACCTGGACACATCACTGGCTCATGTTCAGCCGGCTGTCAAGCAACACCCCAAGGTCCTTTCTCACCAGGCAGCTTTCCAGCCACCCTTCCCCAAGCCTGTAGCGCTGCGTGGAGTTGTTGTGACCCACAGGCAGGGCCCGGCACTGAGCCTTGTGGAACCTCATGCAATTGGCCTTGGCCCACCGGTCCAGGCTGCCCAGACCCCTCTGCAGAGCCTTCCTACCCTCCAGAAGATCAACACTCCTAGCTCACTTGGTGTCACCTGCAAATTTACTGAGGGTTCACTTGATCCCCTCCTCCAGATCACTGATGAAGATATTAAACATCCCTGGGGAACACTGCTTGTTCAGGTCGCCAGCTGGATGTAACTCCATTTACTACCACTTTTCGGTTTCAGACATCCAGCCAGCATTTTACCCAGCATAGAGTACACCTGTCCAAGTCCTGAGCAGCCAGTTTCTCCAACAGAATGCTGTGAGACACAGTGTCTAAGTCTTTACTAAGGTCCAGGTAGATAACATCCACAGTCTTTCTTGCATGCACTAGACAAGTCATCTTGTCATAGAAGGAAATTAGGTTTGTCAAGCAGGACCTGCTTTTCATAAACCCATGCTGGCTGGGCCTGATTCCTGGGTCGTCCTGTTCGTGCTGCTTGATGGTACTCAAGATGATTTGGCTCCATAACCTTCCCCAGCACCAAGGTCATGCTGACAGGCCTGTAGTTCCCTGGATCCTCCTTCTAGCCCTTCTTGTGGATGGATGTGACATTTGCTAACTTCCAGTCTTCTGGGACCTCTTCAGTCTGCCAGGACTGCTGATCAATGAAACTGTCTCGGTGAGCACTCGGGCCAGCTGTCCCAGTACCCTTGTATGGATCCCATCCAGCCCTACAGACACGTGCATGTCTAAGTGGTGTAGCAGGTCACTCACCATTTTCCTGTGGATTATGGGGGCTTCATTCTGCTCCCTGTCCCTGTCTTCCAGCTCAGGGGGCTGGGTACCCAGAGAACAACCAGTCTTGCTATTAAAGACTGAGGCAAAGAAGGCATTAGGTACCTCAGTCTTTTCCTCAGCCTTTTTCACTATGCTTCTTCCCACTTCCAATGAAGAATGGAGATTGTCCTTAGCCCTTCTTGTGTTGCTAATATATTTATAGAAGCCTTTTTTATTGTCTTTTACAGCAGCAGCCAAGTTAAGTTCTAACTGGGCTTTGGCCCTTGTAATTTTCTCCCTGCATAACCTCGTGACATCCTTGTAGTCCTCCTGAGTTGCCTGCCTTTTTTTCCGAAGATCCTAAACTCTCCTTTTTTTCCTGAGTTCCAGCCAAAGCTCTATGTTCAGCCAGGTCCATCTTCTTCCCCACCAGCTCATCTTTTGGCACATGGGGACGGCCTACTCCTGTGTCTTTAAGATTTCCTTCCTGGAAAATGTACAGCCTTCCTGGACAACTTTGCCCTTCAGGGCAGCCTCCCAAAAGACTCTGTCAACCAGTGTCCTAAACAGGCCAAAGTCAGCACTCCAGAATTCCAAGGTAATAGGTCTGCTGACCCCCTCCTTACTTCTCCAAGAATCAAAAACTCTTATTTTGTGATCACTGTGCCCCAGGTGGCATCAAGCCATCGTAAGTCCTTCCCTGTTCACAAACAACAGGTCCAGGTAATTACTTACTTTAACAGAAAGGGTCTGATCTGCAAGCTACCAATATCACTGGAAAAACACTTCAGCTAGGTTCAATCAGACCCTAAGACAACAATCAGACTTTTTTATTTTCATTGCTGAAATTCAGAGTTCATAAATTATGCACATCTCTGATATAATGGACATTGCCTAATTTCTCACATTGGCTGCTTGATTGTCATTTTACTTTTAAATCACTAGCTTTCCCAATTACAAGGCAAACCAGTTCATAAAATATTGACATCTCAAAGAGACCTGCTTGTACCCGCTGAAGAAATGTGTGTCTCATTTTAATATGCCACTTTCCCCTTTCCTACGAGTATGGATGGTACCAGCAAAGGCAAACTTTTTCATCCTTTGTTCTCATAAAAGGAAATATGAAGTTGTGTATGTGTCTATATTAATTTTATAACTTATAAATAAAAATTGCAGTTATAGTGGGCACTGTTAAAGTCAATGTTTTTATAAATCAAAGTTAGCCTGTAGATTTTGAGTAAGATCAAGGTTTCACACTGGTAGTAGCTTAAAAGGGGAATAGTTTATTGTCTAAGCACTCTTAAAAAAATATGTATTTGGAATCGGGTTCAAAATAGGAACAATAGACATGGTTTTCACTTCACAGGGCATAAAATTTAGCAATGGATTTCTCTGACATAAAATCCCTAAGTTTCCACAGATTCAAGGGAAAACCAGGCAAGTTTCCAGCAGATAAATCTGTTACAGGTTAAAAAATACATGGAAACCATCCGTGGGTTAGGAAGTCCCCATGCCACAAGTTCTTCCTTGTTGTGAGAATTTTCAGTGGTACTATCTTGCTTCATTTTTATATCCTACCCCTAGGTATCTGCTTTGGTTGAGGTCACAGCCTACTTAAAAAGCTAGATGGACCTCTCACTGACTCAGTACAGCAATCCAACATGTTTCCTTAGCAGTGGGAAACAAGTGTTAAGTTCAGAAAAATAAGTAATGCTGCTCTCAATTTGTTAAAACTGTGCCCAAGAATAGAGAAGGTAAATACTGAAAGGTAGTAAATAGCTTGTAGATGTTTTCATCAGTTTCCATGTCTTGCCGGTAAAGGTAACAGGTACATTGATAGAATATAGCTGCCCTGACCAATGTATTAGATTTCATATTGTATAATTATTTCTCTAAAGTTTGCAACATATGAGATTTCCAGACAATATATAGAATGGTCCAAAATCTGTTCTGCATCTTAAGAGAGACCTTTTAAAAGGGAGAACTCAATGAGTACAGTTGTTTGAAATATGCTCCTACAAGATTTGATTCTTCATCCTGTGACATTTGTGTTTGTTTCATTATTCATTTTTAATATAATTTTAAACAGTGATCATAAATCTTGACTCATAACATGTATAAATGAAATAAAATTATGAGACCAGCAGTATTTGAAGTGAGAATTTTAAAACTTTCATATGAACACTTCAAAAATGCAGCATCGAAATGTTTAAGCCCCAGTAAATTGTTTATTTTCAAGTTTCACTTTTGTGGAATGTGCACCCATATCTCCTGAAGTAACATACCACATATCAGTATTTACTGGCATGTTTTAACTGCTGCTAGAAAATTAGTACAGGCTACTTATCAGAAGTGATCATTTTAAAAGATCACAGTACAATTTATGTGATGAAAAATGCTCTGTTAGGAAACCAGGGAAGTAGACCATACCTCCAAGAAGCAAAGGCTTGTTCTATAAAACAAGGAACTCAGAAGAAAGTTTTAGGGTCCTGGGAGATAATCACTTCAATAAAAAGTCTTCTTGTGATACAGTCAGATGTATCCATCAGTAAATAAGTGGTTAGATGTGAATTCTTTCTTTCAATGTGAATGGAAACAAAAAGTTTTAATGAAGTACAGGCAAGAAAGTGGCCTGTCTTTTCTGTTCAGGATTTTTTAAAGGTTGGCATTAGAATATGATATCTACTTTTAGTGTTCATGGTTCAGGGATGCTGAAGTATGAAAAATAGTTCAAAAGTGCATGTACATGCACAAAATAAAAACAGCCAACAGATTGGAAAATGAAATGTACAGTATGACCAACAAGGACTCAACTTATTCAATGGGCTGAAAGAAAAGCAAGGAGGTGACTTACAGTAATTTCACACAGGTACTTAAAACTGGAAAATATCTGTGATTTGGTCAAGGGTAAGAGCAGCAGTCTGAGTCTGCCTATTTCTGATATGGGTAATATTGTCTTCAGGTCTAAAAATACCCAGAGGAGTACACTAATGCTTGCCCTGGGGTTCTCATATCATTGTAGATATCAGAAAACCACTGGACTATGCTAGGACTTTCATCTGACCTTTATTTGGAAACCACAGTGTGTGAAGGAGCTACTGTACTCCTGAGTATCTCTCTGGGATGGAATGAGGATCGAGACAGGATGTGCACCTGGATGCAGGGACTCAGAACTGCAAAGTCAGACCAGCAAGTAAATGTATGTAACTTTAAAATAACGTTCCATTGAAAATGTTTGATGCATTATCACTTTAAAAAATGATGGTGATATCATGTTGTGTGGTGGGTTTGGGTTTTTTTTTTCAGAAATAAATGCCTTGATATCAGTTTTAATATAAATTTGTCATTTGTGGAGATGAATGGAAGTCCCCTGTTCATCCACTGTTTCCATAAATACTTGGGAGTACACACACACAGAGAAAAAGTGTGCATTGTCTTTACTAGGCTTTTAATACTCACACTTCTGCATAAAGATGCTGGTTGTAAGCAGATACCACACTATTAAGAAGTACTTTGCAGGTTCAGAAAGATTTTCTCCTCCAGTGCATCATATAAGGTACCTGTCTAGCTTGTGCTCAGGCTGAAATGGGGATTAAAGCCCTCATGTTGCAGGGATATCATACTGATGGTGTTTTACCTGTGATGTAGGCTTCCTTAAGGCTGACATATTCAGCCTCATTATCATTGGGGTTTGTAAATATTTTTTTGGAAGGGGGAAACTAGAATCTAAAACAAACATGCAAAGAAACTCTGTGAGTTTCAATATACAGAAAATGAGACTGAGATCAAAAAGTTTCCTTCTGACTTTTTGTGACTTGTAGTTGTGTGAGTGATAAATTCTCTTTAATGCATTGGCTGAAGTGGACAGATTCCAGCAGATATTGTATATCTGTGTCCTATAGTGTGTGGAGGGAAGGGAAGGGAAGGGAAGGGAAGGGAAGGGAAGGGAAGGGAAGGGAAGGGAAGGGAAGGCTAGAACAGGGAAGGGAAGGAGAGGGAAGGGAAGGGAAGGGCAGGACAGGAGAAGGAAGGGAAGGGAAAGGCAGAACAGGGATGGGAAGGGAAGGGAAGGGAAGGGAAGGGTAAGATGAGATCTGCTTTTCTTCCAACCAATGCATGTATAAGCACTTAGAAGAATCTTATCATGCCTCATAGTGGTAGAAAAAGATTGTGTTTTGTCTTAGTTTTTGTGTTGGGTAGTTAAGCGTGGCTAACACTAGAATAATGATGCTTTAATATCAGATTTCTCTTTAATAATGACAGCTCTCGAGCTGCACAGAGAGCCTGTGAATTCTCTGCCCCTGCAGATTTGCAAAATCCAATTTTATGTAAGCCTGGAGCAGCCTGTTCCATCCTCAGAGCTGACCATGCTTTGGGCAGAAGGTTGGTGTACAGACTTCCTGAGGTCACTTCCAAACTCAAACCTGTGAATGTGAGATTATATGAGTGCACAATGACATGCTTAAGTTAATGAAAGTTTGCCATTTGGAGGCCTTCTAACGTGCCTACTGTCTCCATTGATTAGCTAGGGAAGTAAGTACTTTGGGAGCCATCTCCATAAAAGACCTAGAGTTTAAATTTTAATTTTGAATACAGAGCATAAGATGTGTAGGCTGGTCCCCCGCTGTCCTTAACAAAATAAACATGCATTGTTCTCTCTGTGCATGGAAAACTACTGTTTTCTCCAGAAAAGTTCCGTCAAACTCAGTGAAATTCTGATACTGATATATGGACTCCAGAGATCCTGACTTCAGCAGCAGCAGCATTAAAATAACTTTGCCCATATTAGCAATTTAGCACTACTTTGACTTCATCCGGCAGGCAGCAGCATTAGCTTCAGTATTGGCTTTAACGCTCTTCTGTGTCATCCATGTTTTCTAGGGTCTCATCTGTATGTACCTAGGTAATCTTGATATGATGTCTTCTAGACTTTATACACAGCAGTTTTAGGTATAGCTTAATTGTTGTTTGGCTTGTTTTGCAAACTCTGCCAAATCATGCTTCTACATCCAGAAATGTAATAAATGCATGATTAAAGTCTAATCCTAGAATTTAGATGAAAACCAAAGATAGAATTCAGACTCCATAGATTATAGAATCTCATCCCATTACTCTGTGATGAAGGATGTAGCACATTTTTAAGGTTCATTTATTTCTTTATGTACTGTTATATTCAATCTCTGCATCAGTCTGAACAATTCTCTACCTTTAGTGTTCCTACTTTCAGTTTGTTTATAAATAGCTGTTTGATGTTCTGTTTTTTCTTTTCTCTTGCATGAGATTACATATACAAAAAAAGTTTTCTCAACAATAAGAAACACTAAACTCTGAAACAGATTGTCAAATGACATTGTGAGGTCTCTGCAAGATTTTTTAAGAAGTTAATTAAACACCTGTTTAGATCAGTGGTGAGTTAATTTTTGTTTTAGGATAGAGAGATAAACCTTATGTTCCCTGAAATTGGTTAGCTGTTTTTTTCTCCAGCAGCACGGGCTCCACATGGTGACTGGTGTACTAATCTAATACAAACTAAAGACCAGCGAAAAAATATGTTCAATTCTTTTCCTTTTGCATGACTCCCTATTTCATCCTGATGCTTCTTGTCTCTTCACACTTTTCTTCTGATTGAATGTTATCTTCTCTGCGATTAATAAGGATACACTCCAAAGCTTATCTTTAATAGAAATCATATTTATAATAATAATTTAACAGTTTTCTTCTGGGCAGAGAAAAGAATTAAAAAGCGGAGAAAGGAGTTTTAAATAATGAATAGGAGAGTGGGAAAGTGCTGCTATTTCACTTTAACCTCTAACCTGGAAGCACAGATTCAATGAACTGTTTAATTAGTTATTATTTGTACAATGTTCTGTAATCAGAGAAGTGACATAATTGTAAGGAAAAAAAATAAGATGATCAGGAGTACCAGAAACCATTTTTACTGCTCTACCCTCAAGGTCCCTTTAGTCTCTGGGAGAAGACTACCAAGAAGAATGACAATTAATGGCACTTGCTCTTCTGGATTTGGAGATGTTGGTGTTTGTCCATTAAGGCCTATAACTGGGAAGAAATTCTCTCTGATAAAGCATTTGGTTTCTCTGGAGGTAAGCTAGTACTAATGAAGATGATACAGAGGCAGGTTTTAAATTTCAAAAAAGAAAATATATGTGTCAATGCCTGAAAAAAAGGGTTAATTCTTGGGATACTCTTATAAGGAAGGTGATTGCCAGGCTTTTAAATATATATTTTAAAATTATAGCAGCTCAGTTCCCCAATTCCCCTTTGCAAAAGGAGGTTTCAGTGTTGGTAAAATGAAGCAGAATTTTCAAAGGTTTCTGATTATATTGATGTTAACTCCAGACAGCTATTAAGTTGCCTGCTACAATAGCAAACCAAGCCTTTTTCTCCTTGTTATCACCGCTAGTTCTATTAACACTTACTGATTTTAGTGGGAACTCTTGGTGTGCACTATCTAAAGAGGTGAACAGTCTGCTTTGAATAAGCGTTTCATGCATGTTGAATTTGAGTCTGATTTTGAGTTAAGATACAGCAATGGTTCAGAAGGATGGTGAGTAGCCAGGAAAGGAGTGGAGGAATTGAATTAAGAAAGAACCCAACACAACAGAAAAGCTAAGGAGAAGAAAAGAAAAAAAAAAAAAAAGGTAGATTTAGGACATAAATGCTTATTTAAGCTATTGCTGGTCATAATTTGACCAGATATTGCTCTCAGTTTGCTGCTTGCTCATAGGTAATTGCAACTCTAAGATGAACCTTAGTAGCTTAAAACTCTTTTACTTAGACTTGCAGTTAACTGTGAGACTGGGCTGAGAAAGTAGCACCGGTCACTGCGATGGCTCAGCTGCCATATAGTATCTCCTTGCACCTGGATCAAGTATTTGACCTGACTAGGGAAAGAAAGTGTGTGTGTGTGTGTGCACGTACACCTAGCATTAAGCCCACAGATGAACTCCAATCAGTAAACATGAGCAGCTGGATGGCTTTAAGTATATGGTTTTCATCTGCAAATCAAGGGAGTATTTGTTTAGTTGCATTCATACATTCACAGTTAAGAAAGAGGTAGGCTTGTTTTTTTGGGGGAACAGACTTTACCCTAAGCATGTGGCTGGGTCTGCTTTAGTTTGATTAAGAGATGTTTGCACACATTTTGCATGGTTTAGGCTACAGATGAATTTGCGTGGGTCTCAGAGGCGTAGAGAGAAAGAAAAAGATCTTTTCTAACCTATTCCTGGACATACTTGCAGAAGAAGATATTGTAGCTGCTTTTTTTATTATTATTATTCTGTCTCCACATTAATTGCCTTACACTGAGAGAAAAGTTTCCTCACCTCTTAGTCTCTGGCTATTTAGTCAGTTAAATCAATGTTCTTCTCTTTGATGCATGTCCCTCTAGAGAGCAGGTTTTTTTTGTTGTACTTACCATTATGGTCAAGGTTGGACTCATACCAGAGTTGCATTGTTTAGGGAAGATACATACATACATATAAAGATATGTAAGTACATTTTCTCCTTTCTCTCATTCTTCATACTAGGACTGTAGAATCGTAGAACAGTTTGGGTTGGAAGGGTCTTTTAAATGCCATCTAGTTCTAACCCTCCTGCCGTTGGCAGGAACATCTTCCACTAGATGAGGTTGCTCAAAGACCCATCCCACTCTACTTAAACGAATTATTTAAGAATTCACTTCCTGTCTGCCTGATCTGGTGGCCTTGTACAATGGAGTAACTGTGTTGGTGAAACGGTTTGGTCTGTGGTTATAAAATTTAGGGTTCTGCTCATACTAAGGTTGAGGACATTGCAATGCTCAAGCCAGTAGAAGTTTTGAATCTTGACCATGACATTGTGGTGATACCTTACATTGCAGTCTCTGTACTTGAGAAATATTGATAATATCTCGGTAAGCACTCTGTAGAAAATACATTCCTTTTCCTTATTTGTGTGTATGAAAGGGGATAAGATAGATAGACAAACATGCTTTTAACATCACCAAAACCATTGTTAGATCTTTTCTTTGTCTTTGAGTCACCTACAGTTCTACTGACATGGTTAATATTAACGAAATGTGAAGCATACAAGTTGTTCTTTCATTTTTTATATATCTAAAGTGACGAATATATGCTCAGCCTCAGAATCCCTTATTCTAGAACTGAATAAAATGAGTATGTAAGAACAGCCATACTGGCTAAAAACAAAATGCCAGATAAGCCACTATATTTTCCACCAGAATGAGTGGTCAGGGACACATGGGAAAGAATATAAAAATACATATATACAAGCATATACCTTCATTTAATCTGTAAATTAGCATTTTATGAGCTGTCTGTGATGAAGTTTGCTTTTCAGCCATAATAGTTAATTTGTGCTGACGGAATTCTGTTTTCAGTACTTTATGTAATCTGGTTTATGGCAGTGGGGGAAGGGGGGATAATGGCATTCATTTATTGTCATGATTTCTACGATGACAGTTGAGTCTCAGTGAGTCCCATAATTTATTTTTCCATTGATAGAAAACATATGTGTTTGGTTTGGTTTCAGACAGATGGCCTGACGATTCCTTGAGCTTTTCCTCTTGCTGTTTGGCCAACCTTTCACTTATTGAAGTCAGTGGAAAGATATTATAGATGTCTAATTCAGGCATTGTGGCTGCTGCTCTACACTGACCGTAAAGAACCCCAAAGCTAAGCTGTCCTTAAAAGTCAACAGTCACTCAGTACTCATAATTATGGCTGTTCCTGCTTGAAGGTGCCTTTACAGACATTACTGAGTCAGTGGTTAAACCTAGATTCCCTCTTAATCAGGCTTAATCTGAGCATAGGAATGATCTCACTGCAAGTAATGAACATGCCTTGCATACCTGTTGAAAGCCAAGATAAAGTTGCAGTAAGTGATATTTTAGGGGAAAGAATAATAATAATAAAAAATCTTTTAGCTTTATTTTCTTATTTTCTGCCTGCTGGGTACAAGTACATTTAACAGCTATGGCCTAAACCCTAAACTGTTGTCAGTCCATCAGTCTAGCGTGCATGTGTCCAGACTTGCCCCATGCAGAGCCCCGTGTCTCTGGAGCTCTGCAAGTTTGCAAGAACCCATCTGTAGCAATCAGGTCTCACACAGTTAGGCTGTGAGCTTGGCTTGTTCACTTTCCTGCTCCAGTGCATTTCTCTCTCTGTGCCACAGGGAAAGGAAATGTGTTTTTCATAAAGGGGTGAATATGTTAGTAAATCGACAGGAGTTTTGGGGAAGGAATACAGAGGAACATCTGAGCCTGTTATCATTTTAAAAAGGCTTTGAAATCAACACGGCAGCTTCTTATAGGAAAGAAAAATGTTGAACTCTTATGGGGATCTCAGAAATCCAACAGATACAGCATGGGATGTGCTGCAGCATTGGATCTTAAACGAATTATCACAGGTCTTCAGACCTCATGCTTGTGGGTTGGAAAGTAAAGAGGACAGGGATCCTGGATAAGAGGGGCTTTCATATACCACTGTAACAGTGCAACCTCATCGGCAAAATACGTGAGAAAATATCAAATACATATTTATCCATCCTTTATATGGGCAAATAATTCGATTGGGTGGATAAGCAGATTGTTAATTGCAATGCAATAATATTTTCTGCAAGGAATGGTAGAAATGAGAGAGAAAGCAAGAGAAAGAGGAACCCAGGGGACAGACAGATTATTTTGTTAAGTGCTATGCTGAACACATTACTGTAGTCTTCTTGTAGCAAACAAACAAGTAAAATGCAGGCAGGCATTGCTTTTGGCAACCCAAATAAACCCTCATGCACCTTGAACATGCCTAGTGTATTTCATCCCAGTACTTACATTGGCTGTACAGGTTTTAAAACATAATTTATGGTTTTAAATGCTGTTATTAAAAATAAATCTGTGGTAATCTCCTCAGATTCCTTTTCTGTACATACCACTTTCTAAGGCAAGGGAGGAGGTAGTAGGTAGTATCCTGAAGTAATCCTGGCATGAATAAAATTTTTTGAGTGCAGACACTGCTTTGGCTAAGTAGAAATGCTTTCTAGTGCCGGGTAAGGTATGTTGTCTGGTGGCTTATGTAGCATTTTAATGTGTTTACATATTTACTAATGAGGGAATAGTTGAAGGCATAGATACAAATGTATTCACACACACCAAACAATAAGGGGAAAAAAGAGAAAAAGAAAAAAAGAAAAAGAAAAAAAGAAAAAAAAAGAAAGGAAAAAAAAAGCTGAAGTATACCGCATGAACACACCACGTACACAGTATAGCATACCAGTAAAATACATTCTACAGTAGGGAAACTGGACCAGTGCAGGCCATTTATTTTTCATTTTGCCATTAATTTTAATTATGGAATTCAAATGTATTATACTTGCTTTAAAATTTTATGTCATGAATGCATGCCGAGAGCTTTGCAAAAGCACATTTCAAACAATTCAATTTCCAAGATCTGTGCCTAACGAGCTACAGAGGAACTGGGACCATATCCTATCCAGGTTTAAATTATTAATATATTTTTCATAATTCTCCATTATCCTTCTTGGAAAACAGCACATTTCAAGTATTCTCAAGTGGTGAGGGGTTTTTTTGCCTTCCAGATTCAGTTTTCACTTCCAAGTCTTTTTCCCCATTTCAGAAGTCTCTTTTTGCTGCTGACTTTGACTGAGGGCATTACTTACATGTTTGTATATTGAAAGTAGAGTATCTCTCTGAAGCCAAGAACCATCTTGTTTTCCTTTTCTCAGTTCTATGCATAAATGCAAATGGGAGCGGACAAAAGTATGAATGTGCATTAACTTACCCACACATGCATACCTTAAGGGTGCGCCAGCATATGCAACCACACCTGGGCATGCACCTACACTTTAATTCACATAATTTACACAAACATGCTGGAAAGCTTCAACCCCTGCAAAGGCATGCCTGCATGTTCCTGAGCACTCAGCTCTGTTACATTTGCTTTAATAGTATAAACAGAAAATGCAAATTCATACATATCCTTAATCACACAGACGAAGGGCCTCATTTGCATACCCTTCATAATTCAATTTAATTTTTTTTTTTTGTCAAGAGTTGTGAATGCTTCATGTTTACTTTAATCAGAATGTTGACATTTACACTGAAGCCAATTTCTCTTTTTCTATTCCATGTTTTGTTTAACCGCGACAAGTGACAGCAAACTGGAGGGAACAGACTTTTTAAATTGGCTCTTTGCCCGGAATGCATCATTTCTCTTGTAGTTGTTTCCCCGCCGCCCACCCCCTCCCTGGTAGGCATTGCAAAAAGAAATGTGAAAACATACTCTGAGAACACAGGAGTGAGGTGTTAGTGCTTTTAGATAAAGATTTGTGTTGTATTTTAAAACTAGATTGCTGTACAGTTTCAAGCTCTTAGCAGGAACCTATTACACCATCGCTTTGGGTCCTTGGAGAGATATGCTTAGTGTATTTCAGTAATTCAAGGCAAATAGAAAGCTTAGATGTGAAAATATTTAATGGCAAAGGCACCAACTGCTCAAGGCTGCTGGAGGAAGGAGGCATGCTTTCTGTTAACTCTTTCCTTGAGTTTTTCAATGCAACAGCATCTTCCACTCCCCCCAAAACTCTCAACAGGGCTCCAGTCCTCTGTGGATGTAGGAGACTACTGATGATGAGCAAATTTTCTCTGACTTCTGCTGTGGCCTGTGTGCATGTAGTTATAGCACTTCAGCCTGCTGTTAATCTCTCTCAACATTCATACATTTCAAGGCCCATCCTGAAGGCAAAAAAACAAAATTTGTCTTTATCAGAAAAATCAAAGACAAATTAAATAACATTAGGACCCACCACAAACCTCTGCCCCAATCCAATGGTAAATTTAAGCCTGGAAGCCAAGATTCCTGGTTCTAGCTGTTATGGGTTTACCCATTGCTCAACTGTTAAGTTGTCTTTGGCAATGGGATAACATTCAAAACATGTCCAGGGTCACTCAAAGGCTGTAATACCAGGTCCTTTTCACCACATGACAACAGTTCTGATATTAGGAAGACAATTTCTGGAAGATAAAAAGATAAACAGAATTTACTGCAAATACTTTCCCCCCCCCCCTTTTTTTTTTCCCCCAGCCCCCACCACCCCACCATAGAATGACAATGGAGCAACTAGACAGCTCCATGTAAGAAGTCTTTCCCAAACTGGATTTTGCATCAGAGACCTTTCATAGACCTTGCAGGGAGCTTGCACTGAACTGACTTGCACAAGCTACTGTGTATGGAGGATTCCACATGACTGCTATAGCAGTGGTAAAAAAAAACCCAGATTTTTTTGAAGATGCAGAATCCAAATCAGTAAAATTCCTGATTCAGGGTGAGATCAGATCCTGCCATGAACAATACCAAAACCCTCAGTCCTGAGGCACTGTCTCTGCCCCCAGCCTACTATAATGGGATCCCAATATACCAGGTATAAAACAGGTACACAACACGTAGGGGACATTTGAGATGGTAAACAGAAGGGGTAAGATATAAGGTGGAATCTTCTCCATAATGTAGCTAAACAATTGATGGAAGAGTTCTAAGCACTGCAAACATCACTTCCCATTTACTGTGAGTATAAAAGGTATTGAGCATACATAACCCTCTGTATCACAATTGTCTGAGTGTCAGAGGTATCTATTTTCCCCTGCTAAAACATATATATGTATTTAGATTAAAAATATACATATGATTTTTTAAAAATCTGCTTATTGAATTTTTCTTTAACAACCTTTACATATAAAAAGATAATGTACCTGACAGATTATGACAGAGCTAGTAGAAAAAAACAGACTAGGGGAAAACATGCTGTGTGTTAATCAAAGGAAACACTGAAAACTGACAAAATAAGAGCTAAAGCAACAAAATAAATATGAACCACAACTAACAACAGCCAGGAAACAAGGTACCAAAGTGCTCTTGCTTACATTAGGTGTGAGTCAGGAGAACACACGGCAATTATTCAGTATCTATCCTTTATATTTGTTTGCATTTGTAATATATCCATCTGTGAGCTATGTACAATAAATCCAACATTTGCTTCTGACCCAGGGTTTTGCATGTGCTGAAGCAGAGCTGGGAGAGTTGAGATAGCTCAGGAGTTGAAAAAGAGAGAATTAAATACATGATCACTCTGTCTGTCTGTCTGTCTGCCTATCTGTCAACCTAACTGTTGGGCTCATATGCTGAATAGCATTCTGCTCTGAACAAGACTAATGTTTGATCCTGAAAAAGAACCTAAATTCACACAGGGACTAGGGCTCCAGAATCATCATTTGGGTGCAAATATGCCTTAGAAATATGTGAGTGCATAAGTCTGCATACTTAACATTCTTTTCCCTGGACCTGGTACACAGGACCAAACTACTGGTGAGGAGGAATTATACTGTATAACCAATGTAATTAACCAGTATCAAGCACTGATAATGAATCATTCACAAGGTCTTTCAGACTAATACCTTGAATGATTATTTTTTTAAACAGAAAAACAATAAATTACAACATTTATAATCCGATCACACACTTTTCATGAAGTTAAAGAAAATGTACAGTTAAAAAAATTGTTTCCAGATAAACAGAATCACAGACTCAGGGACTGGTTGAGGTTGGAAGGGAACTCTGGAAGTCATCTGGTCCAATTCCCCTGCTAAAGCTAAACAGTCCCACCTCTCAGCCTTTCCTCATATGAGAGAGGTTTCCATCCCTTGATCATCTTTGTGTCCCTTTGTTGAACTCTCTCCAGTATGTCTATGTCTTTCTTGTACTGAGGAGCACAGAAACGGGCACAACACTCCAGGTGTGACCTGGCCAGTGCTGAGCAAAGGGGAAGCATCTCCTCCCTCAGTCTGCTGAGGATATTTTGTCTAATGTAGCCCAGGATACCGTTAGCCTTCGTACGGGTACATTGCTAGCTCATGCTCAACCTGGTGTCCACCAGGACCCTTGGGTCCCTTTCTGCCAAGCTGCTTTCCAGTTGAATTACCCCCAGAATATATTGACGCATGGGATTGTTCCTTCCTAGGTGTAGGACTTTGCACTTCTCCTTATGGAAGTTCATGAGGTGTCTGTTAGCCCATTTGCCCAGCCTGTCCCATTCCCCTTGGGTGGCAGCATGACCCTCTGGCGTATTGACCACTCCTCCCAGTTCTATGTCTTCAGCAAACTTGCTGAGGGTACACCCTGCCCCATCATTCAGACAACTGGACAATCACACAGTTATGAACTGTTCTATGACAAGAGGGAAAGAAACCTGACACTGGTTCCCATGGCTGAATGCTCACTGTGAAACTCAGTGAACATAGTTAAGGTCTTTCCTTTTCTCTGTGTGAATGTAATAAATGTTAGGCTGCAGATCATGTCCATCAGCTCCCTGGCCCAGTGGATAATTTTATACATAATGCAAAATTAAAGAGGTTGAACAGGAGGGATGGATCCAGGGTTAGAATATTTGTAGGGTTATAATGGTAAATCAAAAAAGGTGTTAACGCCATTTCATTTGGTAAACAGAGAGGCAGGCACACACAATTGCTTGCCATTCTGGGCAGAGCAGCGGGAAGCAGATAAACTGTTCCTCCCAGATTAGAAATAGATGGATGCCATTCATTTACCAGGCTTTATTCACAAGCATATAGCTGGTCATATGCCAGGAAAGAGAAGTTTAAGTCCTTTTAGGCAAAAGGCAAGCTGAATACTTTACCACTTCAGGTAAGACCTGAAGCTGCCAGGCTGTTACAATGGGAGGGACTTCTGTTCTGAAACAGAGTAGTCTTCAATTTTTGAAAGAATAACCTAAGTTCAGGAAACAGATTAAGGCTCTTGGAAGCCCAGAACAATTTCCAGTATGCCTCAGGTTGGTGTGGTACTCATCCTCTGTTCTTAGCATCACCTATGGGATGCAGTGTCCTACCAGTCAGCGCTGAATGCACAGCATTTCCTAGCTGATCCATTGAGTATAGGCTGCACTTCAGTCTTGTCAACTGCACAAGTAAGGCCAGATGTCTAACTCCCCCTGTGGAGTGGGTTTGAAATCAATAATTTTCCATTGAGGAACTATTTTCAGAAGGGCAACTGTTCCTTCCACATAAAAAGTTATAAATATCATCAAGAAAGTTGTGTAACAAGCTAAAAAAATGCTCAGGCCCTTGAAGGGCTCACACTTTTGTCCCTCTCTTTTGTTTCAAGGGTTCAGCTTCTTTGATGCAATTAATTAGTGGAAAGTTGCCCATTAAACACATTGATAAATATATATTGGGAAAGATCTCTTTTCTCTTAGATATTTAGTGTTGCAGCTCTCATGAAGAGCAATGCTGTTTATAAGAAAAATGAGAAGATGTGAAATATGTATTTTTTTCATTTCTTATTATTCATTCAATATAGGTTTTCATAAGAAACACTAGCAGTTTACCCCAAGTCCTCGTACAAGCATGTGTTGACATGACCATGGGATACTGCATGTACTCATTCACAGACAGGCAAACAGACAACTAGTTTATTAGATGCCCAAAATTCCAGATGAGAAAATCTTTTGCCTGGAAACTTGACTTGCTTAGAGATATGAAACTTCTGCAAGCCAAAAAATGCTTCTGTTATCTGTTTTTCCAGGTGCATATATTTAAGGAGGAGGGTTAGAAAATGGTCACGGTGAAAGAGATGTGACTCTTGAATCTCTCACTTGGTGCATAGATGTCTTATGCCAATAGAAGATTTCCAAAAAGAGTGCAGCAGCACTTTTCAGTAAATGAGAAAGCTTCAGTTTCATAGTCACACACAAGTGATTACACAGAACGTGCAATTTAGTGACATCCCATCCCATTAAATGAGCTTCTGTAACTGACCATATATGTATTCTTGGTCTGTCATGACTATGCTATAAAACATATAAGCTTAATCCTATTTCACTAAAATGTAAGCTAAAATATTGTACCTAGAAATTGGAACATACTGAGAACACGCACAGTATGTTATAGCAGCTCAGCTAATGGAGATAATTTGGGAAGCTGTCATACTTTAACATGTTTGATTGGTGCTCATCTTCAGAGATGAGAAGGTCTTTATTTATGAGTTTTCCAAAACATGTGGGGCTGCAGTTTCTTATTCCAATGTAAAAGAGCAATGAGTTTCATGCAGAGGAGACTGCATGAAATACCAAGTCTTGGTGACATTATTTCCTAGCCTTTCAGAGTATGCCCAGCCCTTCACATTTACTTGTGACCTAAAAATTAGCCCAAATGGTGTCATTTTTCAACCTGTTCCCACAGTTTCCTGGGGTTATCTCTAGAATGTCAAGGCCTTATTCCCCTTGGCCCTGCAATTTGTGTCATCAGTGACATCCATGCTAAGGGAAATCCATCAATCTCTTAGTGAACAGCTCAGCCCAGTCACTAAGAAGATATTTCAACTTAATTCTCTGATATAATTTTCTTGCTGACATCGTAGGAAAAGGTAAGTCAGGAGATGCAGTCAAAGCCATAGAGAGATTAGTACCCCCTCCAACTGTCTTTATAGGGTGCAGACTGTCTTCTTTCAGTATTTCTCCCATTTCCCCTCCTAGAACTTGACAGCCTTCTCTAGCAACAGCAGCGGCTGAAGATTCAGGTCTATTTGCTCTCATTTTGCATGCCTCTTGATCCAGTCATGTTAGGCCTCTGTAGCTAGAAATGTAAGTTGAAGAGAGAGTAAGAGAAGTTTGTGCATGGAAACCAAGAGAACAAGTTATAAATAATTTTTTATTATCTTAAGTTCTGTGTGTGGGTGTGATTCTTCAACCTTGGCCGTGGTTTAAATGAAAATAAAATTAAAAAAAATCGGCTCTTTTCTTTAGAGCAGAGACTTATTATGTACCATCTATAATGCTTATACAGTTCATGTAAGTAAATTTGAAAGGGAGTGAAGGAGACTTTAACAATGCAGAGCAGCTGAACAAATATATAACAATTCCTTGAATGAATGATTGGATGATACCTAATAGCAGGGAGCTTGCAATAGTACAAGATTATCCTCTGATAATTCTTCAGTTCTGACTGTGGCTGGCTGATAATCCTCGAAGCTTCTAATCTGCAGGATCTGAATCCATAAAGAATGACAAAAAAAACCCCACTTTACTATCAATTATAGTTACTGCCACAGAACCATTAGTGAGTAGGTAAAACAAGTATGACCTTTTTAACTTCATAGTCAAGTCAGAAGGGGAAAAATGCATATACATACATACATACATATATATGTATAAATATCTCCAAACCCTCAATCCTCTTGGAATTTATAATAAAATTGTTGCAGTTTTCAATCTAAAGTTGATTGCTTTTCAAATTCAGAAGATATTTTTCTTTTTTTTACCTGGGCTATAATTTGTTTCTTTTTGTCCGACAATCATATTAACTCCAAGCCTGCAACCAAAATCTGTTCATTTAATTGAAAGATGAATGAATGAATGCTAGAATTCATTCATTCAATTCTAGCAAGGTGGTGGGCAGTAGGGGGAGAGAGAGTCTTTGCCCCATGTTTTTAAACCACATCTAAAGTCATTTGCCTCAGTCATTTTTCCCAAACACAAACTTAATCTCACAAACCTTTCCTTGAGCTGATTGTTTTTCAGAATATCTCTTCATTTATTTTACTTGCTTTCTTCTCCATGAAATGAATACCTTTTTTTTTTTTCCCCCTCTTGCTATTACTTTCATGATCTACGTTTGACCACATCAAGGTAGCATGCTTCTCATGAGGCTCTGACACTGCAGACTATGCAGGAATAAAAAATGATTGCTATGTGCAAGGAAATTTCACTAAGTTTCACAAGTGACAAAGAAGGCTGCTGTGAATGACCAAATTATCTTAAGTAATGATATTAAAGGCTCTGGGAACTGTACTGTGGGAAACAGGTGTGAAAAAATGTTAGGTGAAAATATCCATTCAGATTGGATCACATCAGGTAGCTTTTGATATAAACATAATGACAAGAGTGAGAGATGCAGGCTAAGCTAAAATTGTGATTAACAGACTGGTCACAAATCCTTTATCTTTTCGTAACTCACAAGCAAGTGGGTGTGGCCTCAGGTTATAAACCTGAGTTATCAAGTTGAAGGGAATTAGTTTGTATTTTATAATAGGAAGTATTCTCCATTTTCGTTCTGTATCAGTGAAAATGGTGGAAAGGACCTCCCTTGTAACAGGCTTCAGAAAACAAACCTAGAGTCAGCAGACTACCATTACTCCTGCAGTTATTGCTCTCTGACTCACTTTTCCACTTACTTGGGACACTGTCTTGTAAAGCAATGGAGGTGCCAGCGAGGTATTAAGGATTTTTAGTTTGCAACTTGATGTTGGGAACTGAAGCTTCAGAATTCAAGGATTTAAGTAGAAGCACAATCTGTGCCCGTCTCAAATTGAAGGCTACATAAGTGAAGGTATATTTAGCTTAGTTGGTTAGTGTTTTGGTATCTACCTTTGTTATGTACTTACCACCAGTTGCACATGCAGAACTGGATCATAATAAAGACCAGACCTAAGATACTAAAATAACTGGGAGATGTACATTTACATAATGGCAGTAACTGGACTTGGATGGCTTGCTCGAAGTCAAACAAGAGACCTATAGTGGTCAAAGGAAAATCCTCATTTTTGAGGTCTTAGATGAACATCCCAAGAACCTTGACTTTACAGTGTGCAGCTGTATCTAAACACAGCAGCCCAGTATCTGGATTAGAAACTTCTAGCTGTGACACACTTCATTTTAGCTGCTACCTCTCTAAGTGGAAAGGTTCCATTTTTTTCTCAGCCTTATTGTGGGAACTGAGGGTCCCATAAATTAAGATTATTCACCACCATGGTTTGATTGTATTGATACTGCATTCACTTCACTGTTACAAAGAATTCTGGTTTACTGTAGCTTGATAGAGAAGCACACTAAAAAGATGATGGACATTTTGTCCAACACACATCATTGCCTTGATTTGTATTCTGGCAGAGAATGAACAAGAAACTGGAGCTGGAGGAAAAAGGACAAAGGCAGAACAAAAGCTAACCCCTGGCCACCTCCCTGACAAGATGAGATAATCATGCTGTCCACAAGAAAAACCCTTCAAATGAACAATAAGTTAAGTGCATTTCCTCCTTGAAGTCACCTTGGCATGCTGAAATACTTAACTCTAAGAAGAACAAGACATCAAAGGACACTCATTAGAAAATGTGACTCTTGATGGACAATTTAAGTGATAAAATAAAGTGTTTGAAGCAGAGAGGTCTTGTCAACATAATGTTTTCACAGCTGCAATGAAGCTGGAGATTTTCTGGTAGCTGCAGAAACTTGTTTGCCAACAGTTGCAAATTTAGTTAACCAAACTCATTCTGGAATTGCCACTTTTTAGGAAAATATCCTGTCCTTCAGTCCAATGGGATCAGCACCCATTTGCAAGTTCACTGTACAGAAGAATATGCACTAGGAAAAACAGAAACAGCTGTCAGTGAATTAGAACTGTATTTTCGACAGAATGCTCCATGGTATGTGGTCTGGATCAAACATGGAAGAGAAAGCTGGAAGAATCCCAGCTTGTTAGTGCTCATAACACTTGATAATCTGTTTAGTTAGATAAGGATAAAAGGGTTCCTTATTTCAATTTTTTAAAACCCTGTAATAGAACAAAAGATTATGGGGGATGACATGTTTTTGTATAACTTTGGCACCTCTTTTAAAGTAATCATTTTGGTTCCATCTATAAATTTTGAAAAGAAAATTAGTTCTGTATAAGATTCTCTCATATACTGGCCATACCACTTTGCGAATGGATGTGTGACCTTGCAGAAATACTTCTTTCTCACTGATGATGCTAGAGAGATTCTATACTATTATCTAGAAAGCTAATACACATGGACAAAGCTTCAGTGAGTAAATGCATTTCATGTACCTATATTGAAACATTTTCCTTTTTATGTTCTGTTTAATTTCTTTGAACATACTTTGGTTTAGGTCATTGATGCCTTGCAGTACTATGATTTTATCAAAGTTGTTATGTGAGAAGTGGAAAGTGAAGTGACCTACTGATAGAAACTGAAATTCACACAGCATTTTTTGTCTGTCTGCACTTAAGAAGTATGCTGGTAGCACACTCCAGAAGTAAGTGATGCTCCCACCCACTGCTGTTTGTAGAGGATCCCATTCTTGATTTCACTCAGTCAAATCACAATCCACCGACTTTGAAATAGAGCTGCCTACAGATGGCAAAAGGCCCTAGATCAGACTTCAGAGTCAGCATAATCTTTCAGCCGGACTGCTCAGACTCTTCTTTTCTGCTCCACCAGTTTTACCTGTCTCTTCCCATTTAGAGAACTCTGAGACAGTAAATGTCCTACTTTAAGCTCTGCACTCAAGAAACTAACACAGAAATTTGAATAAAACAAGCTCAGGAAATTAAACTGACATTCCTACTTTTACTATGTGTAAGTGAAAAAAACATTCGCAACAAAATTCATAGCTGATGTTCATATTAATAAGTCAGTGAAAGAAAAATTGATTTTTAGAAGTATTCAGTGACTTATTAAATTGTGACAATGACGTCATTAAATCAGTTTGCATTGCAGATTAATTGAGTTCAGAAAATTGCCATCCATCATTCTGAGAATACTTTAATATGTTGAACTCCAAAGCTTAAAGTTGCTTTTAAGAACATACAAGTTTGGAAAGACCAAAGAAGCTGACTAAATGTAGGAGAGAACAGAAGAAGAAGAACAACAACAACAAGAAGAAATGTGGAAGGGAATTTAAAAACGGCCTGCAGCTAAATTAATTTCATAAATCCTAAATCAAACAAAGATACACAGATACTTAAAGGTGAACAAAAGAACCCCAAACAACAAACCCCAACCAAAAAAAACCCCAACCCAAAACCAATGAAAAAGGCTAACCTGCCCAAAACCCCAAAACCAAAGAAATAAAAAATCCTCTTAAATGATGGATTTTAAGTTTCTGTATTTAAATGACTACTAGCATAGGTACACAAAGGCCTAGGTTCAACATGCCAGCTGAACCGGAGAACAGGAAAGCCAAAAAAGCCTTTCTACACCTGAGCAGAGAAGTCAAACACTGTGCTGAGAATTTTCTCTCAAGTTCTTATTGCTTTGAAATAAAAAGCAATAAATCCTAGGATTAAAAAAAAAAAAAAAAAAAAAAAAAGAGAACACTAGTGCCAATAAAATTTACAAACTCAAATAAAGGATTTCTCCATCCCCCTAAATATCCTACAATAAACTCATAAAACCCTAGTTTCTTAAACAAGAGGAAAGTGCTTTCATTTATCATACTCACTATGTAAAAGTCATTGTTTCAGAAGCTACACTCTTTGCTTCTGATAAGGTTATACTATTACTTTCCAGCTCAAGTCTTACCTGAGGCCCAGAGTAATGCTTATTACATGTACAATAGAGCCAAGGAATGAGTGAATTGGCTCAGTGAATGCCCAAATGAAGCAGCTCAAGCCTTTAGACAAACTTTTAGATACATTGGGAGTCACTGCTCTTTATCCTTACTGAAAGTTTTACACTTCCAAGTTCCAGAAAGCAGAAAATATTTAAAGATATTCTCTCAGCTTGAAAACTTGATCATCCATATTTACTGCACAATCATGATTTTTCCATATAAGTACCTTTCTAAGAAAAAATGTCAAAGGGCTCTTTAACTTAGTAGAAAAAACTAGAAGATCAACCAAATTTGAAAGGTAAAGTCAGGTGAATTGAAATGAAAAATAAGCATATATTTTTAGTGGAGCAGGAAAGCTATGTGCAAAAGTGTCTTATTCACCACTTTTGGGGCCTCAGATCAATACTGAATCCCTTTCTGGAAAATATGCTGTAATCAAAGACAAGGTATCAGGCTCAACATTGGAGAGAAAGGTGAAATTCTCTGGCTGGTGCTACACAGAAGCTTAAGCTAGACCACTGTAATTATTTTTTGTGGCAGATACTGAATGGACCAACTAAGAGAGATGTTATGCTGGATACATTATTCAGATAAAGCAGAACTGATTAGGAACATGAGAGTTCCAGCCTTGGCTGCAGTGACCGTGAGGTAGCATTGAGGGAAGCAAGGAAGGTAATAACCATGTAAAGATCCTGCATTTCGAGAGAGTAGGGTTTGGGTTGTTTTGGAAATTGGTACATACGAACGCTAGGAGGCTGCCCTGAAAGACAAAATCTTCAAGGGCAGCCTTCTCAAAGCACCAGAATGATCCATCTTGATCTACACAGAACAGCCAGGCATGGCCAGAGGCCAGCTTTGCTCAATGTGGAACTATGAGTAATAATACAGAAACATTGTCCAGGCATCCAAGGATTGAATTAAGAAGGCCATATACCAGCTGGAGTTAAAACTAGTGAGAGATGTCAAGGCCAATGCTGTCAACAAGAGAAACAGATACTGTCAGAAAGAGAAAGACGAAGGAAAACATGGGCTTGCTGCTGAATAGGACAGGAGTCATTGTGCTGAAGAATACAGGAGAAGTTTAGGTGGTCATTGTTTGCCTCAGCTGTTATTTGCAAAGGCTGCTTCCAGGTTTCTGTACCTATCAGTAAAGTTTAGGAGAAAGTACTTAACTATAGTAAAGCAGAACTGAGATAAAAGCAAATTAAATAAATGAGCTACATAAAAGTCCATAAATTGTGACTGGACACATTCAAAGGACCTGAGAGGACCTGGTTGATACCACTGTAAAGCTGCTCTCTAGCATCTCTGAAAGTTTATGGCTATGACTGGAATAAGGCAAATGTAGTATCTTTGAAAAGGGCCAGAAAGAGGATTCAGGGAACTGCAGCTTCACCTCCATCACAGGAAAAATTATGGAGCAAAACCTTCACAGAAGCTATGGCCAGTCATCTGAAGGAAAATAAGGTGATTTGGAAGAGCTAGCACATATCTATGATGAGCAAATCATGCTTGACCAACTTGATTGCTTTTTATGATGAAATGACTGACTCCCTGGTCAAGAGGAGAGCAGTGAATGCTACTTAACTTATAGCAAGGCCTTTGAAAGTCTTTCCCAAAGTTTCCCTTTGAAAGAGTTTCCTTCTAGTCAAATTACAGAAGAATGGATCGGATGGTTTGATTACAGAGTGGGTGAAAAACTGGCAGAACTATGGAAAACGAAGACTGGTAGTCAGTAGTCTGAACTCCAACAGGCAGACATTTAGTGATGAACTTCCTCAGGGAGCGGTACTGGCAGTTAAGCACCTTTGGAAGCAGACTGAACTGTAGGAGATACTGTGTCCTCATCAAAGCGAAATAGCTGCATGCACCAGTACAGGCTGGGGAACGGCTAGTTAGCAGCTCTGCAGAACAGGACCGGGACTCTTGCTGGCACGAGTTAGCAGTGTGTACTCTTGACAACCCAGGCTAACAACATAATGAACTGCATTAACAAAGGTGTAACCAGCAAGTTTTAGGAAGCGACTGTTACCCTCTACCTGGCACTCTCATGGTATGCTATTTAGTCTTGTGTCCAGTTTTGGCCTTCCAGTACAAAGAGTGAATTCAGAAGAGGATGACCAAAACAGTTAGAAGGCTGGAGTATATTACATATATGTCACTGTGGGAAAAAGAAAGCTAAGGGGGAGTATTATTCCAGTCTTCAGCTACAGCCATGGTAGAGATGATAGAACTATCCTCTCAAAGGTATACAGACAAAGGACAGAAGGCCACGTTGCCAAATTACAGCAAAGGAATTTTTCATTGGTTATAAGGAAAAAGAAATCACAGAAATTGTTAAGCACTGGAACAGATTGCTAAGAGATATGAGAAGGTTCTTCATCCTTGGACATCTTCAAAACTTGCTTGAAAGAGAAGCTGAGCAACTTGATCTAGCTTTGCAGCTCTTTCTGTGATCAGCAGATGGTTGGATGCCCTTCAAAGTTTACTTCAAGCCTAATTTTGTGTGATGCTGTGAGTTCTTGCGATCTTAAAATCCATGAATCTATATATCTTTCTGATAGAACAGTGTAGAATTTAGAGCATTCTGGACTGTGTTTATGGGGAAGGAGTTTTGATGTAAACCCCAACATTTCTGTTCTCACTGTTAATGGACAAAATAGATCTACATATTCACTGCACTTTAGGTCTTCAGAAGTGCCTGTATCCATGAACTATTTAGGATAGGTAATGCTGCTTTTTTCCAACTGTGAAAAATCTTAGTTAAGTGGGAATCTCAGTTATGAGCTTAAGGTTAGCTGGGATAAATCAGACTCAGACTGAAATCAGACTAAATTAAATGGGGGAAATTAGTTTCAGAATAAATGTTTGAACATGTGTTTGATTAAAAGAATGGAGCTAGTACAATGAAATGAAATGAAATGAAATTAAAATAAAATTAAAAAAATAAATAAAATAAATTAACTGCTATTAACAATAGCTAGGTTTTCTATGGCATCTTTCATCCACGCATTCTGAGCTGAGATCCAAAAGGGACTTTGTAATCACTGTGTTCTGAGTAGCTGTGCTGAACATTTGTTTGAACAACTTCTGAGATGGAATCCACAGTCCTAAATCAGGTGTTTATGCTCTTAAGAAGTGCTTTGGGAGAGGTGTATCTCAGCAGGATATTCAGAAAAAGACACCTGCTAAGTGACTTCCCTGAATCCTATTTCTTCCTGTGATTTGTGAACCTTACTCATTACGTTTAGAAGATACCTTCCCTAATCCAAGACTGTGCCTTAGAAGTCTCTACAGAAGTTGAAGAGGGCTCACTTGAAGCTGGTTTTATGTAGCAGCTCAAATATTTGAGCATTTGTGAAGAACAAAACATAGTTTACTTGTTTCCGGGCAGTGTTCAACTTTCAAGTTATCTGTAACCGTGATACTCTTCCTTTCACTTCCTCCTATTTTGCCTGTATCAATATAACTCGTAATTAGTTAGGGGATGTGATAGCAGAAATTTTAAAATGTTAAATATTACAAATACAAACCATGAGTCTGTAGTCTGGATGCCACAAAGAGGTCTGTGTTCTTCAAGGATTCCTTTGTACCTGGGAGTGATAAGGCAAAACACATTTTTTAGTGTTGTGGCTGAAAAGCTTTGCAAAAAGAAACTTCTAGCAATGAAGCTAGAGTGATCCTTACTCTCATTTGTATTTGTTTCTTGCTCAAACTTCAGTTAATCTTGAATTATTTCATAAAAGAGAAAATACCAAGGAAGATGAGCATACATGACTCTCCTTGGGTTTGTTGTTGTAGTTTTTCTCAGAAATACTGACTACATCTCAGAGGAGAGTAGCAAAGGGATCCTTCCACCAAAGCTCCATATTGCTGTCCCAAGCAAATTCACATGCTGTGTCTTCTTGAGCCTACTGACTTTTTGGGTTTGAGTGATCCCCTTGCAGTTTGTGGACATCTAGTCACTAGCGTCAGAGAAGTCTGGAAAGCTACTCAACAAACTGAATGTGAGTTTCTGCTTTTACAGTGATGCCACTTTGTATTGACAAAATTCTTCATTCAACTGTCAACATTCAATCAAGGTCATCTGACATTTAACTCCATACTTGTCCAGAGTGAAACAAATCCTCTGAGAATTGCTCAGAAATTTAGAATATTTTTAAATCATTAGATATGTACATTCAGACCACTGTATCAAACCTTCATTCTGCAAGCTGGACCCATACATAGAATGTAATGGTCATTTATTTATTTAATTTTCCGACATACAGTAATAATAATGGTAAATACGGGTCACGTTGGCAGTACTACTCAAGCAGAACAGTCCCGTGCAACCAGTCTGTAGTAGAGGTACTCAACCATTTTTTAGGCAGTGATACGCTTTAGATGTAAATGACAGAATACTGGAATGGGAATTAGGAGATCTGAATTATATTTATGGCTCTGCGGTAACCTGCTATACGACCCCTAGTAAATCACACCACCTTTTGTTATTCTGTTTCCTTATCCATATTTATCTGTCTACTTCATTCAGAAGACAAACTTCTTATGCAGGGAATCGTCCTGGTTAATATTCCTCAATGCTTATTTAGATATCTTATCAAAAACTTTATTTTAATTATATTCAGGTTAAGAAATAGTACCTCTGAACAGAGTGGTATTACACTATGCATTGCCTATGTAAATCTGGGACAGAGATAGGGCTATTTTAGTTAGAAACTGTAAGAATACAGAGAAATTTGAGAAAAAAGAGCGATATTGTACCTTCAGCTAAAACCAACCACACAGACTCAGGAATCACTAGCAAATCCATTAATTTTAGAAAATCCTACAGTGACTGTGGTGAGATGATAGCTTAATAGTCGGGTCAGGAAAAAGGAGATAATTTCACTTTGAATATAGTTTACCAAAGGAGCCACAACCACTTAGGGGATTTTCACTTTATCTGAATTTCAAATGCCTCTAAATTTCAGCTCCGATTCTATACAACATAAGCTTCAGCATGACCCCACCCTTAGTTTTATTGTATCAGGCATTGTTTCGATCTGCTTCTTCATCCCCATTTTGTTACGGGTGTTTATGCAAGAAGCAAATATACAGTGAATGAAAATCATGACCTAAGCATAAATAACATATTTTGTATCTGAAACTATATTTATTTTGCTTTGGGGCCAATGGCAGCCCAAGATACAAATTAAAAGGAAAACATGAATATGGAACTACATCTAAAAGAGGCAACGAAGTAAGTAAAAGCAAGGTTCAAAAATAAATAAATAAATAATTTTTGCCTAATTTTATCAACCCAAATTTCTGTTCAATTCTAGGTAGCATATTAGGTTTTCACTTCTGGAGATACAAGATCTGTTCCACATTAAGTCGATCACAAATTAAATATATTTCATGAATCTTTCATCCTTCTTCCTATCCTGTTCATCATAAAAACAGCAGTACACAGTCCAGTCTGGAAAGCAAAACTGTAATTCAAACGTAGAAGTGAGTAGAGGGGTTGCAGATCAGGTTTGATTTAAATGGATTGATGTAAATGGACCTTCATCAGGTCCTGATTCAGCAAAGCACTTGAACATATGTATAACATTTAGTACTTGATCAGTCCCATTGGTTTCCTGAAGTAGAGCTTTAGATGCATTATAGCTGGTTCAGACCAGCTATGTTAGTCTCTTACTAGCAGGGAAAGAACCATTCATAAACATTAGCTGAGGTTTGCTCTTGTACAGAAATTGGATAGCTACTTTTGAAGTGCAAAGCCAGACTGTAGACTATAAATATATAACGGCTGATGTTGAGAGGCTGTGGATAGGCTGTTTTGTAAAAGGAGGAAAATTGCAACATGTCAGACAGTGCACTCTGCTAATCTGTCTGGCACTGGAAGTTTTCAAAAAATGATTCTACAAATAAGAAATCCTCATAATAAAAGTGGGAGAAAAGAAAAAACAACTCAGGAGATTAGAACAAAATTCAATTGGATCAATGTTTTTATTTAGGATTTTGTTGTTGTTATTGCTATCGGTTGGTTGGTTTTCTTCCAGCAACTAATTAAATTATTTTTTCATCATGTTCCAAGTTTCTCTAAAACTTAGTGCCTGGTGCCACAAGACCAAGACTTTCAAAAGTTCTCAAACAAATGGTGGAGTGGTAAAAGGTATTATCAGTTTAAATTTTGTATCAGCATAGTATTCAGGTGTACCTGAAGTTATAATGGTGTATATATATATTTATGTAAGAAGAAAAAAATAAAAAATTAAGACACTATCTACAGGCTCCTTCATGCCACTGTTAAGATTGACAAATTTGGTAAAAATAGATTAGCGAAAAATAGTTCAAAACTGCTGTTTCAAAGTGGTAAGTGCCGTGACCATATAGAAATTCATGACCTGGAGTTAGTCAGCTTTGATTCCTACATGGTACAACTAGTGAGGGACCTACAAGCTATGAAGACTTTTCTTAAATTTCTTCTTCCAAAGTTGTTCCATTCTCTACAAAATATTGAAATATTTACTACTTCTATTCTTAAGGTTCTGAGAATGATTCCACAGAGTATGTCTACAGTAGTAATTTTTTTTAAGTCCATATTCTTTGCTTTGCTATAGATGTCTTCCCTCCCTGTTGCCCTCTAGTTCCAGGGAATGGTAATTATTTTTAAAAATGCAATTATTTGGTCTCTGTTTTAATGCAAAGCAGCCAGTGAATCTAGGCTTCCTGCATTGTAAATGACTGTTGCAAGCCTTGGGTTATAAAGGCAAAACTGTTCACAGCTACCAATGTGCCTGTATTACTGTGTGAGTGAGATCAGCAGTATGTTCAGAGTTCCTGGTCCCCTGATCATCCATGCTGAGGGATCGGGGGATACCATCTCCTATCTCTTTCTGTGCACAAAAGTGACCAGAATGCATAATCTTCTACATGGGTGGGATAAGCATCTGAGACCCCTGTCTGTGGGGTCCGTCAAAAGTACATCTCTTCTGTAATGAAGACACAGCTTGCCTCCTTCTCCTGCCACCCGTGAACATATGCACACAGCTGACTGTTGTGCTTCAGCACAACCACCAGCCTGGAAGAAGGTTCTGAGAATTACAGCAGGAACAGGCTCTACAGGTAGCATAAACAATGCAACTCTTAGGAGATACCAATACTAATGGACCATAAGTACTGACATACTTTGAACAGTTATGCAACAAACCTCAGCAGTGAAAGCCTGGGATGTCCAACCACACTGGCTTATCTGGAGCTAACTGGTACATCTGATCAGTGCTGATCTAGGTGGTGAACCCATAATGAACCAACATGGGCATCTTGTAGATTTTGGTAGCCACAGCAATAATTTTAGTGCGTCTAGGATCATCCGTTCAATCTGAAGCAGAGTGGCATGGAATGAGCTTTCTTTGTACTACTGAACAATCTTGACTTTCAAAAAAGAAAAGCCATATCCAGACCACCTACTGGAATCTGTTTCTTGCCTGTGGTCTTCCCGTTGTCTGGGAGAATGCTAATTGAGATACAACAAATCCATGCCAGGGAGCACACTGATAATTTAACAGTACAGAAAATTGAGCTTTTGTGCCTGGGAACATGCTCTGGCACTGTTTATTTGCTAGCATAGATGTAATCAAAGTGGGTGTATATAGAAGCCTTGAAGTTTGGATTGCTAAAATATCATCATACTGCTTCAGTTCTGTTGTTACTTCAGTACTCCACCTCTGTACATGGATCATGCTGACGTCCAACGGTATCTCATGTTGACCCATACTTTTTATAAAAAATGAGGTGTGACTTTCAGGAAAAGGAAACTTGTCTTGTACTACCTTTACTGTCAACTCAAATGCATGATCACCTTCCAGGTGGACAGTGTGGACCCACTCGTTGGGTGCTTTTCCCCACTTGACTTTATCTGGCTAAAAGTAGGTGTTTATCTATCTAAAATATTTTACAGCAATTACGTGCCAAAATTCCCACCACTCACCACTGATTCTAGTGAAGGTTTAAGATGGCATGTTTGCTCACCTGCATTATCTTACCTTAGGTGAAAGGAATTCAATATGCTGTGCTTAACTGGTACCTTTTTTTACCTCCTCTACTGTTTTGGCAATGTCTTACTTCTCCAAAGTGAACTCCAGCATTGCTTGCTGTCAAGTGGGATTTGTAAAAACAGAGCTCCAGGATCTGAAGGACTGATACCTTGCAGGCAGGAATAGGTCTACGTACTGGGTCTGGCTGGGATGGAGTTTATTTTCTTCATAGCTGCTTGTATGGTACTGTTTTCGTTTTATGACCAAAATGACACCAATAACTCGCTAATGTTTTAGCTGTTGCTGAACAGTATTTACAGAGTGACAAGGTCTCCGCTGTTTCCTCAATCTCCCCCCCTCAGTAAATAGGTTAGGGGTGCACAGGAATTGTTGAGGGGACACAACCAGGCAGATGACCCAAACAAACCAGAGCACTATTCATTGCCATATAATGTCATGCTCAGCAATAAAACAGAGGTAGGAGGTTTGAGTAGGCCACCTTTTGCTTGGGAAGTGGCTGGGCTTTGGCCTACACATAGAAGATGGTGAGTGATTGTCTTTTCATCACTTATTTGTTTTTTTTCTGTCTTCTTCTACTTCTCCACTTATTAAATTATTTTTATCCCAATCCATGAGTTTTCTTGCTTTTACGCTTCCTTCCCTCTTTTTTCCATCCCACTGGGGGTGGAACAGAGAAGTGAAGTGTCACAGCACCACAAAACTAGCCGGCTGCAACAAGGCTTTCCCACACAAGGTTCCAAAAGTTCATCTACTGTCCGTGCTGTTTCTTCCTCCTCTTCAGGCCAG
>JAVJGI010000057.1:7594812-7618987 GCA_035590275.1 Ibycter americanus | reverse complement strand
CCCCCCCCCCCCCCCCCCCCCCCCCCCCCCTTTTTTTTTCGGTTTCTTTCTAAAGGGACGCTTGAATAGAACTATCTGGTTTAGAAGAAGATGAGGCTGACTGATTACTGTAATTCATAGGGCCTTAATTAGCTGCACAAACCATTAGCTACAATTAGACTATTATAAAACACTTGATGCGCTGTGTCAACCATGGGGGCTCATTTATTCTTGTGGCAGGGAAGGGAGGGGGGAAGGGGAAAAGAGAGCACTGTACAGCTGAGCATGCTAATAAAGAATGATTTTTGATTTAAGATGTTGCCGATAGTGCCTCAAAATTAATCTCAATAGCTGTCTAATTTGTGTCGGTGGATGGTATATTTATTGTAAAATGACACCAAAGCTAAATGAGTTACCTGAAGCAGGACTGCTAATGTCAGCGCCTGGAGACGCAACTCCATATGCCGTAATACAGCAAGGCACTGGGGCTGAATACTCCCAGCGGAGCACTTTGCTTCATCTGTCTCTGAAAATGCAGCAACCTGACTTCCACTTTATGATCCTTAAATAATAATAATAAAAAAAAATAGATATGAGAAACAAATTCCAGAACAGCTTTCAAAGGTTAGGGGGCTTACAAGGGCATGGTACAGCTGAAAACCTTATTGAAGCTGGGTTGGGTGTTAGCATATGTAAAAGTGGAAGTTACGAGATTCATCTTTACAGTGAAAAGAGAGAGGAAATAATACAGATGAGGAAGATTTTTCTAATGGATTTAACACAGTGAGAATGTAAGAATGACATTCTTTAACTTAAAGATGGGGGGTTTTGTTTGTTTTCCTATTGCATTTTCTAATTCATATTGTATTGATCTAACTTCCGAGTTGCAAATTGCTGGAAATACATTTATAGATTCCTTTAATTTTTGGTTTTACCCTTGATTAATTTCCTGCTTAGCCCCTTTGCAACAGAAAGTCAGGGACTTAAAAAAGGAGAGACTGGTTCAATAATAGATAGCACTTGGTCTTTTCTCTACCATGTATGAAAGTATAAAAGCACAGAGGGGAAGGAAGCAGAATCTGTAGTTAATATGTTAGATTGGGACTTAGAGACCTGAATTCTGTTCCTGTTGTGCCCTACATGACCTTGGGCAAATCCATTTCTCTGTGCTTTTGTGCAACATGGGGACAGTCATACTTTCTGTCCTATTATGCTTTGTTTCTTTCAACTCTGGGTCCTACATCCATGAAGGTAAATCAAGGTAATTTATCTTGATGGACTAGAAAGTAGAAGCTGAATTACCTCTATGGATCATGGTCTGAGTTGTTCGGGGCAAGGATTGCCTATTGGTTTGGGAAAATACAGCACTTGGCATCTGGGACCAAATGTCATTTAGAAACTCTAAATCTTGAAACAAACAAAAAAAAAAACAAAAAAACCCACCCAACCAACAAACAAAAAACCTACTGCTAATAGGACGGAGTTGTTACACTGCATACGCTGTGATTAACTAACTGATGATCTTCATTGATACTGCAGCTGCCAATACACTTTGTACTATCCTCAGCCATTAATATCTCAGCAGAAACAGAGCTCAGATTGTCCAGCTCCAAAATTACAAGCCTCTGTCACTGGAACCAAAGGTAGGTGAGTCACTGATAATTGTAGTTTAGTGTCCTGTCTTTCATTTACGATGCTAAGCACTATTTCTTCTCCTGGAATCAGAGACAAAGAAGTGGGGCATGACCCTCATCTCTCTACTTACACAGTGAAATGCAAATGTGAGGTGACAGATAAGCCTTACTTGCCTCTGAGTAGAGGTGGCAGCCACCGTTTCCCAGGTGTGGAAGTCCCCTGAAGAAGTTTGGTATTGTATTGTCTCTGTGTCTGCCCTGACTGTTCAAGAGCTATGCAGGTATCACTGTGTGTGCATCTGGAAAACAGCAGCCCTAACCTCTCTCCCTTTATTGCCATCATGAAAACCAAGTTTTCTTCTTTGCATATCTGAGTACTAAAGAACAATATTGACATAACTTTAACATTAAGGCTTAAATGAATGTGGATGTTGCACACAGGGTCAACATGGCAATTTTTCATTAAAGTCTCATGTGGGAAATTTTGGCTCCCTTGAAAGGAAAAAAAAACCAAACAAAAACCTTATCCCACAAGATAACATGGAAGGGAAAAATGTGACAGACAAACAAAATTTTAAAAAACAGCCCCAAAACCAGTCAAAGCATTTTGCCCTCCATGCATATGTGAGTGCATGTACACATGCAGGCATGCATATAATAGCTATATACTTATACGTGGATGTAGCCATTTAAAAGAAAATTTTCATATAAGTAATAAATTAACTTCCATCCAAAAATCTAAAAAAAACTTGTTTCACTTTTCAGTCAGTCTGTTCAAAATGCAATAATTTATATATGGGCATGGAGCTCTGGTAAAGCTTGGTGTCAGAGAGAATTCAGTAATTAGTAGTTAATTGTAAAAAGGAACTTATTTAGATAGGGTTGCCATATTATAATTATAGTGGAAGATGAAAAAGGATTTTCTGGATGATGAAGAAGGATCAGTCAAGGATGACCAAGAGCTCAGTTCAATCTAGTAGCATGATTACAATTAACAATCACACTCATAAATAGTACTCCATTGGGATTTGAGGGAAAATCCTGGTCTTATGGGGGGGGGGGGGAGGGGAAAGAAAGGTTAAGTTCTGCTGTAGACTGATGAGCAGGGACAGCTGGTATTTTCAAAAGGAAGAAATTAAGTCTTTTGCTTTAGGAATAATTACCAACATCTCTTGAAAAGAATCCATGGTCTACATAAATGACTGCAGGGATATTCTAAATAAATTGACCTCAAGTTCTTTATTAGACAACATCAGGAAACAGCCTGGAGGAAATAGGTGTGGGAGGTGGATTCTCTGACAGAAAAATAACTCCCATAAGATGGAAAAGTATATTCAAAGTCTGCGGTCTTATGAAATTTATTAAACATTCATTCAGTGGTTATTGAACAATCACTATTCAAGCAGCAGGTTGTTCAGTTTCCAGGCAGTCACCTTCCAATAATGGTGACAGAAGATGTGGCTCCCTAGGAGATGTCCCTTGGGATGTTTCTCTCAAGCCCCCCAGAAAAGGATGCTTGTGCAGCAGCCAGGTTGGTAGCCCAGGGGGGTGGCTTTCTGTTCTTAACCATAACAGAGCAGTAAGACAAGCCAGAAACAATCCTAACATACTCTTTTTCATCCCCACACAAAATGACTTAATAGCTTCTCTGAGTATTTAGACTCCTTTCCATGATTCCTCAGGTTTTGGATTTCCATTTCTGAAGCAGTGCTTGTTTGCCTTGAATAACTCCTGCAACACAGTCATTTACATTTTCCCTCCCTCCTTCCTTTCATGTCAAAGGGTATACAGGCCTTTTATGACTTTGTTATGGCTATGGTGCATTTACATGAAAAGGAGATGAAGGATTTCAGGAGGATGTTTTCAAAGGCTCAAATGGCAGGCAGGCGTGGGATTCCTATTAAGGATCTACGTGTGCTGAGGGCCTTCAAAAGTCTTGCCGTTAATTTCCTGGCTTCTGGAGTTAACATCACCCTGCTTTCTATATTCTTTCCTTTTTCTCCAAACTTTCCATTCAATAGTTCAAACTTACAATGTTATTTTTAGTAGGGTTTTTTTTCTTTCTTTCTTTCTTTTTTTTTTTAACTACCCCTAGGGTGTCAAACTTACATTGTAGACATTATTACTTAGTGATTCATCTATAGTTCCTTCTTGAACCTATTCCTTCTTGTTGCTTAGGACTTACAGATGTTTTGTATAGATACTGTAAAAAGCAAAGTGTTCTCAGCCTCCAACAATACAGATTTTAAAGTCATAAACCCTCCAGCTTCTGAGCAAAGAATGGAGCATTCACATAAAGAAAGCGGGGGGGGAGGGGGGAGGAGATCAAGAAGAGGCAGAAGAGTACCACCTTTTTTATTTACTAGGTTTGGCTTAGATCTCATAACTTTCCTTTAATGTAACATTATCATTTTTTCTTGTTCAAAGGAAAATAAAAAGTCTCTCAGATCAAAATTTATCACAGTCAAAATAAAAGATGTAACAGACCAGCATAAAACATTTAAAAGCAACACTTAATAATGTATACAATAAAATATTGCACTAATATATTGACAAATACAGCAATAAAGTATTAATGTGATTATGCTTCATCAGTGTAACAGCCATTGCTCCTTGCCTTTCAAATAGTTTGAATAAAACCTCTCCCCCGCCCTCAACAATTTCACCATAATCCTTTAAAGAGAAACAAACAAACAAAATGGAATTTAAAATAAGGATCTCCAAAATGATTTTCTTATGACATCTTCTACATATATAAACTAAGGTAGCAATAATTTATTTTTGGTTTACACCAGGTACGTGAAATGAGAACTTACTCCATAACAGCTTAATTAAGAAGACACTGTAACAGTAGTTCTTTTATATTTATTTTCTCCACTCCTGGGAAAAAGGCAAGTGCTACTGTCACCATTTTCCAGATGCTAATTGAAGCATGGGGAGAGGAAGGGTCCAATCTATAAACGAGACCTGCTCTCAATGCAGCCATGCCCAGCTCTTTGCTGCAGCGTCTGAAGGCAGCCAGACACCTGAGATGGTCACAGGCTCTTGAGGACACATGGGTAAGAATGAGGCACCTAATAGACAGTATTTAGAAATCTCTTCAAAGTCGTCTGTGACAGAATCTGACTCTGGGCTGCTGGAGACCCCTCTCAGCTACATATCCTCTCCCATAATTAAACCAGTTAGGTCAGCTCTTTCTTGTATCAACAAGAAAAGGTTCATAAGGTTAAAGCACTCTCATAGTCTGTGTCTGCTCATGATTCAAGCCTTCGTTTTCTCTGAACATCTAAGAAACAATGCATATAAGAGATTCTATTTAATGGGTGGAACATAAAGGGTAAAGGAGATAACTGAGTGAGAACCCCTTCTTTCAAGCATTTTAATTATTATTTTCATATGAGGTCTATATCACTGGATCTTATCAGCAACTACTTCATATATTCTAGCTGTCTTATGGAATTGAAATGTTCCGGGAGGATAAGCTCCCTTAAAAGTACTGTTTCTTCGGTCATATTTCCTGCTTAGGACTGAGAAAATCCTGGCATGTTGTTTCAGATAGATGAACCAAATGGAATCTGGTGCCACAGTTGCAGGTACATGTGTTCTGGTGTGCATAGCATATCCACACTCATGTAATTGCTAAAGCTAGATTTGGCTTTCCAATACAAAAGGTCAGTTTTCAACCTATAGTTACAGCGTATGTAGAAAAAGATTGCATCACCCCATGCTTTGTGAAAAGGACACTTCAGACACCTTTCCTGAAAAGATATATAAGAATTTAATTTATGTTTCTGAAACGTCAGTGGCTGCTCAAGCAAGAGAAAAGTTGCATGTAGCAAAAACAATAGTCTTCTCTTTAGGTTTGTGAGAGACAGTCAGATAACATTGTTAATGGCTTTCATTCATGTTTGGAATTAATCCCTTGCATCTGTTTGCCATCTTTTTCAGATTTAATGACTTGATGCTTTTCTGGGTAAACAAAGAGGCTCTCTTACTCGTATATGCTACTTAGAGCAGTGTGCGTACAAGTAAAATGAAAACATTGCTAGACTGAAAACTGTATTTGCTATGACTTTGTTATGACCTTTTTTCAGGCCAAAATCCAGTTCAACATAAGTCGTAGCAGTCTGATGGACAGAGTTGCAGCTATTGAGGCTGCTCCTGCGCAGCCCAGAAAAGAAACAGGAATTCTGTAGCTAAATGTAGACATCAACAGTATAGATATCTTTATCTTAGCTACACATGCGTCTTCCATTATACCCGGTGAAGAGCAATAGACATTTCCAGGTGAAAATTAATCTGATCTCTTTTAGATATCTACTTTGGTACAAGATGAATTGCATCCTAGAAATGCCCACTAACTATGAAGAGACCCTAAGGTGATACCTATGTTGTAGACATCTACAATTAATCATATGAATTCCTCTATATGTTTAAAGATGGTGGAAAGTAAAAGTTAATATTGAAAGTCCCTCTCCATTCCTGATGTTAAAGCCACTATAGCCCTGCTGATCCATAAGGAAGAAAGCTTTCCCTGATAATTACAGCAGAGAACTCCTTTCATATGTAGAGAGGACAATTTCAGGGGAAAAAAAAAAGGATTGTGAGAGTGAAACAAATGCAGGAAACAAAACAGATTAAATTGATACAGATTAATATTGATTGTATTCTTCTTATTCTACTACTTGACACTGGCTGCTGGAAAATTAGGTGTGATACCAGACCTTTAGCCAAGTCGCCAGAACTGGAAATGTCTCAGATACCTTCTATATTGTTTGCTTGTGTAACACAGGAAATTTGTTTGGCTTCTGTCTTTCACTGGGATCCTCAGAGAGCAGGAGGCAGGTTCATAAACCATGACATTTTCTAGCTCTGCCTCCTACAGAAACCAGCTGTCGATGAATACCAGCAGCCATCGAGCTGGATGTCTTTAGTGGCTCCTGCTGTTGTGTGGGCAGCTCTCATGCTTCCACATATATTGATGTGTTTGCATGTTGGTGCCTTTGCAGGTTCGGCATGAAGATTTGAGTCAGTCCCTCTGCAATGCTGTGGCCATGAATCTGGAATTCTGCTATTCATTTCCAAACTAACCAGAAACCTCACAGGCTATTCAAAGACCTTCTATCTTATTTTCCCAGCCTATGGTCCCACCCTCCTCTGGGACTGAAAAACAACTAGCATACAAAATCAAAGTGAGAAAATATCTATACATAACAGAAAATGCATGCCAGTGAAGAAAATGAGAATATTCATTTCAGAGTGTAAAACCAGAAAGTTTTGACAATTCTGGATTTCCCATCCCTATTCCCAAAAATCAAGATACCAAAATTATCATCAAAAATAATCCTGTCTTCAGAATGCTTTTGGTTTTAATGAATCAACACTTTGACCTGTCTTATTGTTTGTGATTTTTGGTTTATGTATTTTTTTGCTTGTTTTGGTTTATTACTGCAATTTTCCTTTATCTTTTTTGTTTTGCCAAAACATCTCTACTTCAGATTTAAAGGCTGTCCCTCAGGACAAGTTTACAAAATGATGAGGACCATATTGGCTCACGTCCTTGCAGAAATAATTTTTATGTATTCTAAGCATGATAAAAAATATTGGCTATATTTGTTCCAGTCTATCAGGTAAATATGTATATGTGCAGTTTCTTTAAAACATTTAATAATTTACTCAGGAGACCAGAACAGCTGTCCTGCCAAGTAAATATATTTTGAGGCAGCTTTTTAAAATGTGTATTATGTTGGAACTGTTTCCACTTAAATGCAGTTTTTTATAATGCAAATTCTTTTAAAAGGCAAAATCTATTACTTCCAGAGCCATTCTCTTCTACCATGTAAGCATAGATTTGGGGGTCATGCTTTGCATGATAAAACCATTCTCTTCTACCATGTAAACATAGATTTGGGGGTCATGCTTTGCATGATAAAACTGCTCCAGCAGTTCTTTGAAAAGTCATTCTTGCTTGATCTTGTGGGCCAGATTCTGTTGCGTTCATTTGTAAGAGGAACAACAACCTTAACTGATTTTAGTGGAAGTTATTTTTCCTGCATAGCAACGTGACATACACAATCATGTTAGCACAAGTATCGTGAGTAGACATATGGGACTTGCACCCTTACTCCAGAAAAAGATTGTACTGGAACGCTGGTCTGTGTCTCAGCATTCAGTTTGCCTTCCAAGTAGAAAACTCAGAAAGTGATTTCTTGATCAGAGCAAACCTTTATCACCTGTTCTAGAGCTGAGAATGCCTTTGGATCTAGGGCTGTCTTCTTCAGTTTTATGCTCACAGTCATTCCAGGAACAAGTTGACTACTGTCCAAATGAGTTAGATTATCAAACGGGGTGGCATGTCTGCTTTTGAAGGCGATTTTTCTCTTAATCACTTTGTGAAAAGCCATTTCTAAAATTTAGCTTTCCTAAATTACTTTCCTGCTCATTTTCTTTAAAAGTAACTGGACTATCACCATGCCTATCAGTATTAAAAGTAGTACAACATGTTTAGGAGTAATGGTATTCTTGTGCTTGTGGTAGTCAAAGGTAAAGATATGTAGCAAAAAGAAATTGACTTTATTACACCAACCAATATCCTTCTTCTCCACATCTCATGTGCTTAGAAGTGTGTCCTTTTTTTTTTCTTTTTCTCAGTTATTCTAATAAAAATATTTGTTCAGCTTTCTTTTCCTACAGATCTCACCCTTCAAGTACCAGTAACTTTCACCTTATACCTTACTTTATTAGATGTTGCTCAAAGGGATTCCAAAAAGAGGAGCCCAAAAGAGATTCACCTTAGAAGCACTGATCACCTGATGCTTACTTTATACGTTCATTAACAGATTAATTTGATGTATTACAAGCTCTTTGAGTTATTAACTATTTTACACTAATCCAAATTTTGTAAAAAAATGATGTGTGATGTAAGGATAAGGATACTTACTTAGGTGAGTTGCAAGTGATTTCTGAAGAGAGTACTGTAACAGTTAACACGGGCAGAAGACCCAAAAGCTCTGTAATTTCAAAACTAGGTAGAAACAGTTTAAGCAAAATTGATTTCCACAGCCTTTCCAAGGGTTCTTGTTTTGACTGAACTAGACTTTATAGGTAGCTGATAAAGATGGTATAACTCCAGTGATGTTAGTGATGCTATCTGACATTTATGTTTTGATTGATGTAAACATGTCTTTAACTGTGAGCAAGTAGGTAGATGTCAACAGATAAACAATTTAAAATTGCTGAACTGTATAACCAACAATGTTAGAAAAAAAAAATAAAATTTCCCCCCAAATGCTGTTCCACATTTTCTAATCTCACCCAGAAGATTCTGTCTGAAAGCCAAATAATGTTTGGGAGTTCCTCCTTCCATTTGAAGTACCTTGCTAATCCATCTGAACAACTTTAATAATAACTCAGCATCATGTCTTTTACCATTCCCCCTCCACTTTTTCTCTTTTTTTCTCTTGGGCTACTAGAAGAAGTTAAATGATCCAACAGCTTTGTCATTTGTCGCCTGGGAGTGCTGCAAATTTTATTTGGTGGAATCAGGGCATTGGAAAAATACCATAAGTGAAACACCAGGATAAATTGGAACTCCCCAAATATGTTATGTTCAAGTTGGTTTTCCCAAACTATCAGTCTTTTCTCAAATAACAGGTATCTGATCAACAAATCATTGCTCATCTAGAGTGGGTACAGTTTAAAACTTTCTATCTTTTCACCAGTGTTCTCCTAAACTGTTTCACGTAAACTTCTTTCTGCAGTTAGTAGAGCGTTTCAAACTGCAATGAATTTGTTTTTAAATGTAAGTGGAATGACACCTCTGTCAGTTGCCTGAAGACCAATGTTCATTTGCTGATATTCATGCTTTAAGAATATTTTAATAGTTTGATCATGCACTGTGGTTCAACATGGTTTGCAGCTGTGTAAACCTGCCCGTTATTCTAGATCACAAAATTGGTCTTTATTATCCAGGCTCTCATCTTTGACATTAACCAGTTATCTGATGCTTCAGTAGAAAAGGTAAGAAATCAGTAACTGTTTAGTTATAGAACTGTGGGCTTCTAAACTGTGTTTCTTCCTAATTCCATCAGGTAGGGACATCTTATGCATTGAAGCATCTTCTTCTATCAGATTTGCAAATACATTTAGCTGCCTAAGCTTCCATTAATTTCAATGGAAGATTTGGTGTCAAAACAAAGGTTATGTGTGTAAAATCTGTTGAGGAACCCTTATTCCCACCACCTTCCTACCTGATTTGATTTAAGTTTGCATAGTCTTTTTGTATATACAATATCCAAAGGCTCTTGGATGAGATCTGCAAGACCTTGCTTTAGTGGTTTAAGATACTACTATCTCTAGCTGTCTTCCCCCCTCCTAGACCTATAACAAAGATGGCAAAAGGCTGCATATGATTAGACTTCAGCTGTGCCATCAGGAAGACTAGCATCTTCATTTAAATTAGAAGTAAAACTTCCAATCTGGAACACCTCAGGGATGAGTATATTTTTCTTCTACTGACTGCTTTGGGGTGCTGTGACTTGCAAAGTAGGGACAAGGTGAACTTCCAAGCAGAACAGAGCCATAAACAGTGAGAGATTTGCCAGAGATCATTTATCAGCACCCTAAGCCTTTCCTGAAGTTTTGCTTTCCAAGTTATCTTGAGGCAATGAGCTCCACAGAAGACTCAGTCTTAGTTTTAAAATATACGTGTATATAGAAGTATGTATATAGAGAGATATTTTCTTCAATTGTATTTCCTGGATAGATATAGTAATCATAACAATACACTTGAATTATTACTTTTCTGCCTACAGAGTTGAGTGTAAAGTATGCCGTTTACCTTCTAAGAAAAAGAACAAGAATTTATGGACTTGAATGTATAAAAGGAATCTTTAAAGAAGAGCAGCATGTTGGTTTTTTGTTTGGCTTTGTTTGTTTTCTCTTTTTTTAAAGGAATGAATATAGTTCTGTTCAATATTCATTTTAAATATTCATGTTGCATTGTTCCTTATTTCTAGTGTTTAAAAATTTGTTGTCATAAATTCTGATATTCCTATCCTTTAAATTGCTTATGATTTTAAAATAAGTCAGTCAGGAGTGTTAAGACAGAGTCTTTTAATTTGGGTAAGAATTGGTTTTGTAGAAACAGGTTTTCTTTATCATACCACAGGAATTCAGGATCAGAGACAAGTACAGGTTAAAAATATTTTTTAAGTCCAGCTACAGAAAACCTAAGTGATTCATATAGTTTCAATTCTTCCTGTGAATTTCTCCTTTGCTTTCAATTGTTCTTATTTACATATAGCCTAGCTTCAGAGCAGAGACCTTTTAAACATATCGATAGGTCAACAAATCTATGCTTTTAATAGGGATGTACTTTTGCCCATTCGTTATGTTGGAGCACATCATTATACACTGTCCTGCATGTCTGAACACAGCTAAACATGAAATGTTTACGTCCAATTGATTGGTTCTTTCAACACATTTGATTATCAAAAAGTGCAAAAAGGATGTTTTCAGGGTTTATAAAGGCATATGTTGACCTTTCTTTGTGAATGTAAAAGCCTAATTCTATTGCCATTATCCCCCCTGCAGAGGGGACGTGGTGCAATGCCTGGGAACATATAAACTCTCACAGCAGAACAGAGAAGTAACATTTCCAAGGACACACGACTTAAGGACACGCTTCTATTATGGATGTAGACTTTTCTTCTTTCTGATGCCTTCTTCCAGCTGCCTTTGCAAATCATACATAGAACTGCAAACACAATCCAGAGACTCACATCTAATAACATCAGCCTCTGCTTGAACACAGAATAACTGTCTGAACTTTGAGATGCTGCTCTCAGAAAGGAGTCCGAGGCATATTACCTACAAACATTCCCCACTTTGCATCCTGCTTTATTGCCTGTACGCAGCTATATCACAAACACCTATCACAGCATGTACCTGACAGCTATGTGTGCCCAAGCAAACAGGTTACCTTATGCCCTGGGGAACGTGTTCCTTCCAGCTGGGACTGCTTTTGCGCGGTCACCATCTGTGAATCCAGTGGGCTTGGTGGAGCTGCGTGGTGTCAACAAGCTCAAAATCTTTCAGGCCAAGACTCTCAGGTGATTTAAGGTGCCAGCTCCTACTGAAATAAAAAAAAAACCCACTGTTTAAAGGTCTGTTTTTACACATCTCTGTAAAGAAATGAATTTCCAGTGGTACCTTGCAGATGGTACAAATTACCCCTGTGATTATTTTGACCTTCCCCATACGTAAGGGGAATATCCATTATGACATAACTTGAGGCTGATGGCAGAAAACTCTCCAAGCTGTAAGAAATGGGATCTAAGCACTCTGGTAGAGGAGCACATGGACAGGGGAAGAGAGACATATCTAGAGTTCCCAGTATTTTCCTCCACAGTTACAAGGATAGCAGGGCCAGCAAACAACGGAGAACTGGTTGTCCTTATCATGATGCTCTTCATCCTGTCTTGTACTTCTATCCAAAGGCAGAATCACAGTGTCTATAACTTCTCTCCTGGCTTCATGACATGACTATGACCACAGGATGGTCCTGCCCATGGGCACTGTGGCTGCACCTGCCTTTGCCTGTGTTGTTTGTGATCAAATCAATGACCTATTTAGGGTCTCAGAGTCCATCATGATCCAGTGTGCAATTACTTTACAAACTTAACAGCAAGAGTTAGTGTGAATGGTAATGGAAGGAACCCTCTGCCACCCTTCTGCTTGGTCATACTTGTGCCATGCAGCTAAGGGGAGTATCCAGTGAAGAAGATTCTGATTTTTTTCAAGGGAAGTCATGTGGCTAAAATCTCTAGCTATTAAGAAACATAGCAAAGCAAAGCATAACCCTATTGTCAGGTTTCAGCTGAGATAATTTTCTTCCTAGCAGCTGGTGCGGGGCTGTGTTTTGGATTTACTATGAGAACAAAGCTGATAACACAGGGATGTTTTAGTTGTTGATGAGTGGTGCCTACCCTAAGTCAAGGGATTTTTGGTTTCCCATGCTCTGCCAGTGAGAAGGGACATGAGAGGCTGGGATGGAGCAGAGCCAGGACAGCTGACCCGAACTAGCCAAAGGGCTGTTCCATACCATAGAACTTCATGCTCAGTATATAAAATGAGGGGAGCTGGCTGGGGGGGCAATCACTGCTCGGGGACTGGCTGGGCATCAGTCAGCGGAGGGTGAGCAGTTGTATTGTGCATCACTTGTTCTTGGGTTTTATTCCTCCCTCTCTCTCCTTTTAATTACAATTGTTGTTGTTATTATTATTATATTTTACTTTATTTCAGTTATTCAGTTGTTCTTGTTTCAGCTCAGGAGTTTTACCTTTTTCTGATTCTCCTCCCCATCCCTCTGGGGGTGGAGGAGCTGGGAGTGAGCGAGCGGCTGAGTGGTACTTAGTTGCCCACTGGGGTTAAGCCACAACACCTGTGAAAAGTGTTTCTAAAACACCACTGATTTTCTGAAAGCTTCTATAAGTGAAAATTATAGTCTTCTTTAATACCTGGGAGCGAAATAGGGAAATCAGTGTAGGAATTGTTTCATGTTGGATTGTAGCAAACAAACCAACAAAATCAGATTCTATGCTTTGAAGCTGCACAAGCTCTAATCCTTTTCTAATTAGGGGCAAAAGGCAAGCCGATACACAATTCCTCTTTCCTTAGTTTGGGACAATAATTTGTCTGTTTTGCCTTCTGTATTGCAGACCTTCCTAGTTAGGCTGGCTCCCTCTCTCTCTCAACTTCTTTCAGTTTTCAGATTCCTTGCACCACTAAAAGCTAGAGAATTAAAAGATGAGCTGTCTTGTGCTGTAGCCCAGTAGAACTCCAGCAGGTCAAAGGAGTTCTGGTGTCTTCGTATTATCCTTGTCCAATTTGTCTCACAAGTGTTATATCGTGTATTCTGGGATACTGTTGCTCAGTCAATCTATTCTCCTAGGTTTATTTTTATATCAGATGGTCATCAAGTGGTCTCCATTGTACAAAGCACTATTCTCAAAAGTGGCTATTATAATTCAGCATACAGTGATGAACACAATTACCTTTAGGTTCATTTAAAAAAAGATGACAAAAAGAAGAAGAAAAAATAAGAAATGAGAAATGCATCCGAACAAAGAAAGTCTTTGTAGAAAGGTCAATCGGGTAAAGGGACAGTTGTTTAAAAAAAGGCACATTGATCTAAGCTTCAAAAATAGTAAAAATATGCCCAACACCCCCCCACTCACCCCCCCCAAAAAAAAAAAAGATAGCTCAGATTCATAAATGAAGGCAGAGAAAATATTTACTGAAAATTTTTAAGTCTAATACAATATTGGTAGGTAATATTGTTCAAAAGTCATTATGTGATGCTTTTTAAGGAGTAAAACAAGATGGGGATTGATACGTTTTTGAGTGACTGGGTCTGTATATGGGTGCAACTGGGGTCTTATAAGAGGCATTCTCAATAAGCAATAAATTGGATATTTCTTTAGTCCAGTTATAAGGCTAGACTTCCACATTTGGTGTGGAAATGCCAGTATCTCCATTTCACAGATGAGGAATAGAAACATGGGGTGTATGATTTACCCACTCAAGGTTGCAGGGAAATGTCTATACCAAATCAGTGCTCAGAGCACTGGATCACATGTTTTCTCCTCTCCTAAGGAAAGTCAGACAGGAGGGAACTACACTTCATTCTTTATTTTCTTAAAGGGGAAGGTTCAAATTGCGAAACTAAATTTATAATTGTGTACAGTACTTTTTCTACCATATGCAAAAATCTGTACTACAACGTGGGAATGACAAACTGTTCATAGTAACAAACAGCCCGGAAAACTCACTGCTTTGGAATTTTGACTGTTGTAAAAAATACGTCTCTCTGTCTACTAATTCAACATCAGCCACTTCATACTCAGCCAGACTTACATGGTACAAGGGTATGACTTACTCTGGAGCATTCATTCATTTTATGCACAGCAGGAAATCTTGTGGCTTGGAGCTGACCTGTAGGATCAACTTTCATATTCAACACTATGCAAATAAATAAATAAATAAATAAATAAAAATACGAAAAAGTCCACTCACACCATGGGAACCTGTTTTAAAGTGCCTAATCACTCATAATATATTGTGCTCCTGATTTTTCAGTCACTGGTGGTTTTCCTTTGGATTTTCCAGAACTGTTTGAGTGAGTAAAAGGAAATTCCTGTAGGAAAAAGCAAGACATCAGGCTCTCCTTTTGTCGCAAAGTTATCTTGCAACAGAATTTCAATCAATTTCATTAAAACTTACAAAGATCTGGAAGCCCACAAAACCTGCTCTGTATGATCAGTCTTCTTTCCTGTTTCATTGCTAACAACAGTCAGTATAACGTCAGCCCAAATAAGCGAGTTAAAGCATGCTCCTATAATTGCTGGAAGAAACCTACAGCAATATTTGTTCCCATAGTTGAAGTGCCAGAGCGCCAAAAACCTGGAGATCCAGATCCACCAGGAATTTAAAAGAGTTTCTCTCAGAACTGGCTGATAGTCCATCTGACCCAAGAGTTTCTAAATAATGGGGCTCAATGAAATCTCATTTTTTAAATAAATGCAGCTTCACTGGAAAAATTCTGGCCTGCTTTATCCTGTTATTCTTATCTCTGCATTTTCATTCAAAGCAGAAAAGCTCAGTGCATTCTGTTTTGCAGAAAGCTTAGGCTAGAAGTAGGGGGTGTCTGTTCCTGTTGTTGTTTTTATCTTTCCTCATTTTTATTGGTAAACTATCAGGCAGGATGTTCCCCCCTCCTGGTTTTAAACAGCTTAAACTGATTGTATTTCAAAAAAAATGCAGATGCCTATATCTTTTATAGGAGGAAAGTCATTAAATTTTGTAAATGTTAGGAAAAAAGAAACTGTGAATGATATTCTGGAAAGTGACGGCATCGTAAAATATGCACAATCTGGTCAAGTTCCAATTAAAAAAAATGTGTGAGCATAAACAACCTTTAAAAATAGCAATGTAAAATTTACGAGTGCAGAGTGAATTTGGAAGTTGTAGCCACGCCCAACCACATTTTCTGTTCTCATCAACCTGGTTTCTAATTCCGCATACATTTTACATTTGCTGACATTTTCATACACACAGAAACTTTCTGCAGTTGATGTGGAGAAGCACTGAGCCCTGAACAGCACAGAAAGGGATCCTTCAGTGGTGGAAGAACATTGTGCTGACACTTCCATCTCAATCTGGCAAACATTTTCATTCACTTTTGGTGCTTGTTGCCGCTACATCTTCCAACTGCTTGGGTACCAGTTACATAGGATGGACTGTTAGAGAGTGTTTAATTATTCACGTTTAAATAACTAACAAAGGGAAGCTAGGTGAGGTATCTACTAGACCCAAGGCTTTCTATCAGCACATCTTCCTTAATCGGCTGCTCCCTTGTGAGCATTTTTTGAGGCAAAAGATGGCTAAGCCTTTAGGAGTTGGTGGACTGGTTTTTCAGCCCTTTTAGGTCTCATGAAAGTTCCCAATCACTTTAATTCAAATCCTGAAATTAATGTCTGTCAGCATAATTAAATTTAACTGAAATTTGAACACCTTTTCATTCTTAAAATCTTTGTCCAACTGCTGTGTAGCCCTGAAGTTCCCTAGAGCATACAGATTTCTAACTTATAAACACCTTGGTTTCTCTGGCACCTGAAATTTTAATTCTGGGTGTCAGTGTGCGGTCAAGTGTTAACAATATTTCAATTGCCATTCATCAGCATGCTCCTGCATTACTGAGCTATTCCAGAAAGCCTTTCCTATGCTAAGATGGGAGACACCAAGGGCTATCAAAAACTTTAGCTAGCCAAAATTAAGCCATCACTTTAACTCATTCAGCCTGATGTGGAGAGACTAGAGCTGCTCTGTGTAACACGTAGATGTATAATTCTGTGTATTAGTCATTTAGCCAGAGTGAGGCAGTATAAATAAGAAAGTTATGACAACATAACTCCCAATGGCTAAAGCACTAATCTGAGAGGGCAAAATCCCTGAGCCTTGAACTAAAGAAACATTTATATTTTACATGAAGCAGTCTGGAAAAAAAACCTGTTAGTCACTTAAGTGCAGACCTGAATCCATGACTCTCCTTCTCAAATGAATGTACTAACCACTAGGCAGTCTTTTCTCCAATATTTTGACTCCAATGAACTATTAAATAATGTTAGCAAAACTGTACTTCTTCACATGAAACGCTGATTCTGCTCATCTTTCTCCTGAGAGATGAGTTTCAATGCTTTTGCCTATTTGTCTCCAAGTCTGTGTAAATACAGTAACAGCTAGACTGGTTATACCTCTCCCCAGTTACTGAAAGAGGAGGTTCAGGTACTTAGCTTAAGGCAGACCTGCAGTGTGCTAGTGCCTACTCAAGGGAAGGGTCTTACTCATAGTAGAAAGGGGAGAATGATCCCTCCCCTCTCCCTGCATTTCCCACCCCATCGGATTATACAAGTCCAAGTAATACTTGGGAGATATTTGGACCAGAAAAAAACAAACAAATAATTTTCTGCATATACCTTCAGCCTGGATTTCTGTCTTCTGCTGTTTCTCATGCAGTCAAGTATACGATGGTGAAGAATGAATACATGTACGAATACTGTATTTACATAAATACAAAAATAAATCCTGTATGAAGAGTCTGTTTCAGAAAGCACATTTTTTACTGTAAGTTTTAACTCCATTGGAGTTAGTTTAACATATTTCCTTAGTTTCGTGATTTAATTGCAACACTAAAAAAAACAGATATTAACATTGAATATCATCAAAATATCATCAGAATATCATCAAAAACAAGTGAAGTAACTGTTGGAAGTTAGTGGGGTGGTAAATAGGAGCCTGGTCAGAATTTCAGTTGGTACACAAGTGATCATAATCAGAATTTGATTTGGATTATAAATGGTCATTGATTTCTTTCCAAAACATCTCAGTTCCTCACCTCTGAAGAAAACTAAGCCAAAGTGTATTGATTTGTTAATTCAACACATGTTTATGAACTGTTTTGGCTGACCCAGATTTTTATGTTCTGGCAATTCAGCTATTAATTAGAGAAATATTGGACTCTTCTCTTGCCAAATGAAGTCAGTACCTGCCTCACCTTTGTTATCTATAATGGGTTAGAAAGACAAAGACAAAACCAAAGAGATATTGACTGCTGAATAGAAGCTGATCCTCAAAAGATGCAAGGATGTCTCTTTTCTGCTACATAGTTATGCCCCACCACCAACCCCAGTTCCTCCTTGGGTTGTGGGAGTTTTTTGGTGCTTTTTTTTTCCCACTTACCTCATTACCTAATACATCATTTTATCTTTCTATCCACCTCTTCATTCAAAGAATAAAAAAAATCAGAGAACACTGCTAACCAAGAGATCTGTGCTTATAACTAAAGAAATGAAGATTCCAAAGAGAGCCTGCTAGGAAACAGTGCAGCTCTCGGTGGTGCAATGTTTTGCTGCCTCCTCACGTGATGAGAGAAATCACATTTTGAAGAATACTTTCCACACAAGGCATTTTTCTTCCTATCCTCTTCATTCGCACCACCTGCTTCAGGAAATATATATTTTCCACATACTGCTCAAATGAACTAATCTATTTTCACTATGTGTCCTTTTTGGCAAAATATCTACAGTATTTTCTTTCATAAAGACAAATTCTGTTCTTTTGATATTTTCCCCCTTCCTTTTTCTTTTTTATTAATAAAAAAATATGATCCCTTATTTCCTCCTCGGGGGGGGGGGGGGGGGATGGGGGGGGGGACGGAGGGAAAAAAAAGAAAAAAGCAAGAGCAAGAGCAAGGAAAAAGTAAACAAAAGAGAAACCGTATTGAAGCCTGCAGAAATTTAAAAATCTCGTGCCAGAACCCTAACTGTCTTAAAATGGCTTAGCTCATTGTCAATCTCTCTGTGAATATTTAATTGTTTAGTGTCTTTTGCAATGATGTTTCCACAGATAGCATAATGAAGGAAAAAATGCCATTTTTTTATCATTTGGACTGAAACTGCCAATGCTGCACCAGCTAGGAAAGGTGGATTTCCATTCAGCTTCTACTGAAGGGTCTTAAGTAGAGCTACGTCCGTGGGAGACCCAGATTCCCAAACAAAACTACATTTCTTATCAATGCAGAAGCTATTTTGCAACAAGAGTTCTGTATAACTTCTCCATCAGCATGTGCACTTATCCATTCATCTTTCCAAGCGTTCTTTGGTTTTTTTCAGGGACAAAATCCTTCTAGGTGAAGAATCTATTTCCAGAATTCAAGGCAGACTTTAGTGGATTTTAAATTTTATTTTATTTTGATTCCCCTCCTTTCCTCAGGTTCTGTAGGTCTTTTAGTCTCCTTTCTGCTGATTCCTGGTCTTAAGGGCCAGAGAGATGCCTCAGTCCTATGATGCTTCACTGATTTTCAGCTCTTCCATACACTTTATGAGTTTCATCTGAATATCTAAAACAAATTAATTAAGGTCAATAGTGCAGAGATATATCTGTGAGGGGAGGGGGGTTGTTAGGGTGTTGTCAGTTTGGGGTTTTTGTTTGCTTTTGGTTTGCTTGAGGGGGGTGTGTGGTTTTGGTGGGGTTTTTTTCTTCTTCTTCTTCTTCTTTGGCTATCCTTGTTCTGAAAAAGGAAACTAAGCCGTAGGTCTACCTCTCTGATCCTGTTTCGTATAGTTCTCCTGAGGTACTGGGAGACAGCCTCTGGCTCCATCCAGTTACTGTGCTCTGTTTGATTCATTACCTCTCTGGGGTTTCAAAATCCCCAAAACTCATGCCAGGGATTAAAAGACCTCTGTGTAATGTCCTGAGTTATTTTACTAGTTTCTTAGTAAACTCTGGATATTTGGTATCTATTTTCAAAGGCTGACCCTTGATACACTCAGCATCAATAGGGAGAAGACACCAGAAGTGGAATTCATAGTGGTCTGAAAATATATACGTGAAGGACAAAAAGGCGTAAGCTTTTCATCACTCAAGGAGAAATTGCATGCCATAATTACACTAAGGACATCATCTGACATTAAAATGTCACATATATTAGGAGAGAACCCAGAGAGGGAACTTCCATTAAGTGCTGGACTCATGATTTTGTCTTTCAAGGACTAAATTGCCATATACTTGGGATTGTCATGCACAAATTCTTTAGTCTGATTTCTACTGGTATCAGAATTTGAACTTGCCCAGTTTAAGAAGCAAAGCTGAAGATTTCATCTTATTAAAATGAATTTCTGCTACCTTTATCTTCATTTAAGTGCTTCATTTTATTCCAGATTTCATTTGTTTTCTTTGTCCTCAGGTCAGCAACAGAGGGAACATACAGATTGTAAATGCTGCTTGATTTTCTTTCTAAATAGATGTGTTCCCATAAGATGTTTCTGTTATAATAGAAGTAGGGCAGAGCAGCAATAGCTTAGAAGGTGAAAAAGCCCAAAGGTGTAGCTATCTGAAGGGAATGGCCAATTGTTACAAGCATGAATCTGTGATTTTGTACATTTGAGTTAAGTCTCTTTTCAAAAAAGCACTGGCAATAGTTAATGTTTGAGCTGGATCCAGTTTAATACCTTGCAGACACCTTTTCAGACAGCATCTGTCTTCCCCTGCAGGATGCCAGTAAAACAGGTAGACAGTCTCACTTCTGAAGCAAAAGGAGCACTTTGGTATTTTTACTATTGCCTTCAGAAAGACAGATCTTCTGACACTCGAATTTACCCAGCGGAAAAGGGTATGGAAAAAGCTATCATTTTGTCCATGCCTGAGTTTAATACTATTGCTCGTGACTATTGCTCATTACCAATGTCTGGGTGCTTTCCGTAGAAAAATACTAGGAACAAAGACACCAAGGGAATTTAAGGATGTTAATGTTTCTCTCATTTGGTGATTGTTTCTTTCACAGTTTGCTACTGGAGCTCTCAAACTTTTGTGAGGGATTGGAGTTGGTCTGAGTTGTGGCTAGAAATGGGAATCCATATTTATAACACTGGTTATTGCTGGTTTGGGTTTTGGGGTTTTTTTTTTCAGGCAGAAGGACACTGTTTCATATGTTAATGACGATGCTGTAGTACGAGTCTGTGAAGGCTACAGTCAGGACCACATGTACTTGGAAGGTCAAATTTTATCTTTCAGTGTCGATGTGCTAAATGGATGTTGAGAGTTGGAGGCACAGCACTCTGCATTTGATACCTTCCATATATCCAGCGAGACACAAAGGTAAAGGGTCACAGCGGGCTAAGGGAGCATTCTCAATGTACCGTGTAAAGTTCACCTGTGGACAGCTTCCCTCTTTTTGAGCACAGGTCCCAGTGAAAGCACGCTAAAATCCGTGAGAGCCTTTCTCCTGCCTTCAGAGTTCTTGGGATACTAGAGGACATGCCTTTAAATATTATTAATGACGCAAATGGGCCTAATATCACTTCCCCACATGAACCATTAAATACTCCTGGCAACAGTAAGGATAGCTAATATAACGAGAAATGTTTTCTTTCTTTCACATAAAAACAATGGGAATGTCTGTCATGGATTATATGAGTCTCTAAAGACAAGAAATATAGAAGGGTGCATTAAGGAATGTATGGTACTAAGAAACTGTAAGGCGTGGGTAAAGCATACTTTCTGCACTTCCATACACAAATCCCTTCCTCCCCACACCCAGTTCCCACCCCACTTTCTTTGTTCCAAAATAAGTTGTCAAAAAAGAGGAAAGACGTCTGAAACATCACTAAGGAGAGGAGCTCATGAACACAATTCTGTTGTGCAATGAGCAGCAGCGTGGGTTGTTACACCCATGTCTCAGCCAAAGGCAGGAGGGAACATCAGATTTCATGCTGATACAGAGCAGAACAAAAGCTTGGCAATGAAGATGCAGCTCGTAGGAAGATCAAGGATGCAACTGTCTTGGATCAGGCTCAACAAAGCAGATGAAGAATTGTTCCTGATTTCTGTATTTGGTTGTGAAAAAGTACAAATGGCTTTTAGAAAAAATGATTATCCTTGTAGGTTAAATAGGAGGAAAATCCACTAGTAATTATTTTTGAACTGGTATTCTAGAAGGAGCAAAATGTAGATAATTTCCAGAAGCTGATTTTAATTTTGAGACATATATTAGGTATTACTGTCTGATTTGGGTTTGCCCAATAAAGGTGTAAATACTTATGCTGCATTAAAAAAAATCAAAGTTCAACATGTCTAATATTTAAATCCTTACTGAAAGTGAAAGTTTCCTTCCTTGGAAATTAATGGTGGTGAAAACAGAAATAGGATCATAAAAGCAATGAGATCTGAAAAATATGGGATTCTCTGTGTACTTTATGTGAAAACAAAATCTGTGAACTCTCCCACAAAAGTTATTTGACATATTTGGCAGGGGTTAAAGGCAATGCATATCCACCATTATCCAATGTGAGTCATAGCAGAACTGAATGTGACATGATTCAGGTCCTTTTGAATGGATCAACATCTCCTGCAAAATTTTCAGTTGTGATTTGTGGTTGTTCAATTTTTTGAAGGAAATGGAAAGCTCATTTTAAGCAAGTTTGGGAGTAAAAGGGAAAAATACAGATGCAGGGGCATTAATCTGCTGTGGATAACTTATGTATCTTAGGGTCCATATTTTAAGTAAATGTTCACTGCATCATTAAACTTGGGCATTTACAGTATGCATCAAAAATAGAAACTTTGTTCAGTCAGAAAAGGCAAAGATTTGCAAGACAGGGTGTAAAATAGCACAATTCCATTGATTTCCATGGAGATGCAGCAATTTACATCGTCTGGGAGTATGGCCCAGAATCTCCTCAACGAAAAATAAAGTCAAAATGTGAATATAGAAAAGCAGGAATCTGCCTAACTTCTTTTGACTTTGAGAAGGTTACAGACAAGGTTGACAGTGTCAACACATACAGCATGATTTATCTGGAGTTTCAGAAAACCCTCAATAAAGTTCCACATGACAGGCATCTGTTTAAGCTTAAAGCTACAGGGATCCAGGATAAGACATGGAAGTGAATAAAGAAATAGTTAAAAAACAGAACACAAAAGCTACCTGCATGATGAGCTAGACTGCTTCCCCGACAAGGTTGATAACGGCAATGTTTATGACATAATTGTGTTAGTTCTTGTAGTTGCAGGAGACATCTGAAAATGTTTATTGCAAAAGGATAAAGAAGAGGGGGGGAAAAAGGAGCGGGGGGCAGGGGGGAGAAAAAAGGGAAGAAAGGGGAAAAGTTGCTAAAAAACTTGAGCAAGATAATTTTCTATTTAAACTGACCCTGGACTTGCTATTGTTTTACCGATTTTTGCAGCATGTGATCAAGAAGGGTCGTAGAAAATAAACATTTGCAATGAAACAGGAAAGGAGTTTGCCAGCAGCTGAGTGGAATGCAGCTGCTTAAATGCAGCCAAGCTACAATCAGCTCCAAGCTGAGAGCTTGTTATAGCGGAGGGAGGGGGATACAATCAGGCTGGATCTGTAGGGAGAGCAGACTCCCCTTTGATCTTCTTTCGGCTTTCATGCATGTATAAAAAATGCAAATAAAATAGACCCACCATTTTCTGTAAATTAAAAGAATTCCCACCCCCACCCCCAAATTACCGAGCCATATTTTTTCCATGTGCTTTCAAACAAATTAAAACAGCTTGAAAAAAAGGGACTTAAATATATTGAATGCATAAAAGTGGGAGTTCTGCATAATCAGCTTCCAGGAGTTCTTAAATCTCTGTATATAAACTGTTTAAAAGTAAATTAAAATTATTCCTTAATGAAATACAAATCTGAAGTCACTTGAATAACTAATCGTTTTATGACCCATGCAGTGAATTTTTAATGCTTGCCTCTACCTGATTATTTTAGATATGTCTGTGTTGTAAATTAAAAGCTACATAAATCATTAATGTGTTGATACAGATCAGTGAGCTGACTACACTGTATCTGATTTCTCGGGACATACAGTGTCTGATTCACCTCATCCCTATTTTATGGAGTCCAGCTTTATTCCACGTTTGTTCTTGGTTAAAAACTTATTTGAAAAATTGAAATGGACTTTGTATAGGATTTACAGCAGTGAGGTTACCCACAACTTATAGACCTGCAGTTTGCAAAAAATCTACCACAGGTAAAGAGGCTGTTATTTCTACAACAATTACCCTGTACTTGCAGAAAGCATTTTATCCACGGTGCTCAAATTGTTTTGCAACCATTAATTAAGTCTTATAGTTCACAAAACCCCTTCGAGGTAGGTAACTATTAGGATTTCTATCTGCACCCTAGTAAACTAGGATGGAGCCATTGATCACTTAAAATGGGAATGGATTTGGGAATAGAAGCCAGGTGTCCTGGCTCTTAGTTGCCTGCTTCAATGGCTAGAAAAAAACCACCCTCCCATATGAGTAAAAAGCGTGTTTTAAAAATACAAGTCCTTGAAGTGAAGGAGAAAAAAATGAGATCTGTAAAATATTTAAAACTCATGGACTATTGAAGTTGGCACGTTTGTACGTGGGAATTTGCTGAAAGGAGAAAAACAAGCCCAGCGGAATAGCATTTTACCTTTACCTGGACCAGTACC
>JAVJGI010000057.1:7577769-7593685 GCA_035590275.1 Ibycter americanus | reverse complement strand
TTGAGAGACTTATTGAGACTGGAATCTGTTCCCTTATATTATCAATATGGAAACCTGCAATTACCTCTCTAAAAGATAACAAAGAGCCTGTCAATCCTCTTTCTTTATCCTTGTCTGATCTGGATTGCTGATGTGCTGTTTTTTGCAGCATCTGATGTATGTTAATTTATAGAGTATGTTTGTGACTTCTGTTGATAAGGACTCATTTATTTTTGTTTGATTTCTTGTAAGCTGACCAAGGGGTGAAAAAGCCTCTTTAACCCGTTCTACACATGTATTGCCCACTGTGTCAATGGTGCTATTGGGGAAAAAAGAAAAGCAACACATAAAGGCTTGCAGACAGAAGAAAAAAAGTCCTTCATGTGTTTGAAGTGTAGTGTTGATAGCTTTTTTTTTTTTTCAAATTATTAGCAGTGGTTTCCCAACGTTTTTAGGTTTATATGATGAAATCTATATGGGTCTAGTAATTATGCTGAAGTCCGTAATAAAAGTGCCTACAGATTTCCATAGGAGGTGGAATTCACAACTTTTAAAACCAGGAGGGATAGTTACACAGTTTGCTTTCAGCTGATAGATAAAGTTAACTGTAAGTTTTTACCCAGTGATCCTTGCAAAGGGAAAAGTGTGTTCAGCTTGGATTTATAAGTGAGCACAGTCAAGCTGAGCAATACGTGGTACAACCAAGGCCGGTCTCAGCAAGAGCTCTTAACAAGAACAGTATTAATTGTTCTGGCAGTCAATGGCTAGTGGAGCTCATTTATGCAGTAAATACCATTAAAAAAAAACACCATCTGTACTTCAGAATTTAAATACAAACAGACAAAGGCTATTTTGAGTCGATTTATAAACTACCCTGAAACTGAAAGCATATATATGCTACCAAAATAGCCCTCAAATCTATACTTCATTTTTTCTGGCATTCATTTTTTGTTTGCTTGTTTTGTTACTATTTTTGTTACTATTTTTGTTACTATTTTTGTTACTATTAGCGTTGATATTATTTCTTCTTCTGGTCCAGAACGTCTCAACTTCTCTTACAGTTCACCTCAAGATCCAGCACTTGTTTGGGCTTTTTTGTTTGTTTTTTTTAATTTTGTTTTGTTTTGTTGGGGGGGGGGGGGGGGGGGGGGGTGTGTGTGTGGATTTGGGTTTTTGTGGGGTTTTTTGTTTTGGTTTGTTGGTGGGTTGGTTTTTTTTGTTAGTCATCTTCGGTATGTTGGTGTTCCTCCCAGTGAACTCTTTCAGGTGACAATTAATTCTTTCCAAGCACAGAGTGGCACAGAACTAATGATATTTTACTTTCTGTGGATTTGAGTCTAGCAGCTGATTGACATTAACATCTAAAAGGCATGAATTTCAGTTGAAATTCTTGTTCTGTCTGGAGTATTTACAATATATCTCTCATGTAGATTTCCTGATGTGTCTCCAGTCTTGCTGGAAATAGCTATAGAGACTGCCTTGTCTGTCTGCTGCTTATTTTTATAAGACTTAAGCCCTCCTAATCATCTCCTTGCAGAGTATCTCTTCATTGATTATGGAAGGAGCCTATGGTGAGTAGGGACTTGAGTTAATCATTTAAAGTTAGGTAGGATGAATCCAGGTCCTAATCTCCCATTAATTAGTTAATGTAAATAATGAAGATAATAGTGCTTCTCTGGGTCCCCAGCAAGTGTGACGGTGGTGGGAGTTAAGGAACAAAGCTAGAGCAGGCCAGACAATGCTTTTACCTAATTTTATAGTTATATTACCTGTACCTCCAGGGAAACCATCTTCAAAACTAAAGTGACTTTCTTGTCCTCCAGCAGGAATAAAACCAACAGGAGCAGAGATTCCTCATAGGATCATAAGTCACATCCACAGTCATGTTATTCTCAGAAATTATATTTTTGGAGGAACATATTTACACTCCTTATGTGCCTTATCCTAGTTATATATGTGCATATATATGTGTGTGTGTGTATATATATATATCACTTTTAATAGGAAAACAAAGATAGGACACTTTTCAAATCTTCTCATTAATATCAGCTTCTAATTTATTTCTTCTGCAGCTATTTTGCAATGTTTTCAATGAAGCTGCACTCCAATTTGTCTTATAATAGTGACAATAATTATGGTTTAGGTTGGTTTTTTCTTTCTTTTTCTAAAGAATCTAGGTGTCCCCAAGGAGTTTATCTCCCCTTCCACACACACATATAGAATCCCCTCAAGCACCAAACACTTCTTGATTCAGAACATTTTGCAGTGCTTTCTTCCACAGTGTAGCGCTGGCAGAGCTATTAAAAGCAGGATCACACAATGTTCTCACACACAAGAAGGCAGCATAGAGGATCCTACAAAAACAGAATAGTGAGTTTAAATGAGAGTTTAAACAAAGCAACTTTGACAGAAATACATATTTCATGGTACTGAAACCTTGAAATTTTTGGTGTTGAGGCTGTAAATGGCGTAAAATTTTGGCAATATTTTCTTCACTGGAGGTAAGCTAGATTCTTTCTATGAACAAGTCCAGTCTGAATTCCTGCTTGAATTCAAGGGCTTTTCAAATACATCTTTATGGTAATTTCAGCCATGTCTTGTTCCTAGTAATGTAACACCTGCTTGGTGTTTTAAGGCCTTGATCCTTAGCTGACAGAAATCAGCGTAGCTCCATTGAAATAATTTTACTTCAGCTATAGCATTCACATCCAGTTGATAGTACTCTTGCAAGCTCCTGGTGAATATTGGTGAAGTCTTTTATCAAACTTTTTGAGATAAGTAGCTGTTGGGAGAAATTTCTAAAAGGTAAATTTCAAACCCTAATTCCCCTTGACTTTTACTGAATGTCAATGAGACTTTGAGTCATACATTCAGAAATAATTGGATGTTGAAAGAAAAGAATAGGCAGCTAGTGATATTCGGGGGGGGGGGACGTACAAAAAAAGAAAGGAAGAAAGAAAGAAAAAACTCCAACTCCACAACCAAAACCCGTGCAAGTGGCCAAACCCAAAATTATGCTACCTTGTTGCTGCGTAATAAGCAGGTCCAAAGTGTCACGGCAAAATTCTCTAAAAAGGCTAAAATTCATTTTTAGGGCTGCTTTAACACTCCTGGACATTTTTGCACCTACCTCATGACTGAACTCAGCTGGAATGCATAAAAAAGAAAGCATTTATCTCAATGAAGTACCCTGTTTATGATGCTTTCTCAAACTACCATTAATGCACAAGGTGTGGATGTCTATCTCAGATGATTCAATCATGGCATTGGGTTGTTGAACAAAATCCCCGAGTCTTTCAGCTATAAGATATAAAGCATGGAAATACTCTGGTGTCATGACCTATTCAAGACATTTCAGGGCACAGAATAAATACTTACTAATTGAAGCACTTTTGCCAGATTATGGACTAGCTGGCTGATATGAGTGCCCTCTCTAAAAAAGAAAGCCACTACAGTTGTCTGCTCATTCTTGCAACTGCTTTGACATGTAGGTTTTTATTTTCTCCTAATTAGCATTTGAAAAGAGGTCAATGGTCAAAAGGGTGATGCCCAGACTGAGTGGTGGACCTGTGACCTGCTGGATGCTGCAGTACACTGTGCGAGAGGTGCCCATCTGCCACATGCTTCCAAATGCCAGGACAGAGTTCCTGATACAGCTGATGCAGACAGATGAAGCTGAGAAGTTGTTGCCTTGATGAGAATCCAAACAGAGTGTGTGTTCTGGGACCTGGGTTAAGGGAACACGTCATGAGGTTGTGGTCAAGACCACCTGCAAAGGCAGCTCTCGGGACACACACTCCCGCTTCATCCTGTGGAGGGAACAGAGAATGGCTCATCGTAGTGTGGCATTCCCTGGGAGATGTTATGGATCTCTTTTCAGAACGGATAAAATCTTCCAGCATGGACTGAGCTGTAGATAGATAACCTTTGGCACAATAGTGTAACCTGTGCTGAGGAGTCATCCACCCAGTGCTACCTTCAGCTCCACAGTCTGTGCTCTGAGGGCTCAGGCGGCCCTCCAACCCTGATGGATTAGCAGTATTAAACACCAGCCAGGCAGGCTGACAGCAGTCTTACGGCTTTTTTTTTTTTTTTTTTTTTGAAATTGGTTGGAAACAGAAGTGCTGAGGTACTAACAGACTGACTCCTGTTCTTACCTCTGCCATCAAGAGTGGTTTCAAAGAATGTTTATCAATATGGTGATAGGCTCTTTATATATATAAATATAAATATACATATATATATAAATCCTAATGTGGGATGGCCAGTGCAAGGGGAGGTGGCCTTTTCCTCAGAAGGACCTTCCCCCTTCACCACATGGAGTCCTGACTAGCATTCCCTCCAAGGGTCCTGTATAGCCATACAGCATCTCCTTTCTTGGCTGGCTGCAAGGGATGGACAGATCTAAGCACCTGAGTGGGCTGGTTTGGAAGCACCATAGAAGGGAGGGGGACAGATGTAAGCAATATTGTGGTTGGCAGTGCTGGACAGTTGCATCTTGGTGTTGGAGAGCCTTGGTGATGGTGTGTGGTGATGGTGGCAGTACAACTCTTCTTCTATGCCTCTTCTTGCAGACAGCATATTGGTCAGGTAGACCAGTCTGAACCAGCAGGTTATTTATTTTTTTATTGGTTGTTCACAAGAATTAATGCATTCATAGTTACATTTTCATAGACCCATTTTTGTATAGTGTCACTTTTTAAAATGATTACAAATCACTTTGAAAAGATTTGAGTGACATGGCCACTGAAATCTGTTAGAGCTTCCAGAAATTTCACAAACTTGGTTTTCATGAGTTGAATGTTTCCATTTCAAGACAGCACCTAATATATGCATACTCTTTAATTAATATCAGTGGTTGTAAACAGATCTAATTCTTTCTCATATAACTCGGAAGCTTTCACATACAGCATTTCTAAAATAAATTCATATTCTGTCAAGGTGAGAGAATATTTGTTATGTTTATACCATTAAATATGAATGAAGTCTTATCAATTGTAAGCAATCAAGAGCATGAATTTCAGTTAAATCCTACAAAAAATTACAAAGTCTTTCTAATTTGGGTGGTCTTCCTGAAGAAATTTAAATTATAATTAATCAGGATTAGTAACAAAGAAACCATGAACAAAATTTGAATTCTAAAGGAAATACAAGTAAAATAATAATAAGATAAACTGCTGACACCAAGACTGACATTTAAGCAGTAATCCTCACCATTGAATATTTGATACTGAGATAATTAAATGTAAAATCAGTTATATAGCCTAAATGAAAACCAAGGTGTACAATAGCAACATGTCTTTTTCACAATATTGCAGTTAGATAAATAGAAAGTATAATAGAAAGTGTTCTGCATTTCTAGGTTTTGTTTTTGGTTTGGGGTTTTTTTTTGGTTTTTTGGAGTTTTGTTTTTGGTTTTGTTTTTTTTTTTTTAAATTTATGTTAGCTGTATGCCTATCCACACTGTTTTTTCAAAGTCCTTCAAGTACAGGAAAAGCCTGAAAGGTTTCGATAAGCTCTAGACTAAACTTTCATGAGTGTGAGCGTTAAATTTATCTACGTAGGCTCAGTAAGTTAATGTGGTGTGCTACAAAGTAAGAGTGAGAACTTTTTTGCAGCTAATTTCATTATTTTGATGGAGAATCTTGAGATGCTTATTTTAACAGCTAGGGTAGCCAGCAGAAAAACATGTTAACTAGCGATTGCCCATGCTGATCACTAACATTAACACAATACAGATAATGCCACACTAAAAAAAGGAGAAAAAAAACCCCATAAAAAATGTGCAGTCATGCTCAGATTTCTGGCACATTCAAACTCTCAACTTTGGAAAAAAAAAACAATCAAAAAAACAACAACCAACCAAACAACAACCAAACCAGAAATGTGGTTAGGCTTATGTTCTTAAATATTAGATTACAAAAACCTTAATCACACTTAGAGTCACTTCTTAGACAAGCAGCTACCCTGGAAATAGAAAAATTACTTGTGTGAATAAGTACTTTCCAGTGCAAATAAGGAATTCACAGTTTGGCCCTGTGGCCATTTTTTAGAAATATTACCTCTGAGTGTTAGATATGATTCCTCACAATAATTGTAAGCTGTATATACAATGGCCCAGATGACTAAAATAGCAAACCTGCATCTTCAAGCCTCTACTTAAAATTCAGCAACACTAGTGAATGTTAAAACTATGAAATATATTTGAGGCTAATGTACAAATACTCAGAATTCACCTCATTTCAGTGCTGTGCATGACACGTTTTACATCAATGGCATTTTTCTTATAGCTACATATAGAAATGTTTGTCAGCTCTGAATGGAGGTTTTGTTACTTATTTCCTGATCTGTTGGGTCTAAAACATGCTCTTGGGAGGAATAGTAGAAGCTGATTTGATTTGTGTCCTCAAGGGAAGTGGATGGATTGCGTATCTTTCATCCTATCAGGGAGTAGCTAGAATATGTCCTATTTTTCTAGTGCCTTAACTGGGAGCTGTACTTAGTGACCGCGCCGAGAATGGCATGGTGGGAGTGATTGACTGCTCTGAGTTGGGAGGCATGGATGCTGTCCTGATCTTTAGCTCTTAGAGAACTTTTCCCATGGGGAAAACTAACTAGGTTGGTCAGAAATCAAAAGTGTTTTCCGGTTTCCAGTTGCAGTTTATTAAGTACTGCTTAAAATTACTAGCTACTGTGTGTAGGTAGGGGTGCTAAGGTGCGTTAATACTGTGCAGACATTATGAGCATGGAGTGTGCCAGTCAGCTAACAAATGTATTGAAGGGTTTATACTTCTAACACTATTTCTTCCAAGAAAATAATAAATACAAGAGGTTGGATGTTCTTCAAAAGTTCTGACATGGTTTTCTTGACAGTAGAGGGCCAAATGACAACGGAGTATGATTTTGCTTGGGGGGTGGGGGTGGGATCATTAGGTATTTATGATTCACATATGATAATACATATTTTTTGCCCTTTTTTCAAAGTGTTCATACTGACGAGTTTCTTTTATTTTGGGTGTATTTCTTAGCTTTAATGTTTTGGTTTTTATAAGTGTAATTATACATTATGAAGGACAATTATTCTATATGTCAGCAGAACCATTGTTTTGTGAAAACTATTTCAAGGAAAAATATTTGTTTGTTGGAAATGAAAATGTTTGTCATTTTAAAAAGTCGATTTTTCAATTTGTGGGGGTTTTGTTTTCCAAAGTCTGCTTAGCAAATTAATGATATTCTAAAAAAAACAAAAAACCAAACAACAAAACAAAACAAAAATCACAAAAGCACAAAAAAAGGAAAGAAAAATGTGATTTGATTTTGTTTCTTGTTTGAAAACCTGAAAAGTATATAGCTGGCATTTCTCAATCCACATCATAAGTTCTGATTCTTCATGTGCTTTTGTGTAGTTACAGTCATTTATGGAGCTAAGCTGCACAGCTTTTATAGCCTTCTGTTTTATCACAGGAGGAGAGTATGTGTGCAAGTTGGAGACTAGAAGGGTTGGAAAATAATGAGAACATTTATTTCTACTCAGGAAAATGTCTGATCTTTTCAAGAAGCAACAAGCAGTCTTCATCTTGCAAATGTGTAAAGTAAATCACAGTTTTGTCTATCTGTCTGCTTTTTTGTCCCCTCTCCCACTTTCTAGTCCTTCATCCACCATGTTGTTCTCGAATGTGCTATAAAAACCTAAGACAATTCCAAAATGTTCAGAAGACTCATGTAAGCATTAGTACATTTAATCCACTGAAAAGTAGAAGACCTTCAAGGGAGAGTTCATTACTGGACTAGGATCATCAGAAGCACGAAGGGGAAAAGACAAACAAACAAAAAAATTACTGAAGGGACTTGCAGATCGGACAAAGAAGTTAGATCTTAGCTAAAGGAGTTGGAACAGAAGTTCAGAGAAGCAGAAGCATCTCTTTTTTAGGTCCTTTTGATCCTTATTTTGAGATCTTTATTTGATCTAGGAAAAGAGATTGTATCTCCTGATTTCACACAAAAAAAACCCCAACAACAAAAAAACCCCAAAACAAAAACAAAAAAAAAAGGTGTACAGGACTCTAGTACAGCAGAGATATAAAAAGAATGTGTTTCATGGGTCATTTTTGGGCTAATGCTAGCAACAAAGTAGAAATCCCTTTCCTCTTTGAAGTGCTCTAATCCCCAAATTGTTAGAAACATTCAGTAGTTGTTCTTATTCATTGAAAAATTGTTGATTTCCATTACATGAGTTTATGGCTTTAACTCACAGTAATCTCAGTCTCTAATTGAAGAAATTATCACAATTAGGGACAATAGCAACTCTTTTGGTAGTTGAAAGCCTGAAAATTGCAAAAAAAGGGAGATTTAGACTCATCCCAGATGACTTTAAGGCACATTACTGAGTTGTCTAAATTAAATATCTAAATGTCGTTTCCCTAGACTCACTGCATAGTCAATCGAGACAGACTGGGATATCTCAATATTGATTTCTCCTGTGTATCATCCAAAATATCAGTTTAGAACTGTTTAACTCTCAATGCTCACAACCGAGGAGACATACAGAAGTTATGCTCTTAACCTAAATTCCTATTAGGTGCCTAATGTTAGATGGGATGAATGTGGGTTCCTTTCTGCCCTTCACCCCCCTGTTCATAATGACATTACCTGACTGGTTGAGATAGTGGTGGATGGGAAAATATTTCAGGAAGTTCATCCTGTCATGATTTGTTCTGCAAAGAAATAACCAGACATCAGTTTTTGAGGTGAATGGGTTTGTATGTACTGCCAGAATCAAATGAACTGAAAAAATAAAAATAAAAAATCGTTCAGATTTCAACGTATTATGTAGACGCAGACAATTTTAATTTGTTCTTTGCCCCCTCTACTATTGTTTGAGATGTCTCATCTCGTACAATGATGTTACACAAGTTTCGCTACAGTTCTTTTTTTAAAGGTAGAGATAGCAAAATGTCAGCCATTTGATTATACAGAACTTGCCCTGGCTTCTCTTCCAACTTTTGTCTAATATTAGATAAAACACATGACATGTTCAGATAATGGCACAGTGTACTATGGCAGGATGTTATAGTGAACAAATGTTATTTCCTATTATCCAGCCGATCTTGAGATAACTGGGGCTCTGTGAATAAACTTTGCTTAAAAAAAAAAAAAAAAAAAAAAAAAAAAAGAGGGTGGTGGTGGGAGAAATTGCATGGTCCACTTTAAAATCTAATTCAGAAAAGGTCCCTGTGATTCATCCTTTCCAGCTCCAAGGCAAACAGTGAGATTGGTAGCACATTCATAATTCAACATGGTTAAATGCCAAGGGCCGAACAGAGAGCACCCTCCCGGCCAGCACGAGCAGAATGACATTCATGGTTGATTCAGCTCCTTGCAGCAAGCTGTGTAATTGGAAAAGCCAAGGGAAATGACCCCAGCCTCTGTGTCCTGCTGATGTCAAAATACATTCGTATCACTCTGACAAGTGGCTGGTTTGGTGGCTTCCTTAGAACTGGAGGCTGAGAGGAAAGGTAAGAGCTTGTAAGCAGCCTGAAATAGCTACGGCACAGGTAGGGGATATACTATAGAGTAAACGCTTTGTAAGGTTTGTGCCTGGGTTTTGAAAAGGATTGAGCAAAACAGGCTCGGAAGAGGACACCTATTTAGTGTAATTTGGTGTTTAATTACACTGGATGATATGCACCAACGTGCTTAAAGACACTTGCTGTACTTCATAAATGTGTAGGCACTGCTGTAAAGCTGATCAGTGTGATCAATAGAAATGGATAGGATATTTGAAGATGCTGACACTGTATTCAAATCTAAAAATTATGATCTTTAGTTTCTCTGGATGGGGAGGAAGGGAAAATGATAATGTAGGACGTGTGTGGGAAGATCTGAAGTTCTGTATCATTTGGGGCATTCAAACCCCTTCAAGGGACCGTCTACGGCAAATACTTTTCCAGTCAGATCACTAACACAAAATATAATTTAGCTAAACAGTGTCCAGTCAGGACTTTAAAAGTAGGTAGTATTACCTACTTAGTAATAATGCATTATTGATAATATATTTTATTAATAATAATTAATATAATAATAGTATTAATTATGTATTATTATTAATACATGCACATAATCTTGCTCAGCTGGATTTTTCCATCTGTTAAAAGAAGAAAATGAACAGTGTTGAACAAATGAAGAAATTGGTTTCCATTCATTTGTTCTGAGCTATGGACTGTCACTTCCACAGTGAACTGTGGAATGAGGGTCAGCTGCATTTATACATCATTTAAACTGTTCAGATATTTTTGTGGGAGGAAAGAGTGCCTAGCAAATTGTGTTCTTTAGTGTGTTCCTGCCACTCAGTATCAGTTCTTTCAGAAATTTATTACAGAATGCGTCCCCATGGTAATCTAAAGGACACTCTTTTCACAAAGCTTGGCTCAGTCTTGGTACTTTAATATATTTTTTTTTTTTTTTTTTTTTCCCTGAGTATTTCAGTTTTTATAAGTTTTACTATAAGTATGCAGCCAGTACAATTTGAATGTAATAGTTGAAGATATGTGGTCTTATGCTTCATTTAATTATATCATTTGCAATGCTGATTGTAAACATGAAATGCTTAATATGTGTTCAGATTATTTTTGTCTCTCATATTAATTCAAGTGAATTATTTTTGTTTATGTCATTGGTCAGAAATCTAGTTCTCAAAAAGTGTTCCACATTCTCTAGGTCCCTTATTAGAAATAATCCCCCTAAATAATTAAATTAGTAGGAGTTCCATATTGGGCCACAGAGCCATAACAAAATACACTCAATTCCTGGCCAACCTCTTTTTTTTTTTTTCTCTCATACAAATATTTAAGTGTAAATATGTAGACACATACACATTATTGTTGAACCTTGTTTCTCAACAGCAGTTGATCTGAAGTGTTTGTCTGCTTCACTTAGTAACATTTTACAGATTTTCACCCGTGTATGTGCTTGAAGAGACGTCTGATAGCAATAGTGGTTTTGTATCTTGTTTATTAGTATAATTTTCTTTTTTTCTTATGTTTGTCCAGTATTAGGGAAATCATTCAGTGATTAACTGATGTCACATCTTTGACCTGTGCTTTTCTTGCAGATGTGTCATACACACATCACTGTTGTTACCTGAATTATGATGGCCTAAGGACATTGCAGTGGAGATGACAGCTAATAACTGTACAGGGTTACACTAAGACATTGGCCCTGCTCCAGAAAAGTTACAAAATATGAAGATGAAACTTTTTAAACTGCTGAAAAAAGTTATTATTGGCTTTGCCTTTTCCTATACCAGTAGTTCAGAAAAGAGTTAAGATTTCTCTTCAGTTTAGGAAAAAAATGAATTTTGCTCCCCAAGGGTGAAGGCTTAGACCTGTCCAGGAACAGAACATTTTAAAAAAGCTGTGGTTAGAGTAGAGTTGGAATGGGGAGCAGGGGAGAGCTCTGGAGAGTTAAGTAAACTTAAATGTTTGCTCTTAGTGTCTTGTTCTGGCTCAGACACCTGATCTAGATCTTCAGATAATGTAAATTGAAACAACTCAATTTTAGCAAAGGCATGTATTTACACCAGCTGAATCCGTCTTATGCTTTTACACATTTTTGTTCAGGATTGCTCAAGATTTCTGTAACCCTTAATTTCTGCTAGGTAGCACATGAATCATTGAAAACTCAGAGTCAGTGAAAGAGAGGCGGACCATGAAGTGAAGTGGCAGAACTGGGCATCCTGTTAATTTGTTACATCAGCTATCATGTCTAAGAAACCTGTATACTCTGCCTAGCATTTCTTCATCTCCTGTCTTCTTGTGTGCTTGTGTGCTTGTGCATGGATGTCTGCACACATGCACACGTGCACACGCGCATATGCATATGTATGCATCTCTGTGTGTGTTTTTATCTAATGAAATATTTTTGATGGGAGCTGCAAGGGTGTCTAGAGAAATGTAACACCTAAGTTTATGTGAATCACCCATCTATTGGACATCTAATTCCCATAGGCGCCTTTAAAAATCTAACTCTTAACTAGCTGAATGCATAATTCACTACAAATTATTTGCTCAGCTCTGCTCTTAATAATGATACTTAGCTGTAGCTGAATAGCATTTTTCATCTTCAAAGTGCTTTTCGTTCGTTAACTAATTCATTAGCCTTCTAGATCTCACCGGTAAGATTTTCCTGATACGCAGCTTACATTTTCTTTTTGCGCCAATTCTTCCCATGGCTTTCACGGTTATATTCCCTCAGACTTCCCTTAACAGCTCTTCATTCTCTCTCACTCTCTTTCTCATGGCCAAATTCATCCCTGAGGTAACACTACCGAAGCTGACTTGAGTGAAGTTACACCATGGATGTATCTGGCCCTTGGTGATGACAACATTCTTCAAATAGAATCTTTGTAGATGTTTATCCTGCTCTCCACCCCCAGCTATCATTTGGCCAAGCTATACATATTTACTGTCACTCTTTTCATCTTTCCTCATAAATCAATCCCTCCAGCCCCTCAATCATGTTGGTTGATCTTGTCTTTATTACCTCCAATTTGCTCACAATTATGTAGTGCTTAATAGCTTTTCTGAATAACTTTAAGTCAAGAATGACACACGGCAGGGGAACTGCAGTAGTTGTGAAATAATTGCAAGTGCTGGTGGTGCTCCGGAGAGGGGGAAATTTTGCTGTTGCCAATTATGTTGCTTTCTTAGTTCTGCCTAGCTGGCAAGAAACATCAGGCAAAAATTATTTCTGCTAAGGATTTTCAAACACAAACAGAAACAGGCTTTTTTCCCAAAATAAATTTCATTTAAAAATAAATATATTTTTTTTTTATTTACTTATGAAAATCGCTTATATATATTCCATGAAACTACACACTTCATAATCATTTGGGGGTGGGAAATAGAAAATGTTAATTTCCCCTGAACTGTCTTCTATCAGAGACATCGGTTTCTGATTTATTCTATTTTTAATGGAAATGCAGATAAATAAATTGATAAATTACATTTTAAATTATACTTGTCTACATTTCTCTGTATTCTCCTTATTTCATACAATACTTGTCACCTCCTCATCCTCACCTTTTTCCTATTATCTTTGTCTCCATTAATCCAATTGAAATACTTCTAAAAGCTGATTGCCTTGTCTGACTCTGCTTCCAAACCATGTTACAAAACCACGTTTTACTTTTCTTCCCAGCAGTAATTTTTCTACCTCATCTTTATCCTTTTCCTTCCCAGCTCTATCCTAGCATACCTCAGCTGATCTCATCTCTTCTCCCCCTGACCACTCACTCCATCACATGCGACAGTGACCTGAGGTTCCTGCTCCCTGTTGGCTTCTCAGGACCTCAACAGAGGCTCACTGTGTCCCACCGGACTGAGGTTTCCGTAGCGGGAGGATGATGTTCTAGCACCGTGCTATAACAAGATGAGGCACCGTCTTTAACTCAGTCTATGCTCAGTCAATAATTACCAGGACAAAAAGAGTGCTATAATTACTTATGGTTCATGTAGGCATCTGAACTCTTACATCTTACATAGGAATGGAAGTGCGAGACAGCGTTGGGGAGATTGAGAATGTCTTTAAGGGAAACCCTAAGAACAATGAATCAAGTATAGCTTGATGTTTATATAATCACTTCAGTTACGAAAAGCCAAATCCAGAGAGTATATTTCAGTTTTACATTTTTTGTGATAACTCGTTTTCTGTATTGTGTATACATGTTTGTGTATGTAGGGCTGAGTGTGGTTTGAGGTACACAATGCTGTTAAAAAAGTGTGTGAGTTTGGAAGAATTGATTTCTTACACGAAGAATGCCGACTGAATTAAAAAATGTTTTTCAAAAAAACCCCAGGAGGACTGGCAGGTCTATCATATTGATAAATATGATACATGAACAACGTTTTATTTACATACTGAAGTATTTCCTTGAAATTGAATCCATATGCTTAGGCTAAAACATCTCCTCATCTGTAAACTTAAATTGTCTGAAGAGTGTTTTAATTATTTGAAAAGCAGTGTGTTTGCAATAGCAACTGGCGCGTTATTACTTATGCATGAGAAAATTCAGTCATGACTCAACTTGTTTGGGTTGTTAATAACATCTGAGTTAAAAATCCCACCAGGGTCAGTTAGAAAACCTAAGTAGAAACTCATATTAACGTTATGATTAATATTATTAAACAGAAAGTTGAAAGGCAAAGCAGAAAGTATTACGCATACATGTAAAAAAGATGTTCCTCTGCAATGTTTGATATTGACAGATATGTCTATAAAGCCTGTACGCAGGGGGAATGGGAGTAGGGGGAACTTTAATTGAATCTGAACTGCAGCAAACTTCTGAAGATTTTGAAGAAAAGCCATTTCAGTTAATTAAGTCCGAAGCAATTGAATCAAGCCTAACAACCAGGATGTAAAACCAGCAACACTGGAGTTCTAGACCTTTACTTAGGATCTTGAACTTAAACTGAGTTTTCCAAATTTTGAAGGTCTTCACATATACAGGCACCGGCAGTATTAGAAGGTTTCAAAAGTTTGGCTGATTTCATCAGCGATGTTCTAAACAAGACTTATTTCTGCAATCTGCATACAATCTTTACCTCAGAAAGTCTCTATATTGTTAAAGGTACACTAAGAAGACATTTAAAAAGCAGTAAATTTCCTGCTTTCTATACCCTTTCCTTGAGCATTAGCTATTGATCACAACTGGAAATAGGATGATGGGCCAATTTGTTACATGACATTGCCCAGAAAGTCACCTCCAAAAGCCTGTTTTTTTGGATAACCAGAACAGAGCTGGCAGATCTTTAAGGATGTTTTCCATAGAGCTACAAGAGCTCTCAATCCCCAGGTGTAAGAAATGAGGAAAGCAAGGCAAGAGACAGGCAGGGATGAGTCAAAACCTGCTGGTCAAACTAAAGGGCAAGAGGAAATGCAGTGGAAGCAGGGACAGGTATCCTGGGAAGAATACAGGGGCACTGCCCAGTCGTGTAGGGATGGGGTCAGGAAGGCCAAGGCACAGCTGGAGCTGAACTTGGCAAAGGAAGCAAAGAATAATAAGGGCTACTACAGGTATGTCAGCCAGAAGAGGAAGGTCAAAGAAAGCGTACCCCCCTCGATGAGCAAGGCTGGCAAACTGGTAACAACGGACAAGGAGAAGGCTGAGGTACTCAACTTTTTTGCCTCAGTCTTCATTGACAGCCTGTCTTCCCACACCTCTTGAGTAAATGAACTGCAAGAAGGAGACTGGAAGAGCAAAGTGCCTCCCACTGTAAGAGAAAATCAGGTTCGTGATCACCTGAGAAACCTGAACATACAGAATTCTATGAGACCTGACAGGATGGATTCCAGAGTTCTGAGGGAATTGGCTGATGTAGTTGCTAAGCCACTCTCCATAATATTTGAAAAGTCATGGCAGTCAGGTGAAGTCCCTGGTGACTGGAAAAGGGAAACTTTGCACCCATTTTTAAAAAGGGTAGAAAGGAGGACCCTGGGAACTACTGACCTGTCAGCCTCACCTCTGTGCCTGGAAAGATCATGGAACAGAATCTCCTAGAAGCTGTGCTAAGGTACATGGAGGACAGGGACGTGATTCAAGACAGCCAGCGTGGCTTCACCAAGGGCAAGTCCTGCCTGACCAAACTAGTGGCCTTCTGTGATGGAGCGACTACATCAGAGCTACAGATGTTTTCTATTCAGACTTCTGTAAGGCCTTTAACATGGTCCCCCACAACATCCTTCTCTCTAAATTGAAGAGATACAGATTTGACAAATGGACTGTTTGAAGGACGAGGAACTGGTTGGATGGTCACATCCAGAGAGTCAACCGCTCTGCTGCAGACGACACCAAGATGAATGGTGCAGTTGACAAGCCTGTGGGATGGGATGCCATCCAGAGGGACTTGGAAAATCTCAAGAAGTGGGCCTGTGGGAACCT
>JAVJGI010000057.1:7535651-7577669 GCA_035590275.1 Ibycter americanus | reverse complement strand
GGCGCCTGGAGCCCCCCGGCCTCCTCCGGCCTGGCCCGGGGGCTGCGGGGCTGCTGCTCTCACACGGCCTCACTCCTGCCCTGTAGCTGCTGTTGCGCAGCCGTTTTTCCCCTTCTGAACCATGTCACCCCAGAGGCGCTGCCACCGTCGCTGATGGGCTCGGCCTCGGCCAGCGGTGGGTGCGTCTCGGAGCCGGCTGGCGTTGGCTCCATCGGACATGGGGGAACCTTCTGGCATCTTCTCGCAGAAACCACCCCTGCAGCCCCCCTGCTACCAAAACCTCGCCATGCAAACGCAATACACGATCTGACAGAAGATTAGAAAATCAGCATGGAATGAGGAGGTTGATCTGGGGATATGCCAGAAAGAGAGGGAAAAAGTAGTGGGCCAAATATGAGCCGGCCAGCAATGTCATCTTGAGATGAAATTCCCAGATGCTCCTAGGAAGAAAGGACTTAATGAGTTCCAACCCTCCCAGGCCTTTGTTTACTAGAGAATAAGCAGCTCACAAGCCAAGTATCAGATGGACAGGAAAGAAAAGGATGCTTACGCGATGGGAGCCTGGTATTTCTGTCTGTGACACACAGAGCTCCTCTGTGCATGTCCGTGGGTTGCCCACAGCTGCTACTCATGGGATAACTTTGCCCACAGACTGTGACTGAGAACTAATGAGCCAGGGAAGATCAAGGCTGTGGAAAAGATTTGATGGAGGTGCTGTTCCAGTTTGAAAAGAAACATACCTGGAAATAAAAATACCCTCTTTTAAATCAAAACATAACAAATCAAAAGAGGGGCTACGAAATTCAATTAACATCTAAAGCTGGTGAATGATTTTAACTTTAACCAGGAAGATTCTTACAGATTTATGCAAGATCCAGTCTGAAGTAAAAGCATTGTTGTGTATATAGCTGATGCCTCAGAATCAGTTAGTTATACTAAACCTCTCTTGCTGCGGTATGTTTCTTGGTGTGTAGATGTAACCACCATAAACACCACAGAAGAAAGGAATGAAACTGTGAAAATGTCTTGTTGAATGTATATTGTTTACTCCTTTCACTAAACGGACTGGCGTTCCTGAGGGGAGGAAGTGTGTCAAAAACAATGTGTGTGATTATTTAATCGAAGACTGTGTCATAACACACACAAGGTTAATAACACATCAGGATACAAAGCTAAAATTACAGTTGAAAGGGTTACCTGAACTCTGATAGTTTCTAATTCTTGATTCCTCAAATGCTTTTCCTTAAGAAAGAACATTTAAAGTTTTAGATTTTTTTGAGTGTAACTAACTGCATAAAATTGTATTTTGAAAAGAGCATAAGGGAGCTGCCTACCTAACTCTATTAATAGAGTTTAATTATTAATAGAGTGCCTTTGAAAATCACTGCAACAAATAAAGAATACAATGAATTCTTCCATCACTCACTCTACTCAATGCTAGTTTTGCTAATTCTACTTGCAGTTGTTTTATTTTTCCATGATTAAACAGTATTTCATTTTTCTGCCCTTCATTCTAACAATAGATAGCATAAAACTTAATTTTTATTCACTGTTCTTTTTAAGAAGCTCAACATTGTTCTTCCTAATTTGCTTTTGTCATCTTTGTACTTATTTTCATGCATGAATTCTTTCATGCGTCTTCATACTACCAACAGTCTTTGTCCTTTTACATCTAACTTCAAATGTTAGATGTGAGCTTCACACTGTTCCCATTTAATTGCTGTTACTGTTTTATTGTTTTTTTAAAATATGGTATTGCTATGTAAGCACTTTGATTTCTTCACAAGTGTCTTTTCCCCTCCCAAAGCTTTGGGTTTTTTCTTCTTTTTTTTTCTTACTCTATTCTGTTTTACCTCTAGAGAATGTATAGGATAATGTAAATACTAATGGCAAACGAGATTTTTTTTTTTTTACATTGGCCACAGTTTGCTCAAAGCCAAATTAATCTACATATTCATGTCCATTTTGATGTTCCTGGAGTCTCCCAGGCACATTGTAAACAGACCTGCATTCCTGATGTTGAATTTAGCATGTTTGTGCTTACTACATTAGAGACTTTTTTTTTTTTTTTCCCGCCAGGTTTAGCCTTGTTAAAATAACCTGTAATACTGGCAAGGTCAGGGAAAAATGTCGGTTATTTGTTTTGTAGGTGCTGGACAGGCAAGCTAAAACTCCCTAGAGGCTCTTCTAACTTGTCTAACCAGGTTTTCAGAAACAAATAGACTTTTCTTTTTTCTTTTTTTTTTTTTTTTCATCATAAATCTGCAGGCTCTGTGGTTCATGGTATTCTGACCCTTTGCCAACTAGCAGCTCCTTGGATGAATAAGCTACACTTGGGATTTTTGGGCTCTTTTTTCCCTTTCTGTATTGTGTATGTTTTTAATGAGAATCATATTTGCTTTTCAGAGCTATGTGTCAGTGAGTCTTTAAACAAGAGAAAGCTGAGTATGACATAACCTGTGTGGTTTCTTTTCTATGATTCCTACACAGCTTTTGTTTGAACCTGGTACAATAGTACAGATGTCTTCTATTTCCATTTTAAAAGCCAACAGAAGTGATAAAGCACTATTACCAGTGTGTTTCTTGTTGGCTGTATACAGGGAGCCTTCAGTGTTGAGCCTAGCTACTGAAAGAGAAGTAGTACACTTAATGGGACAGGTCTTCGAGCAGATTTGTATCCCATAATGGCTTTTCCTCCTAGATCTCTCTCCTTTCTCTTTACATATTTTCCTTAGTTAAATACAGATTTTAAAGGTCCTGTTTTAATGAAATAAATTCCAGAGAGAGAGGTTTGTCCAGGTTCTTGCAGGTCTTCCCTCTCACACCATCTTCCTCTCCATGGCCAGTCCTCAGATTTTCTTCCAACAATAACTCATTACTAAAGTGTTTCCATTTCGGATGGAAACTCTCTTCCACCAAGGTAGCAATATGCAATACTTCTGTGCCTTCTACTTTAAAATGCCACTCCAATAAATCATTATTTCCTTAGTCCCATACTTCTGTATTTCTCTCTTTCATTCTTCTCATTAAAGACAATTGGACACTCCCCATACACTCTGCTTCAAGGCATTCTCCATGGATTTCAGAGGGATTCCCTTTCTTATGTAATGCTACCCACTGCCAGGTGATGCCCGGTAGCCAAAATCCCAGAAATCAAAGGACTCAGTTCTAATCTAGCTTTTTGACCGGATTATGATTCTTTGAAAGGTATCATTATTTGGGGAAAGTTATAGGGTTAAATGAACCATACCAGAATTTCTGCTGGAGAGAACATTTGGTGTTTGGTTTTTCATGCTATCATCTGAATAGCAAACTGGGAGGAGAGTTGTGTACTCTCTCTGCAAAGCTTTGTTTTCAGAGGTAGATATTAATTCTCTGTAATGGTCAGTGCAATCTGAGAGGTACCAGGAATAGAAGTTTATATCATGTATCAGATAATATTTGGAAATTGAATTACTTTTTAAAAATATGTCCCTAAATTTGCTTAAGATGGTAAGAAAAAGAGTTCCTGATGGACACTGTATAACTCCCAGGCCTTGATGTTATACTCATCTCAAACACAAGTTTTAAAGTGGTATTTGCAAAAGAGTTAACCACTTTTTCTTTCATTGTTTCTGATTGTAACCAAGACTGTTGGCATTTACAGTGCCACTGCTGCGAGGCTCAAGGATGAAGGGTGGTACAGTAACTAGATAAAGGTAATCAGGTTAAAAAAAAAAAGAACAAAAACATAGAAATGAAATGCTTAGATGGTCATATCCTACTTCTTGGTTTTCAAAAGAATAATGATAGCCCATAGGATGCACTCCCCAATATTGTATACTCTAGAACATTACAAAGAAAACAACAAAAAACCCCACACCAACAAACAAAGAAAAAGCAAACAAAAAGCTTAAAACCAAACAAAAAGCTTAAAACCAAACACAGAGACATAATTTCTTCTTTGGGGGAAAAACAGGACATAGTTAATACAACATGGTTAATGTTACACAGTTGATGTGCATCTGGAAAACACTCAGAAACCATAGGGATAAGATTGGGAGAAGAATTTGAAATAGAGTATCATTGTCATTGTCCTTGTTTAACACCTAGCAGGTTTTGGATGTCAGATTATTCACACACATAAATGTTATTGTCAACTATTAATGGATAATAACCCAAGTAAATATTTTTTTCTTTCATAAACATTTAAAATGTCTCTCAGAATAAAAGGAAGCAAATGACATAGCTAATCTTTTTCATCTTTAATGTCCCTGATTTTGTAAAACCTGGGATTATTTGCAGGTTTACATTTTTAGGAAAAACTTTACATTACTCAGCCCCTGAATAGGAAAATATTCGATGTGACAGTGAGGTAAATATTAATCCTATGTATTTTTAACTGTCTAAATCCTGATTTAAGCTAATCATCTAAGCCCTACTTATAATCAGTGAAGATTTATAAGAATGTCCAGAAATTTCTTCAGACTGCCCATGTTAGATTTAAACTGAGAACAGAAAAATTGCCATTTGCAAGTAGCTATTTCTTCCTGATGGCTAAAGAGCAGTCCTAGATGGCAAACTAAGACTGGAATCTAGCTGTTGAGAGACTAACAGTTAAATTGAGTGATTCCTACCTTGTGTGACTGATCAAACATTCGTTAAAATTTATGGAAAAATACCCATTGCCCATAGCAAGTTTCTGGCCAGTCCTTGTATGAAACTATTTTAAGAGTCTGAGGTAAAAGAAAGAAGTTTTGGATGATAGAACTTAAAATCACATGTAGGCAGTTTGACTCAATGGACCATGGAATCACCATCGTTTTGATAAGCTGCAAATTTATCAGAAAAATCCCTTGGAAATTAAAAGTACAATAACAAACATTGTATTTCTGTGTTAGATATGTAGATAGCACTAATATCTCTCTGTCTACATCTCTAACCACACATTTTAAGGCAAGAAAGATCACAAATTCATTCAATAATGTCTGGTAAGTGATGTGCACAAAGCTTCTAGTTAGGAACAACAGAAAACATCAATGTTCTGAATTTTAAATAGAAGCCATTTGAACAAGTACTGTTTAGAAAGAGAAATTTGAAGAGAACATTCTTTTCGAAAGAACTTCATTATATTTACTTTGGCATCGGAAAATTCAAATTTAGGAAGCTAGGACTTGCACCTCATGAATAAGTTAAAAAGTGAAACAGGTGTAATGCCCTGTAAAATTTATTAGGATCCTACTTGCTTCCAAAGTTCCATATCTGGGATTAATCAAGCACCCATATGATGACTGTGCAGTAGCCTATGGGAAGTGATTTCTGTTTTTTAGTTCAGTGTCAGAATGCTAATTCTCCATAATGCTGATGAAAGCATCATGACTGGCAGTGATTGACACTCTTTACTGATTTAGTAGCAAAGGCACAGGCAATGGTGATTGAACTAACTAATATCGCACCAAGAAGTGGTCTCTCAGGAAAAGAGTCATGGTGCAATTGCTAGAAGCAGCACACTGCCTGTCTTGTGGATAAATTGGGAAGTTTGGGTACTGGAAATGAAAAAAGACCAGTTATACAGAAAACTGAGATAATGGATTGCTTAGGAAAGAGAGATATATCGTAGCAAAGATCTCTTTCTAACAAAGTGGGGGGGAAAGCTTGTAGGCGTTCTGAAACAATTTATAAAATTAAAGAATATTTAATTTTTCATAATCATGAATTATAATACTCTGAAATGGCTCAATCAGATCCATATGAACACACATATGGAAATGTCTTGCTTTTCTATTACTATTGCTTTGGTGACATAGCTTTCAGAGTCTTAATGTGATGCTTAGCTTCACACCATTAGTACTCCCATAATGTGTGCTTTCAGATACATCGTAGAATGGAAGTCATCAGACTAAATGTGTGTATATACTAAACTGGTTATCTAGACTGGTTTAATATCAGCAGAGAGAAATAGGTACTTCTAGTGCCCAGTTAATTCACCATGTAGGTCTTTAATAGGACCAATTTTTCTCCATGTGATAAGGGATCCTAAGATGATTATTAACTTCATTTCATAGATATTTGAAGTGAGGTGAAACAACTCTCATTCAGACAGGCTAGGAATCATATATATCACCTTTTGAACAATCAAAGCAGTCAAAGTCTAATCTCTGGGTCGTTTACAGTGAGTATCTGGTCACATTGCTTAACCTTAAACACCTTTCTCTCTTGCATGGGGAAGTCTGAAATCAGAGCTTTCCCTGGTCCCTGAAAATGTGCTCCAGTTCACACCAAAGTCAAAGGAAGCATTTCCATTTACTTTAATGAAAGGTGACTTAGATTCCCCATGCACTGCAAAAATAAATGTCTGAATTCTAGGTCCAATCTTTTTGGCTTGTTTCTCTATGTCCATTTTGAGGGCTATGGATCACTACATTCTCCATTATTAGCTAAGAGAACTCAAATAAATGGAGCACAGGGAATTTCTTGCTTGGAGGTCATAGCTCTTTTGAGGACAAAGAGTTAGAAGAAGAAACTATGCATGGATAATGCTGGTGGAGAGAGTCTCTTGCAGACAGACACTACAGCCCTGGATTCTGCCAGAGCAATTGTGTGATGATGGGTTTGAGACCCACAGGCAGCTGGTGCCAGAACCTGTTGAGAAAATTTGCTGTAAGCATTGACTCGCAGCAAATAAGTGACTAGAGAAACTGTCAGTCACATTCTAGTATGTGGAAGCAAGTTTATCCTCCATATCTATCTTACAGTTGTCTACAAATTCGTGTGCATTTCTATGTTCCTGGAACCTTTTCAGTCCAAAGCAAATTAACTGTAAAGAATGGATGATGCTTCCTATATCAAGGGACATTTGGTGAAATTCTGGGCACTCCAAAACTCAATCAACATTTTTGTTTGGTTGGTTTTTGCTTTAAAGGCAAAGTAAAATAATTACAGAGTTTACATATTCTGAGACATTGCTTCAGCAGCAATTTTCATTTGTGCACTAAGTTGTAGTATCTCATTTGAGATACAAATCTTCGTGCTTGTTAGACAAAGGGTAGTAGACCTGACAGCCTTCTTACTGTAGTTCAGGATATCACACACTGACTAAGCTGAAATTTTCCATGGAAGCTGAGGTTCATTGTCAAACAGTAGTGGGATCAGGTACTTATCTTTTAGAAACTGGCCTTACTCCAATGAGTTTTGGAGGAAGGCCGATTTACGCTTTCTGGGATCTAACCCAGGCTCTTCGCTATCTGACAGGGAAAGGAGAGGGGCAGAGCAGCCCTGTGAAATGGGAAAGGGGAATTGCTTCAGAGCATTAAAATCACCCACACAGCAGACTTAGGCATTCTGTAACTAAATGGCAAAACCGTCCCTTTTTTCACTGACTTGATCAATTCCATTGTACTACAGATTCCCTAGGAAACACCAACATTTCCAACAAATTTATTTCAAGCTTCTTATGTAATGGAACATGTTGTTTGGCATATAGATTTAGAAAATAAATAACAAAAATTCTGAAATCACAAATGAAATAAGGTTGGTTGAGCAGTGGAGGAGAGGAAGGAAGCACATTTATAACAGGGGTTTTTTTCTGTGAACACTTAGATTTAGAAGAGGGGAAACGGCAGCACTCTTTAATTTGAAGAAAAAGTGAGATCGTTTGATGAGTACAGCCTAATCCTCGGTGAATGTTCATCAACTTCATAAAACCTAGTTCCAAAGCCCCATGGCCATCCTTCAAGTAGCAATCCTTTCAGTAAGCTTCCACTGAGGATATTACTCTGGTGCCACAGACAGTGCCTTAGAGTTTGCTACAAAACTGCAATGCATCAGTGCACACCTTCAAATGAACCCTGAGAGGTAGAAGGGAAGGCTTAAAGTTGGAAGTCATTTTGTTACTTAAGGACAAATTTGACCCAGACGGCCCCTTGCAAGTCAGTGAGAGATGCACACACTGAAGAACTCAGTTCTCCCTTTTTACCAGGAATGAACAAATCATTACCAGTAATTATTATTTTTGAGAAAAGCAATTGTATTTTTTCCTTCAAGGTGAAAAAATCCACTGTTTTGCTACTTTGGACATTAAGATGGGTTACATCAGCAAGGTTTTCATTAATTCAGTGGAGCTATGTTGTGTATCAGCTAAGGGTTTGTCTTCTCAGGGCACAGATCTCATATATTTCTATAATCAGGCTTTCCCAAGATGATTGTCATAATTGGGTTTGGCTAGTAAATTCCTATTACATTGCTTTTTGTTCCTGCTTGGTTTGAGTTATCAGCATTTCTTGCCTTAAAGTCAGTGAATATTCAATAGGACATCAGATTCTTACAGATTATCTTTACATCTGATAACTACAAAGGTCACTGGACTGATTCAATGTTTTACCTCTACAGTTTTCCTTCCCATGCAATACTCATCACAATTCCAGTCAAATAACAACTCATACCTCATTATCCTCTGTTCATATATTTTGGTTTTATTAGACTCACTTCTAGCATTATTACTATTAACATCTTATTATCACTATTACTGTAGCATTAAGGGACTATAGATAGGTAATGCACAAAATAATAATAAAAAAATTCTGTCTCAGTTATTCACAGCTTTCAAATGCATGATACGTAGAAAAATATAAAATGGAAAACAAATCCAAATCACTACTTAGATTATTAAGTGACTCACCCATATTCAAAGGGGATGTCCAAGGAGGAGATGGAAGCTTTATTCAGATGAAAAGCTAGTTTCAATTGTTTTCCAGAAACACAAAAGCAGAAGGGATGTCCTGACCTTATTAAGGCTATTGGCTGCTTCGCCATAGTGGTTAGGATTTAAAGCCACCTTTTCCTTCCGGATTTTTTTTCTTTTGTTTTCCTTCCCCCCACCCCCACACTTTGCAACTATTCTTTAGCAAATCCATCAGAGTACAGATTCAGACTCCACACAAAAGAATCAAAAAGACATCTGTGTGGTATGGAGTAAATCCGATGTGTTCCTTCTGTGAACTACAAAGTCCAGGCTTCTACAACAGTTAACTTTGAAAGGGACAGAAGGTATGTTTTCATAACTTAGGTTTCTTCAATTAAAACAGCAAGAGAAATACAATATGTGTGTGTGTGTGTGTGTGGACTAGACTCATCTTTAGCTGCCAGGTTGGAGTCAACTCAGAACCTTCAAACTTGCTGTACTGATACAGCTACAGAGAGCGAGCTTTCCAGGCTGGAATCTCTCGAGGGACCTGGAGGTGATGCAGTCTTTTTCTTTTCTGTGTGTCTCTATTTTTTTATTTGCCCTACAGTCTCACAAAGTGGGAACACATGAAGTTAAAAGGAATAAGCTTGTCTGACATCTAATAAGAGAAGAATCTGTCACTGCCAGTGATGTGAATGGGAATACAAAAGCTGAAGGCATGTATATTCCTTCGGCAGTAAAAGCACAACAAGGCAAAAGGTTAGCCTAAGATCTGCTCTCGGTTGCTTTGGAAGCTCTGTTTAATTGTTAGTCACGATGCACTGTGGGCAGAACAATTAGTTGTATCTATATTAGATCTAAGCTGTAATTATTTGTTACATTAATCATGACTAGAGTGAGAATTTAATTAGCCACGAACATTACGTGATTTCTTCTTCTTTTTTTCTTTTTTTTCTTTTTTTTTAAAGGAGGGGGGAATGTCCACTTGTCTTATTAAATACATCTTATTAAAGTGAGTCCTGGAAGTCTGCGATCCAGCGTCATGCCCAGGGTCTTTCCACCTGCTGTACATGCAGGATTTCCATTCCAGCAGCAGAGCCTAGCACTGACTTCACTTACAAAGCCATGTGTCAGAGCCAGGGCTGAATTCAAACACTGTGGGTTGGAGGGGTGGCGGAATGAATTGCAGGGTGGTTGCAACAGTGCCTCATTATTTCGAGTCCATTAAAGTGCATTAAGGGGGGTGAGGTGCCTCCCTCAAGCGTACTTCCTCCACTCCAGGTAAATTGGTTCCTAAACAGAACAATTTATGTCCCTCTTTGCATCCAGTGTGGGATAGGCAGATGGTATTTTGTTCCCATTTCCCTGCACTAGCAACATTTATCACAGGGCACTACTGCTGCGAGACCTTCCCCAGTGCTAGGGCTCCCCTGTTGCCACGCATGGCAGTATTTTGGCTCCCTTGCTCCTCCGAGCAGCTGCCTATTCAGAGGGAAGCAACGAATGCCGGGGGAACAGCTGGGACTGCTGCTTCGCTCGCTGGAGCACAGGGGCAGTCGGGACGGAACAGTGGTTTCTTGAGCAACTCTTCGATTCCTGCTATCGCTGTCACTGTTACCATAGTACCTCGATTCCTAATTGCTCACCAGCCCTCTGCAGGGTGAGCTGCTGTCTGTACACAAAGGCAAACTGCCATTGCCCCTTTCCCAAAAAAGCTAAGGGGAACGTGAATGATGGATCCCTGGATCCAGGCAGGGAGGAGGGAGTGTGAGAAAAAGAGGATGTTACCATGTCCAAATAGGTAACAACATGCATATCCCTGCCTCCTGAACACTACTAGGTGTTTTGCAGGATTAGCAGTAGAGGAGAGAACTGATGAAGCTTTGGGAAAAGGAAAGCAAGGTATATTTTCAGGTGGTTTTAGGGAGTTTCTTTCCTAGTACAAAGGATAGTGTAGGCAAAAACATTAAATTAATTTGGAAAGGTTACAGGAGAAGGGGAAAACAAGGCTGGGATACTGTGCTAGTTGAAGGAGGAGTAATTTTGAGCGCAAAACAGAGATGACAGTTTCTGTTCCTGGGACACCTTGTGTGACTTGTCCTGTGGTTCGCTTGCCTGCATGTGCATGCCCACGTCTGTGCTGTGTGTGCACATCCCTGCACCAATGTCAATAGGGCTTTGAGCTGCTGTCTAACTGAGATTCCTCTTTGCAGGAATGGGACCTACATTACAAAACCCATTGATTTTGATCCACAGAAACAGTCCCACTGCAGGGGTTGAGACTATTTGTGTGAGTAAGTGCTCTCTCTGACATGGCAGAGTTTGCCTGAAGCTGCAGGATAATTTTCAGACATCTGCTCCTTGCAGAAGGAGCTTCTTCTTCCACAGACCACATTTCAGCATTTGGGAGTTCCTCCATTATGCTTTCCAAGGTGAATTCATGTATTGTAGTCCAGGCAGCAATCTGCCAAATAGATTTCAATGTCTGATGGCAATCCAGAAAAATAATAACGTTTATATAATAGTTGATTCCTCTTTATGTGCCTAAGGTTTTGTTCTTTCTTTCTGTTGCTAATTAGGAGTGCAAATAAAAGCTGGGACAATTCTACACCTAAAGTTTTAGGCATTAAAACATGCCTTGTTACTGAGCTGCTTCTATGACCTATCATCTCTCTATGTGCCACTGACCAAACTCATCAAATTTAGCAATTTGTCTTTGTGAGTTGTTTTGTGTGTTGTGGGTTCTTTTGTGGTTTTTGTTGTTTTCCCCCAGCCTGTACTCTAGGAAAAATGCGTTAGACTAGTTTGGAGTTACTTTGTTATTATTCTCATTTGTATGTGGATGGCTGGAATACTACTGAAGGAAAGCTAAATTGTCAGGACAAGACTGACTTAGTGTATCTCTCAAAAGTATTACAAGCAAAGTAACATCTTTGTCATCTTAGCAGCTCCTCCCCCCACATCAGAAATACTGAGAGAAATGATGTTTTCAAAATCTAGTCCATAATATGACTACTCAGAACATCTTCTGGGAATAAGAGTTGCTTTTTACAGCCATTGTGAACTCATCTAGGCATTGCTGCATACACGTGAGAAGCACAAATTTATGGGAAGAGTGCCTCTCAGTTTTTTTCTGCCAATGCTATTTGAGGACTGAGTAACCCATCATGTCCCCATGAAGTGACATTTGCAATGAAGGAGCTGGCATATCTATTTCCAATGACAATTGTGTCTTGATGCACTGACAGCTGGTTAAATATTTTATTCCTATTTATTTATTTAATTACAGATTTGCTCTAATGGAAAATAAAAGTAAAAAATGATAGATGAAAAAGTTGTAAGTTCTTTTCTGCATTCAAATCAGCCCTAAATAAATTCCAGTAACTCAAACAAAGCTGTTAGTTGACAAATTTCCTATTTAGATGTTTAATTCGGAAAGTTTGTAAATGCCTCATTAGGATACCTTTTCTGTGCATTTATTAAAACATTTTTGCAATGTTTGCAAACAGTAATGAGCAAAGGTTTAGCTAGTGAGAGATGAAGTACTAGCTCCAAGTCTAAAGTAATGGACTAGTCTCTGAGAATTGCCACCCAAGCTGAAGAGCACATCCCTGGTCACGTCCATCCTTTTTTTTTTTTTTTTTTTTCCTCTTAGACCTTCCTTCGCTTCACCTTGTAGGTGTGAGGCACGTTGTTCCCTTTTGCTGAAAGTTCAGTGTTCAAAGGATACTTTCTGTACTCAAGATGAAGGAAATGGATGTTAGTCTATATGGTAGCACCATACTATGAATCAAACCTATGACCTTTTAGTGTGAAAGTTCAAACCTTGAAAGTCTTTGCTAGAGGATTACCACATTTTAGCAATCGGTAACCGTACCAGCAGAGGGAGATATGGCTTCAGGCAGTACATCACTCTAATACATCATTTGTCTCTTAGAAAACCTAGTTCTGAGTATCCTCGTCTATGTAGAGGTTAGGCTTGCACCAGGCTGATATAGACCTGGGTCTGTTCCTGCGTAGGTATGTGGACACTTTAGCACAGGGAATGTTGTTGGCTATGACACCCAACCCAATTATAAGTAGAAATACATCGATGCAACGTGAAAAATGGAGTGAATTAGGTAATTAAGTATTATTAATTACACATTATTATCTATAGAAATTGAATGTAGGTGCTTCAGATCAGTAAACAAACTCTTCAGGGGCTATCACAAGAGCTAAAGAGACTTCCCATTGCAGCAAGTAAATATGAGACCTAAAATCCCTGTATTCCAGTAAACCTGGGATCAGCTGGCTGCCTTCACAGCACTCATATGGCTGTGGATGGGTATGTCTTGCCTTTGTGCATGTTGAGGCTTATAACTGCTTGTCGTTTACACCCCCCACTGCACCTGTTCAAAACATGATGTGTTCCCCTTCCAGGTTTCAAGGGGCTCTGTCCTAACACAGTTCAATTTCCCTAGAATTCTGTAGTCACAGTTCTGTGAGTGGAGCTTGGGATTCATTTTCTTTGGTCCTCCTGGTATTATAGTGTACATTTATTGCATCATTGCCCTTTAGATTGTCATGTTTATATTATATCTCCTTATTTATAGTGGATGGCAAGCATATGTCCCTGAACGCAATTTTAGTTGGTTGCATTCAGGTTATTTCTGAAACATGTCAGATATTAGGGATAACATTATTGCTGTTTTAGACACTATGAGGAAATCATCAGACAATTGCTCAGTAAGCAACCTCTTAATATAAAAAAAAATTAAAAGTTCTACTCTTTTAAGCTAGTTTTCCAAGAACAATCTTCATGAAAATAACTCTTAATGTAAAGGAAGCTAAAGAATTGCTCACCCATCAACAGGGCAAATGGCTCTTTTTGGCCAAATCATAGAAATGAGCTTCCTTAAGTACATTGCACCTTAAAGCTGACATTATTGCAGAAAAGCATATACAGCACCTTGTCAGCATGGAATAACTGGGCTCGGCCAAGTTGTCATTTCTGACAGGTCGGTGTAATGAGCAAGAGAGCGCTGAGATGGTCAAAAAGTTTTTTTACTTGTTGTTGATGTGGTTTTTTTTTTACCCGAATCAGCAGGGTAGAGCTGTTTGGGGTGATAAGACCATATATATGTGTCTCATTATGAGTTGTACATTATCAAGTTGTTGTCACCCATGCTATCGCACTTAGCCACATTTACGTTCGGGATTCATTTTGTGCAATTTCTTTACATTCCTAACCTGGTAACAGCAGAAAATCTGATTCTCTGGAGCGTCAGACATTAGCTGGCAGGACTGTCCATGCATGTTAAGCCTACATGCACTTGCAAAACCACTAATAATGAGAAGCACTAATTGGATCAAAATCTGTTTTGCATTAGTACTTTCTCAAAAGTTCTTAAAACACATATTTACATTGAAAAGTATGAAAAAGGGGGGTGGGGTGGGTGGGTGGGGGAGTTGTAGCCAATAAATGAGAGAAAGAAAATAACACTTTTTTATCACAATTCTAATGACTATGATATTTTTATTCAACTCCCATAAGGCAAGCAATACAGCAGACTGGATAGGGAAGATTCTCAGGAAAAGCTGGAATTTATTTCAACACTGGTTTGCATGGGTTACTTTTTGCATATGACCCTTCTCTGTGCCTTAGTTCCCCAGCATGTCAAGTAAGAATCGTGTTTCCAGTCTCATTTGTACAGCGTTTTAAGATGTACAGACGAGAAGCACTTTATAAAACCTGGGGATTAGTAAAAGCACAACAATAAAAAAGATGAAAGGGATCAGAGGTTAGAATTTAAAACACTAATAATAATCACACTGGCACAGAATTAAGATCATCAAAAATAAATCCTTTTGAGCTGCAGCTTAAATAGCAGGGGATGGGGAAGGGACAAGAAGAACAGAGAAATAAAGCCTTCTTTTAGTCAGTTGTCAATATCATCAGTACAAAAACACACATACATACTTTGTGATGCCATTTGAATTATGTAAGAAAATTTGAAATAGGGCAAGAAATAGAAGCTATTCATGTGCAGAGAAAGATCAGATAAGTAAATTAAACTATATGTTGAATTCTGCTGTAAGCAGATATCCCTTAAGGCTACAAAAATAATGATTTGATTATCAAAGCTGTAGAATGTGTGGCTCATCTCCCTTTGTGTTACAAGGAGCCTTTCCATTAAATTTGTTGTTAAGCAAAATGTCTACAGGAGACTCATTTTGGATACTGATTATGCACCTCTTAGGAGAGGAACTCATTGCCTTTCTTCCACACGCTGGAGTTACATTCCAGCAAGTAGCTGCAAGGTCAAGCCATCAACCCCATGTCTTCGACATACCTGGAATGAGTATATTCTGCCAGCATATTCAATAAAGCAATTACAATAACATAAATGCAAATGACCAATGCATCAGATGCAGTGTAGGGGTAGACGATAAAAGCATTTTAGTATATTCTGCCCCAAATTTTAGAAGCTGCATTAAATTTCACATGGCTCCACAGAAATTAAGGTCAGCCAAACAGGCAACCCATGCCAGAGGACTCTATGAGTGACATGGAGGGAAGAGGTGGCTGGTCAAGGTTATCTTGATTGCTTTGGCTCAGCACTTGAAGGCAATCTCATTCATTTTCCAGGCCACTGGATCACCGGTGGTGAGGTGTTTAGCACCTCTCTTCTGGTGTGCAGTGACTACATGGAGACAAGGAGTTGCTCTCCTCTTCTGTCCTGCTGAAGAAGCCACGCCCTGATGGGAAAACAATAGTCCCTATTCGTATCTGGGTGCTGTAGAAGGGATGGAGAATGCATGGCAAGGCCATAGCATCCACTGGATGGATATGTTGTGGGGAATACGGCAGGTCTTCCTAAAATGCTGCTCTTTTGAAACACTTGGCAGCTGCTGTGCATCAAGACGCCCTCTTCAAAGGTGGAATGAAGTCTGCTCGATGTGAAGAGCAGCTGTCATACAGAGAGGAAAAAACGTATGAAAGATATGCTTATGACCAGTCAGGTGCCTCCTGCCACAGCACATCGTAAGTTGCAGTGAGATTTGGGCGTATGTTACCTTTGCTTCAGCAATGTGGGTGGGCTTGGGACAGCTGCTGTTAAAGCAACCAGGGTGGGAACAGTGCAGGCAGGCTGCTCTGATGGAACATGAAAGCCCAAGAGCTCTGAGCCTGAGACATTTTGCCTTCTGTGTTCTGTGGCTTCCTTTTTTCATCCTAGTTCCCAACCTATTCCTGTTAGAGGTAGTGAAATAAAACCAGTTCTCCATCATTTCCTTCTTTGCGACTCATTTTATATGTTTTATTAGGTTCCCACATCAACCTTTTACATTGAAATCCTATGTCTTATGTATTACAGCTCTGATATCTCTAAATTTTTCCAGTAAGGAACACATTTGAAGCAGGAAAACCTTATTCATTCAGCACCAGTCAAAAAAGGAATAACTGTTTAAAATGACTGAACATATCTTCTCAAGTGTGTTAGGCTGGAGGAAGCATGTGGTGATGGGTTTGTGGTGACTTGGCAGGACCTGCAGAGACTGCAGAGCATCCTGCAGCTGTACTAGTAAGACTTAAAAATGACAAGATTCATGCTACACTAAATTTCAAAAGTAGCTCAGCTTGATGTCTGATTAATTTCTGGAAGGAATGAACTCCAGAGGCAAATCTAACTTGGGTGTCTTATATATCTTTATTTGCAGGATTCTGGAGGAGGGAGTTGGCAGCATAGGCCATCTCAGATTCCACTGATGCTCTGCCAGAAACTGGACAAATCTGGTCATAAATCTGGTAAGTTTCCAGACCCATTACCAATCCTGGCTCAAATACTGCTGTCAGTCCCATCTACCGAATTCATGGAGTTCCATGGACATCTGTGGGATTTAAGGGGCAGAAAGGAGATTAAGACTGTCCTAGGTTTCCTAGCCTGTATCTTTTTCCTTCCTCTTCCTCTTCCTCTCCCTCTTCCTCTTCCTTTTCTTCCTTCCATAATTTTTTTCACTCTATCTCATTTGATTCCATTTAAAAAGTCACAACATTTATTTTTGATCATTAAAACCATACAAATAGCATTGCAAGAAATGCACAGAAAGGGAGAATTTCACCTGGTATAAGTTTGAGCAGGGAAAAGATCACACCATGAGTAAATAGTTACAGCAGTATGATGCTCTGTGACTTATTAAAGGTCCTGATTGTCTTTTCTCCACAGTTGTGTTGTGATTACCTCAGGACAAGTAAGCTCGAGCAGCAGTTTGCTTCTTGCAGTTTGTTCCCCACTGTGGGACCATTTGGCTGAGTGGCTGTCACTGAGTCCTCTGACTGCCCGCTCTGTCCCACCTCCTACTTGCAAGACAACGTGTCTAACAAGCAACAATGTGAGGTGAAGTGGTAGCAAAGAGATGCTTTTTCTGACTCTTACTTCTGCAGATAGCTGAGTTCACAACTTACCCCAAAGTGATTAAAGACATAAAAATCCGCCCCCCCTCCCTCCCTCTCTTGACTCAGTGCATTATTGCAATTGCTAATTTAAGCGGGACGTGAGGTGAGTTCTTTCAAAGAGTGAACCTGACCCTTCACCTCTCCAGCACTACCCGTGGCTGTTGCAAAGCAATTGTGCCCGTCAATGGAGAACAGAGAGCAGTAAAAGTAATGAGAAAGGTAATAAGAGTTAAAACAAAGGTAGATGGACCTCAAACGAAAACAGGAAGATTTAGGATACCTGGAGAAAGACAAGTCAGCATTATATAGAGACGAATTAATACTTTGGGATTAAACTGTGTGTGAAGGGTAGGGGCATAGTGCACTAAAAATAGGAACAGGGTAATTTAGAAGCTAATCAAGCTCTGTCACAGACAAAATTAATAAGTAAAAAAAGTTTTAACAAGACATTAGCCATCCAAAGAACATAGAAGACCTGTGGAGGAGGATATTGTATCAGAAGGTGTTATTAACACTGCTATTATTAGATTGGGTATGATTAACAGGACTTGGTCAGAAAGAAGCAAGGTGAGGTTTAGAAGTGCAGTGGTGGATCACCCAGAATGTCATTACAGAGGTGAAAATTGTAAAAAGGAGCAGGAAATAGAGGAAATAGTTTTGTAAAATGATAGATGGAAAGACAGCAAAATGTTCTGAACTCTTCTATACAGCATAAAGATACTCTGAGTGAGAGTAAGCAGGTGAGGTGGTTGTTTTCTTTTCTGTCCATGTTTTAATTGCCATAATGCAATGGTTAGCATTTGTAAAGATGAGACTTCATACCGGCTCATTATAGGTTTCCATTATTGTGTCTGGGTTTTTTCCTGCAATGATTTGCAATTGGGATTTCGTAAGAACTGAGAGTTCAGCTAGTGTAAACTAGTGATACTCCGCTGAAATCTGTGGAAATGAACTGATTTCCACTCTTCTTGTGATTCAACATTCATTTTGAAAGCAGGGTGAAAAAATATTAAAGGGGTTTGTAGAGGTGAATTTTTGAAGGACAGGTCTGGTTGTAATCACCAGGTGAAGAAGTAATTTGCTGAGTGTCAAAAGAGCAATGTGGGAGCAATGAGAAAAAGATCACTGGCTCCAGGCACTGATTTCAAAGCATCTATTACTGAACACCCCCAGAGGCAAGATCCTGGTCTTGATGGACACCTCTTATTTTCTTTTGTTCTAATTAAAAGTAAAGAGATATTTGCTCAGTAATTTTTCTGGTTTCAGCTGGGATAGAGTTAATTTTCTTCTTAGTAGTTTGTACAGTGCTGTGTTTTGGGTTTAGTGTGAGAATAATGTTGATAACACACTGATGTTTTAGTTGTTAAGTAGTGCTTACTCGTAATCAAGGACCTTTCAAGTTTCCCATGTTCTGCCAGTGAGCAGGTGCCTGAGACACTGGGAGGTAGCAGAGCCAGGACAGCTGACCTGAACTAGCCAATGGGATATTCCATACCATAGAACGTCATGCTTAGTATATAACCTGGGGGAAGAAGAAGGAAGGTGGGGACATTTGGAATGATGGCATTTGTCTTCCTAAGTAGCCGTTATGTGTGATGGAGCCTGGCTTTCCTGGAGATGGCTGAACACCTGCCTGCCGATGGAGAGTGGTGAATGAATTCCTTGTTTTGCTTTGCTTGTGTGGGCAGCTTTTGCTTTACCTATTAATTTTGATTATTAATCTTTATTTTATTATTTATGTTTACTTCAAACAAAAATAAAAAAGTGAGTTTTCTCACTTGTACTCTTCCGATTCTCTCCCCCATCGCACTGGCAGGCAGTGAGCAAGTCACTGTGTGGGGCTTCCTCGCCAGCCCAGGCTAAACCACGACAGAAATGTACCCGTTTATTGTTTTGATTGTAGAATTTGCTGGGTTTGCTTATATTTTGGCTTACAAGTATTTTGGATCAGAGGATACCTTTTTCTGAAATATACCTTTTTCTGAGGATACCTTTTTCCTGTTGTTTCTCAGCAGCACATATGCTCATAATCAGATATTCCAAATGACCCCTTCTCCTCACTGGATCCCTCTTGAGCTGTTACCAGTTCTGCCTGCCATTAGCCTGACCCTTAAAAAGCAAAACCTTACTAAATCAATAGGTACTTTTTTGTATGTGCTTTGGTTAGGCATAATAGAGCCTTAATTAATCAGGAGCATCTAGTATCTACTCAATGCAGATTGCTATTATTCACAAACAACTGCATTTCACCTGGAAAAAAGGTGATGTTTCAGCACTCTGACACTGCCACATTTCATTTCCACCCCTTCAGACAAGATTCTTTAGTCTGTGGTGCCAATCAGGAGTGATTTTCCTGACCTAAGTGCCGTTACATGGGGGGTAAACCCGGCTGCGAGCTCAAACTCTTTTTGCCTGCATCCACTAGGTTTTAACCATGTACTAATCACGATGGGCATTCAGTCACCGTTATTCCTGCAGAGACAATTTGACAGGTGACACTGTGACAGTAACGTTGCTGCTGACTGCCAGCAAAGTCCCTGGCTCTGGAACGGCATGACCACTGGAAAACTCAGCAGATCGCCTCTTCCCTGCCTGCATGCACTCGCCACATTTCAGCTGAGCAAAGGCGTTCTTCTCTCCCCGCAAATCACATTACGCTCTCTGTTTTCTGATGGAAAGCAGTAGTGAACCTGTAGAGCCCTGAAACACATAATATGCATGGCTGCTGTTTTACACTTGTAACATCTTGTATGCACTGAAATGTACAGCTGTTTACACTTGTAGCTCTGTCAAGTAAACAAGTGGTGATTTCTTATGATAGAGGGGAAATTGGCGCAGGGCTGCTATTCACTCACCTACAGCCTGGCAACTCCTGGTGGTGGAAATCATTCTTTAGGCACAAAACTGGCTTAAAGCATACTGTAAAACTGGCTTCTCTGAGGTGGAGGGGGGGGGCAAGAGGAAATCTGTTGGCTGCGTCTGTACCTCTAGAAAAAGCAGCAACTGAGTGTCTGATGGGCTCTGCCTCCTGCTGCAACCACCCATGTAAGTGCCTCACAAACAGCCTGTGCAGTGGCTGTGCCAGGGCGTGCTGGCACACGAGTCCCTAACAGGCATTCTCAGGTAGCTCTTCTCCAGGAGCCATATAGAGCTTGTTACCTAAACTGTTTGTGAGCCTGTGCTGGAGAGGGGCTTGGAGATATCTTTGTCTCCTAAAGAAGGCTCCATTGCAACTTTTAGGGCTAGTAAATATGATTAAATATCCTAAAATACCTGAGTCTAGGTGAGCTTTTCAGAGATGAGCTAGAGAGAGCATCCAATGAAGCTAGTGAGTTGCAACTTCATAGCAAACAAAACAAAGCTGTGTAGAGATGACTTTGGTATTGCTTTACAACAGAAAGCTAGTGTGTACTAGAAGTTGGTATGAGTTTTCAGGGAAGCTGGACATACTTGTGGAGATGTAATCTTTAAAATATTAGTAAAAGCAAAGAAATAGAATAGACTAAACTAGAACAGAACAGAATAGAATAATCTAGGTTGGAAGAGACCCTTAAGATCATCGAGTTCAACCATTAACCTAACACTAACAAGTCCATCACTAAATGATGTCCCTAAACAACTTGTCTACTTGTCCTTTAAACACCTCCAGGGATGGTGACTCAACCACCTCCGTGGGCAGCCTGTTCCAATGCTTGACAACCCTTTTGGTGGAGAAATTTTTCCTAATATCCAATCTAAAAGTCCCCTGGCACAACTTGAGGCTGTTTCCTCTTGTCCTATTGCTTGTTACTTGGAACAAGAGACGGACTCCCACCTCACTACAACCTCCTCTCAGGCAGCGATAAGATCCCCCCTCAGCCTCCCCCTCTCCAGACTGAACAACCCCAGTTCCCTCAGCTGCTCCTCATAAGACTTGTGCTCCAGACACTTCACCAACCTCATTGCCCTTCTCTGGACATGTTCCAGCACCTCAATGTCTTTCTTGCAGTGAGAGGCCCAGAACTGAACACAGGATTCAAGGCACAGCCTCACCAGTGCCAAGTATAGGGGGACAATCACTGTCCTTGTCCTGCTGGCCACACTGTTTCGGACACAAGCCAGGATGCTGCTGGCCTTCTGGGCCACCTGGGCACACTGCCAGCTCATATTAATCTGGCTGTTGAACAGCACCCCCAGGTCCTTTTCCACCAGGCATTTTCCCAGCCACTCTTCCCCAACCCTGTAGTATGCATGGGCTAGTTGTTCGACACAGCCTTGCTGAATCTAAGAGATATTTCTGCCTCAGCAGACTCAATCAGCAAACTGTTGGAAGCTGGGAGAGTCTCCAGGGACATCTGTGCTTCCCCTGTTTTTATATACTTGCCCTTTCTATATGAGTGTATATGCTTGTCCTGTTCCTGTTCTCATACACAGACATCTGCTTCTGATCATAGCTGCAGACAGGACATGGGACTAAATGGTCCTTTGCTTTGCAAAGGTGTTTAAATTCCCTTCAGGTCTTCACTGTACTAAAAATCAGATGTCTCTTATAACATAGTTTCTGTCCATGAGAAACTGTAGCCTGACTTCAGAAAGAGTAACTTATTTTTTTCCATCTTTTTCTGGTCAACAATTTTAGCAGCTGATCAAGCAAGCAGAATTGTATTTGTTGTTCATGGAAGCCTCTGTTTCAGCTAAAAATAAGAAAAAATAAAGAATATCAAAAAGAAACCTGAAAACATCCTCCATGTACATTTACACGTTTCCACCATCATGAACGGGGGGCCAGCAGTGCAACATGTCACAGCTGACATGTTAAGATGTAAAACAAAAGAAAATGGGGAAGATAATCACTGCCAAGGCTGTAAGAGTGAAGAAAAGGACACCTACAGGCTCACTCTAACCATCTGAGAGCTGGCCAAGGGGAAAGGAAGACACCTCAGAAGTGTCAGGGACAGATGAGGTGCTCCATGCTTTAAGACATGGCTGTCAGGTTTACCTGTGAGGAGTGACATGGTGTGTAAAGTCACACCTGCTGGTGCTTATGATGGGACATCTCACATTGCATCCAACACAAGGGCAATAATTGGGGAGTGCTCAGTACTGGGGGTTTAAAGGAAGATACAGGAGGTGTTACACTGGACATGTACTGAGTGGAGACTGGAAAATCTTGTCCCCTTCCAAGGGCACCCTGGTTACGTAATGACTGAAGATCATTGGTCTGAAACTTAAAAGATTCACTGGAAAGATTTTTTTCCAAATTTATAGGAAGAAACCGAACAAAAGAAAACAATGAAGCAATCAACAATATCTGAATTCTAATTTAACACTGGGGGCTGGTGATCTGAGGAAAAAAAATGGGGACTGAGCATATTTATAATTTTCCACAATTAATGTTTTTGTCTTACATTTCTGGGACACTTTGTTTTTTGGAGGGAGGGCAGGAGAAGAAAGAGTGTTGAATATAACTCCCTTTGAACTGCAGGGAAAACTCAACCATGCTCACAAGCTTTTTTCACAGCTGACTTTTCAGCTTTGTTTTAGTTCCTATAATACATACAGGGATTACTGTTCTACTATGGCAAGTTCTAAAGCATCTGAGTCCTGCCAGGGTGCAATGATCCTTTCATGATACCAGAGGAATACACTCACAATATCCCATTCATAACCTACACACACACATATGCATACCCATATACATGCACTTTATTTACGGCTAAATGTTTCTCTCATTTGTTGTGGTTCAGAAGAAAGCACTTGAGATTTGCATTTGTGTGACTCAAGTAGAATGGAGCAAATTGGTTTTAAATAAAACCTATCAAGAAAAAAAAAGAAATCACCATTTACATTTCACCCTGTATGCATGTTTTTAAAAGTCCTGAAGTATTGATCACAGTAGTTAGGCATAATCAAAAAGCCTCCAACAGGGTCATAAGCACAGCTCTGCCTGTATGGTTTTTTGTTCTCAGCATTAGGTACATCTCCCTTGAGTTTTTCTGGAGCTGTATTAATTGGATGATTAAAGCAAAAGCCAGATCAATCGGAATTTGAAGAGATGGTGAGTGTTATAATAAAACAAAAAATAAAACGTATCTACACGGTTAAAAAAAATCAATAAAGTTTAGAGGAATAATGCAGAGAAAGAAAATAAGAAAAGGCTAATTGCTCCATCTTTTTGCAGAGTTATTTCCTGAGTCACTTTCCAATCTTTATTCTTTTCTTTTTATGTCTCTGCAGAATGACCCTTGCTCTCCTTTTTCACACATATGCAAAACTACAGCTACATTAACAACTCTGCTGCTTGCTCCCTTGATTCCTTTTCTTTCCTGCTTAAAATTGCCCTTTCTGGCCTTATTACGCACAGTGGCTAATGCACTCATCTGGGATAGAGGAGATCTGGGTTCAACCCATAGTTCTACCCCTAAATAAGTGTATAATCTAGGGCACAATGTTTAATGAGTTCCCCACTTGTGTAATAGGGCTGACAGTATTCACTTGTCTGTTCTGACTATTTAAATTGTCAGCCCATCTGGTAGGATCATTTCCTTTTCAGAGTCAGAGTTCAGATCCCGTTCTTAGTTTGGGTCTATTGGCACTACAGTAGTTGGTGAAAAAAACCCTAATAATACAAGTAAATTCAGTTCTACAGGGGGAAGTGGCAGCATCTGCAGTAATATTAAGGATCTGTTTAAACACACTCATCTCAGCAGTGCCCAACACACAGTGATACTTGTGCTGCTAGAAGTGCACCGCCATTAATTGACAGGATGAAGGACAGGCTGTTAACTTTCCTGCTGGTACTCTGTGTATTGAAAAGATGAATCTTCTAAATAAGACACTGAATCCTGCAGTTCAGCATCATTTACAGACACCAACCCGGCCTCTGTTTCTTTTTGAAACTTGGGCAATGACTTGTTCCACTCTGATGTTCCGGAGGTAGTCTTTTCAACCCAAATTTGAATACCTAAATGAATGTGTTGCCTTGGAAAGATCTTGCCTACCTGGCATATCATTGCTGAGCATTAGGTTGCTTATTTAGCTGCTGAAACATGGACTTCAGCTTCAAACATTTAAGCACCTGACTTGGAAGGTCTTGGCGCACACTTCTTCTGTCTCCAGCTATAGCATTGGATGCACTCCCAGAAGGCCAGGGCTATCAGAAGGTAAACATTGCTCTTCCTGCTGAGAATACTGATTTTCATCACTCCCAAGCAGGGACTTCTCTATATTAGTTAAAGGCTTTCCAAATACCTTGTAAGGAAGACAAGTGATGTCAAAATAACATAAAACAGCTTAGCTGACCCTGCCACTGCTGAGAAGTCAACTAAAGGCTGTACAGATCACTTCTGTACCTGGGGGTATCTGACGAGTTGGACACAAAATAAATTATAGACTAAAATAAACCGTCTCCTGTACTAATGAAATCGCTGCATGCCTTGGACCTCTTCTGTATAACATGAAGAAAGTTAATCCCAGCAATGTCCTGGTGTTCTTGCCTATTCTGGTTTCTCTCAGGCTCTTCGCTGTTGAGTGCTGTCAGCCTATACCTTCAGATATCTCATAATTTAGCTCCTGAAGCCCTAATTCACCCTGATGGTCTGTCTCCTCTCCCCTGCCTACCAGCCCTGATTCCCTCCTCATTCCCAGTAATGTCCTTCCCTCCAGCAAAACAGGAAGACCGAAGAACAGGCTCCTCCATCTGGAAAATGGAAAATTTGTCTCTCCTGAGGACTGTGCCCCACAAGTGTTGGAGCGAGGAATGAGCTGGTGTGTTGTGAAGTGCTTCCTTATCATCCAGAGTGCTCCCACTCAGAAGGACTTAACTGCCTGAACAAAAAGTTGCAGGGAAGTGCCCTGATTCATACAGCAGACAGTGTGAGTGTAGAGGCATATGGAAGCAGTGTGAATCAGAAGAGCACTATTGATTTCAAGCCAGGAGAGTGACACTGATTTACAGCAGCAGAGGAGTTTACATTTGAAGACAAGAGGTGAAACCTTGATTCCTTTGAAGCCAATAGCAACTTTGCCATTGACCTCACCAAGGCAGTATATAATTTTAGAAGGAATGACCGGTTATTTTTTAAGGTAAAAATTAAGTAGCACTGGGGACACTTTTTAAAGAATTCTTACCCCCTTGTTCCTCCTCTTGGTGCATGTCACATTTCAAGGCTTACACTAAAATAATAATAATACTACTAATAATGAAAAAAAAAATCCCTATTTTTGTTATATTTACCGTCTTAAATGTACTAAGTATATCCCAGGCAAACAAGCGAATTCCATTCACCTTGCCCTGAAGAATGAAAACTCCAAGGACAAGCCCATAGATAGAGATTAGAAGGAAAGAAAAAAAGAAAGATATATTGCTTTTAATTAAAGTACATATCCACTAGGCAAGTGTGGGCCTTTAGGGAAGAGACTTTAACATAGAAGAAGTGAGAAATCTTTGAATTGTCCCAATAACCTTATTGGGAGGAGACGGAAGAGGGAGGAGGGGAAGAAGGCAGGAGTTTCTGAATGTGGAAATGAACATTAATAAGGGATGAGAATGAGACACATAAACCATTAAGCAAATTTCAGGCTGCAGCTGAACTGAGCTGTGCTATGCTTTAAAACAAACCATGGCTGAAGGTTTACCTTCACATACTGATCCTTTGGTTTATATGATGGGTCTAGTGTGGGAGTGTCCATGGGACACTTTTTAAATGCCCTCCCACAGAACTGTGTTTTTCCTCCTTGAAGAGATAAAATTAGCTGTGCTTCGTGGCTGGGGTTTGGTGTTTGGGTTGGTTTATTTTTTATTTTTTTATTATTTGGGGTTTTTTAATGATTATTTTCCCATTCCATTAAGGCACCATTCTGTTTTGTGCACATTTTGGAAATAAAATTATTAGAGAAGGCAGCATTTACTAACCTCTCTACCTCTGTGTATTAAACTCCACCTTTTCCCCTCCCTTTTATTCTCCTTCACCCTTCCGACTGACTGACTGTATGCTGTTATTTTGCACTTTGCTGTTCCTCAGCTGGCACTTAAGCCTGTGACCTTAATTATATCTATGTAGCCATTCCATTGTTGTAGAAGTAGCAACAGGAGAAATATGTGTATGTATATATATAAATATATATATATACACAATTATTTAGCTCATGGTATACAAATTTAATATCCTTGCTACCTCCTATTCCAGAGGAAGACTGGAGGTTTCCTTTACAATTTTTACTTTGGGTGAGTGAGCAAATGAACTTCTATTCCCCTGAAAAGATGGGACTTTTACGTGATGTTTAGACCAGGGATATATCTTGAGCTTATGAGATTTGTCAGGCTTTAGTAGCAGCTGAGGGGAAAATGCCACATCTCCCTTTATTTACGAGTGACTTTGAACTTACGGAGAAGCTCATTTGTATACATCTGGATAATCTATTTCTACAGTTAAAGCCACTCTGGAAAGATCTAACCTTGGAAAGAAAAAATAATAAAAATAATACAAAAACAGCTGTATAGAAAAATGTGTAAATATTAGTTTAATACAATGGGACATTTGCTAGGGGCTGAGGAACCAGAAAATTGCAAGCATTTAAGAGAAATGCTTCTTACTTTAAATTCACTTGCACATCCCATAGTAATATGCCTCACTATGGCAGACTGCTAGGCAGAAGGAAAAAAAGCTTTGTGAGTTCAATAGCTACCCACTGATTGTAAACATGAGAAGGAACTCTGCGAACACAGTGCTGAAATATAGGGTAATTTCCTCTTTATTAGAGTCCATGAACTCTGCTACGTTAATGGTTAGGCTCTGTATACAGTGCATATAACAGAATTATACAGTTATTTTCTGCAGTGCTTTACTTGCCTTTTGAAGTTCGGGGTGGGGGGAGCGGGGGGGGAGGGGGGGGGAGAAAAAGGCAAAATAGTCTATTTTTTCCTTTCCTCCTCTCATGATACTTTCCACCGCTAATATCAATATGTAGTACAAGATATTCTGTGACTGACATCTCTGTGATGCCCTACAACTCCCTACACTGATTTTAAGGGGAGTTTAACTATATCAGGTACCCCAACTCACTCTTTAAGGAGAAGAAAGAGAAAGAATGAGTATTTGAGGTAGAAGAAATTAATCAACATATGATGTAGTCAGTCTATGGGCTGGGCACTCTAACACTTGAGTCTTCACCTCAGCTTGGCCATGAAGTACTTAAGGCAACAGAGGTTGAGCACATACCCCATATCCTAGTTTCCAAGATAAGGAAACTTAGATGTGGAAATGAGAAAGGAGCTGTGGCCCCTCCTGTGGTTTGTCCCAGGCAGACTGCAGCGAACAGCTGGTGGCACTGCTACTGCCACCTGGTTGCAGCCCAAGTGACCTTTGGGAAACAGCTTGTTAGTAGTCCTTCAGGGGGAATGTCACAACCTTGAGGGAAATAAAGGTCCTGAATGACCCTGACCAAGACCCCTACCCACCCAATGCCATGATACAGGAGTCCTGTTTCAGCTCAGTCCTGGACACCTGTCCCTGCCTTAATGACACCATAGGATGCTGGTCTTCAGCCCCACCTCCTGAGTGGACCTCAGACCTGAGCAGTGGGTTGCTCACCTCCTGGGTAGATCCCTCAGACATATGCCATGGTTTGTCTCCAGCCTTGCCTCCAGCTCCATCTCGTTTTCATCCTGATGGGATGCATGGATAGACCCTGGATCTGATTCATCCCTTCACAGTGTTACCAGTCCTCATTATCTACTTGTCATACCAGGACCTCACAAGACTGCCCTGTCGGTGAGGCCATGGATCGTGCTGGGTCACCCCTGGCTTGCTCCCTGTCATGGGGCAGCCCCACTCTCAGTGCACCCTGACAGAGAATGAGAGGAGGAGGAAGGTGGTTGTACTCACCAAGCGTACTTTAGTGTAGACATCATTCCATTTGTATTATAAACAGGCTGTGTCCTCTGCATGCAAAACTTAATGGTTTGGGTTTGGGGGTTTTTTTTCCACTAAAGAAAAAGAGAAGCAATGTTCCATTCTGCACATAGTCTTTTAGCATTGTGGCATGGTAAAGTTTTTGTGGTGCTTTTTACTCACTTTACTTAAGTTGTCTGAAAAAAGTGAGTTATCTAATCCAAGTTCATCTTCTAAATACTTCATTGGGGGTGGGGTGGGGAGGGAAAATGACTTTTCTGAGAAGGGGAAGAAAGAAGAAAAGGATCAGCTTACCACAGTATTGTCCTATTTCAGGCTTCCAGAAACTATGGGTAACATCAGAGGGTCTCGCAGGCAAAATATTGCTATTGTCACAAATGGGACACCACTCAGCTAGATGTTTCTCTTCATTCCTTTTCTATAACCACTGCTTCAAGATTAGATGTTAATGATTAGGCTAATGTTGATTTAAAATTGTGACATTTGGAAAGAAGTGTCCGTTATATGTTTGTTAAACGAGGTGAACAATCCTTACCTTGTTGAGGACTGAACTGACCTCTCAGATTTCCTTGGCAAGCTAGATGTTACCAAATCCCTTATGCTTTACTGTGATAATCGGTTATAAATAATAATAATAACAACAAAAAGGCTTATGTGAAATGAAACAACCTTTTTGTCCTAGCGTAATGTAAAAGAGAGTTAAAGAGTTGATTTAGACATTTTTAAATAAGTTGATTGTTGTTACTGTTAATATTACAATAATTTTTGATAGCAGTATTTGTCCACTGTTCTAGGTTGACACAGAGAATTTATTTTAGGCCTGGATTCTTATAACGATGATCAATATTATCAGTAGCAGTAGAAATAGCAAAAGACCTGAAACAACATGATTCTTTGTTTCATTAATACCAGTCAGGGGTGGTGTCAAATCCTGCGGGGTTTTTTTGCCCTTTTTTTTTTTTTTTTTTTTTGTTAAGATTAAATTTAAGTGAAGGCTTATCAGAAGTGTTTCTTCTGTTATCTGAGCTGCTTTGCCTATCATTCCTCCTTTCTCTTTGCCAAGCCTGTGTTTGCAAAACAGAAAAGCCGAATCCAAGTCCCTGCATCTGGTGTCAATCGAAATAAAACAAAGACAGGCTCATTTTAGCCACATAATTTAAGAAAGAAGACAGTATGATAACATTTAGAACAAGCCTCGTACACACCAGCCAGCCATTATCCTTCAGAAGCAGGTGGCAGATGGCATGAAATCATCTTCGTCAGACCTCCAAAGCTTTGCTGCCACATTTGGGAGGATGGTTCTTGTAATGACTACTTGCATATTCATACTGTGTGATGGGCACTTCTCGATTTCTGTGCACCTCATTTTGGAAAGAAGCTAATATGGCTACACATGTACTTTATTGCACCATTCACATTTGGCATCATTAAGAGGAAGGAGAAGTTGTTTTCTTTTTTTCTTCTTTTTTTTTTTTTTCTGCGTGCATCCTTCTCTGCTTGCGTCAGAATGGCACAGGGAATCAAAATGCACAGCAAAACCTCGAACACCAAGGCTTGCCTGAAGCTGTGATGAGATCAGTCTGTCTGTAATGCCTCCCGTGAGATGATATCAGAACTATTCCTCCCCAAGTCATACAGCCACGTCTGTCAAAAATAGATTCTCCTTCAGGTCTAGAGTTCAAGGATTGCTCTCCAATTTTTCTAATGTGGTTCCCAAAGCCCTTTTCAAAACTTGGGATGCAAAGATGCCTCCAGTTTAGAAATCAGCAAGGTGAGGCATGCTGCTTTTCCAAGACTACCAGGACAATCAATGGAAAATCTAGGCAAGTTACTCTGGGTCATGAAAGAGTAATTTGCTTATACCTTACTTGCACTACTGAGTCCCTTTTGTTGTTGGGAGTTCAGACAAGTCCATGACAACACTTCCCTTGACTTCAGCAGGATATCACAGTATTGACAAATTTCAGGATTGTGCCATAAGCCTTGTAGTACCTTATGCTTCAGTTAAAGGCCTTTGTAAGCCGGTGATGATGCAGGAATCAGTCACGTTACTGCGTAGTGCTACAGATTAAGCTTCTGGTTCCCACAGTTACTGAAAAATGTAGAAAACCTGAATGCTTAAGGCTCAAAAGAGAAACAGATTCATTACTTTGCTGTGCTTCCACATTAGCCTCATCAGCTTCTGATCCTGAAGCCACTATTATAGAAAGGGAATGAAGAGAAACATGACTGGTTTTGAACTTTTAGCTGAGTGGTGCTGTATCTATGGTCAAAGGCAACTCGATGCCTTGGAGATCCTCTAATAAATTATGTGGGGCTGTTGGAAGTCACTGCCACTAACAGTTCCGCTGGCAAGAAAAACAAATTGCAATGGTGCCTCCAGCACTTCATTTCTCAGCCTGAGTGCCCACAGGGCAGCAAAAAGCAAGGCCCACGGGCTCAGAAGAAATGGCCGTGCTTTGTCCAAGATGTGTGAGTGAGGGGGTGCCAGCATACATGGAGAAGCAGATCAGATATGCCTGCAGACCTGCAGAAGAAACAGAAACAGAGTAAGCAGCAATGTATCTTGGTTCAGAGTACTAGCCTACCGTGTCCTCATGTTTTCCAAGAGATTTCTTATAACGGATCTTCACCAAATCCCCAGGTAGCAAAGTGCTTGTGCTCAATTTAAACACATGCTTAATTTAAACATGTAAATAGTCCAATTTATGTTGGATCAAGGCCTAATTCTTTCTCATTAAAATCTTACTTTAAAATCCTAACAACGCTGTTACTGGTTTCTTTCACCCTCTTCATTTGTGAGTGGCACTTTTTTCTGGTTGTGTTTGTTTTTTGTTTGGTTTTTGGTTTTGTTTTTGTTTTTTGGGGTTTTTTAATTGCTGCAGTAAATTGTTGCATATTCATATGGCAGCTACCACTTTTGTCTGAAAACAATATACTGCATTCTAAGACTGTTCCGCCCAGCCAGAAGATATTATTAAATACCATAAACAAATACAGATACACACTGTGACATCTGGATGGAAATAACCCCACAGTCACATTTTACAAAGGAAACCCAACTCAGAGGAAGAGCTCAGACATGCAAAATGGACATTAATGGCTTCTCAATATGCCTTAGCTGCCTCTAGGGGGTTCAAATATGTTGCATCTCAGCCAGTTCCAGTGGAGGTTTATCAGCAGATGGAGCATTGTGGGAACTCAAATTGCTCTATCAGATACATTAATGCCACAAACTGATACATTATGATTTTCTGTTTTGGAGAAGGATGGATGCTTGTAATTAATTATATATATTTTGCTGTTGTTAAGCCAATCTATTTCTTTTGGCATGTGGGTTTTTTTCTGGTTGGGTTTTTTTTTTTGGTTGGGTTTTTTGGTTTTTTTTGTTGTTGTTGTTGGTGGTGGTTTTTTTTTTGCCAAGGGTAGTTCATATGCACAGAATATTGCAAGAATATTGAGAAGGGGCTGAAAGCCATTATTTAGTAGTGGGGTTTTTTAATTTTGTGTTGACTGGTTTCAGCAGAACTTTACAGTCCACCCACGGGGGGGGGGGGGGAAAGCAAAATAACAAAACTTTTTGAGCTATGTATATGAATGTTTCTCTGTGTGTTTATGCCTATATAAATACAGGGTTCATACTGATATGATATATGGATGCAAACAAATTTACTGGGTGAGAGAAGGCAATTAAAGAAAAAAGTTTAGTAAAATAAAAATTATGACAAGAATGAAGTTTGTTACCTTTTTTTAACCAACAAGTATTGGTGCAACTTTTCTAAAAATCTGTTGTTAGTAGTTCTCTACAGTCTTTGTGCAGAGATCTCAAGTCACATTAGACTGAATGTCCTTCATGTGCAAACATCATTGGCCCTTGATAAGAAAAAGATTTAAAAAAAAGAAAAAAAGTGTTGTATGCCGTGTTTGTATACAGTTTTATGAGATTATGATATTACAGAACATCATGAGAGAGGAACTGTTGAAGGAATTTTATTTTTTAATGTGTGACTAGACACTCAGGAATTAGTTTTTGGAGTGGAATTGTTCCCCAGGACTGTGCTGTTGGTATTAGGTTTTTGTTCCTGGAAGACAGAATTGCCTTGTCCATTCAGTTTTCTCAGTCCGGGACCAATATAAGCACCTGCCAGTTCTCAGTAGTTTGTCTTTTAAGTATGAAGCAAACATGGCTTACTACTCATGTCACTGCATAGAAGAAAAATAAGCTGTTTTCAGGTTGGGGCTGTGTTTTTAGTCTCAGATACACTGGTTTAATCTAATTTCTTGATGTAATTCGCCAAAAATGAACCACTGTTCTTTGCCTAATGAACTGTACATTGGGTAACATTTCTGTTACCCAAACAGCTTGAACAGAAAGTTAGTCTAGATCTGGTTGAAACTAGAGGAATAATTTAGTTAAGTGTGATTTAAATTACACTCTCGCAAGCTTGGTTAATATAATATTAGTCTTCCAAGATATGCAGTGTATTTGTAGCTACTGCAGCTTTTTACATCTGTAAGGTCACTTATCTAATAGAAGTCATAAGACAAGCATATTTTGCACATACATGTGTATATATATGCACAAAGATAGATAGATAGATAGATAGATAGATGATTGATTGATAGATAGATAGATAGATAGATAGATAGATAGATAGATAGATAGATTTTTGCTCCTTGATACCATGGTTTTGTTTTCTAATTTGAAGAAAAACATCACAGTTCTGCTGGAATTTGTACACACACACACATTCACATATGTGCACACCCAGAAAGATCTGTATAAACAACTCTCAACTTCAATTTGTGATTTTGGGAAGTCATATTTATATTTCATCTCTGTTTCTTCACCCATCCTCTGTCAATTCTGTGTAAGTTATAAGCTTCTTCAACAAACACCATGATTATGTGTTTGAAAAGTCCCTGAAATGACAACCATTCATTTCATTCATTGACTTCTGGAGTTACTATTGAACAAACAAATACGTTGTGAATAGTGAACCCATTGCAAAATAGGGTTAAACAGACCTTGGCTCCATGTCAAAGACCAAGGTCTCTACGCCAAAACCTTCAGGAACTGCAGTGAATCCCTTCCAAATGTTGCCTGTCTCTGTCCACCAAATATAGCAGATTTTCAGGCAACTACAGTCTGACTTCAGTTAACTCATCTAAGTGTTTAAAAACAGTTGAGATCAAATCATGTCTAAATATCTCAGACAAGCCTTTAAAACATTCTGTATCCTTCCCAGGCACTTTGTTGGATCTTTTCTAATCACTCCCACTTTTACTGTACTAAGGGAACCACTGCCTCGCTGTAATCTCTCGTACGCTGCATTGCTGAAAAGGCACAGGGGTTAAAACACTAGATGTTAAGCAATGATTGGTATGTGCCATGAATTAGGAAAAAAATAATAAAAAACCCCAACCTAAACCCCACGAGTGAGACGAACTTGAAGTTACAAGAATTAGTTTCACAGGAAAGCTGTTATTGCCGCTGTTAGCAGCTAAAAATTCACATGCAGACACATCTTAAGTAATGTGTTGAGCTGTCCAAAAGGTAATTTAAATGCTGTCAAGGCAAACAAGAATATGCTCACAAATTCAAGAGCAATGCATGTGCAATTTGCACAACATCAATTTCTTTGGTTGTTTTTTGGATGGAGCCATCACTATCAATTAAGCTAGTGACTCTTTGATTCAAATTACTTTTTGACACATAGTGAACGGAATGGCTCACAAGAGCATTATTTTCCCCATTGTTCCCTAGGCAGCCATAGAGTAAATGCAAACAGGTGGAAGTGTGGAACATCACTGCTGCTGTATCACATAACTGACCAACTAGGAAGAATCAACATAATAAATATAAATATTATTTTGAGATGGGAGACAGTGGAAATGGATATTTACGTCCTCCCTGTTGTTCAGCGTTTGACGTAACAGCGCAGTCTGCCAAAGAGAGTTTAATAAAAATGCTGAGCCAGATTCTCAGATGGTGAAATATGCTATAACTCCACAATGTACCCAGAAGATGGAGCCAATATTGGAATCCGAGTACAGGACTGGGAGTCTGGAATAGTATATTCTAAGGTGTAAAACTCATGTACATAAAGTCCACAGCTCTTCCACTGAAGACTATTAACACAAGAGTATATGGCCAAACATGAGTCATGAGATGACAATCAGGTGATAGTTTCTATTTAGTTATATTACAGCAGGGACTTTCCATTAGTATAATATTTAACTAGTTTTTCAAAACAGGGCCTCAAAACAGATAGGACTAAACAACAGTATCTCATAGGAGGAGGGTACTGGTAACCAGTTGCTCCTTTTCTGGTGCCCTGCCCTATGATCCTGGTGCTGCTTTGGATCACAGAGGTTTTATGAGGATTCAGGGCATTAGGATTTCACCTTGAGTCAACCTTAATTCTGCACCTCCAGTTCCTTTTTGTTTCTCAGTCTGACACAGACTCATCATTACAGAGGAGTGGGTTTTTTCCTGCACTTTATACAGCTCTGAACATAGAGTCACAGCCTACCATGTTATTAGCAACGTGCATATAGAAGAAAACTCATGCCATTCTGACATGAAAGATACTGAATGCTAAATTAAAGTCCAATAAACTGTTAAATAAAGTGCCTTGGGCAACCATTTAAAGTGTGATGGGAGGCAGCTGGGTCTTGCCACAGGTCTAGACCTCAGTCTGGTTCTCTGCTGATGATTTTTATATAGCAGAGAAGCAGAGCAGTGAGCAAGATCATGACATCGCCTGGAGATGCATTGGCTTGGGAAGTGCTGACATCACCGTTAGGAAAGCCTCATGCACTGTAGAAGGTTATGATGTTCATGCAAGGGCTTTCATGCTCTCATTTAAGTTTAACAGCTTGCAGAGGAGAATTTCCATTTATAGAGGTCCTTCGGGGCTCCTAGCTGGTCTGTTTGGCATGAATGACTGACGCACCACAAAACAGTAGCGATGATATGCACTATACATAAGCTAACAATGATTGATTAAAGTAATATGAGAGGGAAGATACTACGCCTGAAGAGACAAATGATACAAGCAGCTTGACTACCACTATGGAGATAACTGAAATAAGAATAAATGTTGGCAATGGATTATGTAAGTCAGTGATGGCATCTAGATTTCTGAAAAAGATGCAGAAAAAATAAAGCATGAATCATTTCATTACATATGCCTGTTCATTTTCCTTCTCCATCTCCAGCTTCCTATTCCCCCAGCTGAACATTCATTAAAGGTAAATCTCAGCTCTTTTGCTAAGGATTGGACAATACCTGGCGGGTCAGAGAGGAATGGTGTGGCCATCAGCTCTGTACACCTCCTTTATCAATTGTGCTTAGCAGCAAGTGCAATCAGGAGCTATTCTGGACTTGGTCTCTGATAATCAGCCAGAGTATGACATATACGACAGAAACAGTTGAGCAACCAAGGTCTACTTTAGCGATCAAAATATATTCAGATATGAAATATTCCTCTGGGTGTATGTGAAAATAGAATCTCAGAAGTTAATGTAACTTTTCCCTCCCTTTTTTTTCAGACTGGTTTGGAGAATCTAATACATGGAATAATTTGCAGGAAGTTAAATGATATCAACAGCAGTGCAGAAAATCTACCATTGGGGGGGGTGGGGTGGGGGGGGTGGAAGTAGTTCTGCATCTAACTGGCACATATATAGACGATGGATACCAACTATATTCATTCCAGAAAAAAGTATCAAAAATAGGACTACAGAGACAAGGATGTGGTTAAGCAAAGATAATAAGAAGCAGAAGGCATTTGAAAAGTTCAAAGGATATGTTAAGTGGGAGGAATGGGCAGATTATAAGTGTAGATAAAGCAAGTAAGAAATAATTGGAGTGAAAATGAACACTGAACATGAAACAGGCCAAGACATCTCAGCCCCACAGGGTTTTGAGATATTTACACAATAGACAACTTGGAAAAAGGATAATCTTTGCAATCGTGATAATGAATTAAATTTTATATAATGCATTAGCACCACAAAACATTCTGCTCCTCATTCCAGTACCTTATTCAAAGCCTCCTGGAGTTGGTGGCAGTATATCAGTAGCTATTGGATGATTAGATCAAGTCCTATTAAAGTTATATATCAGGTGGGTTGAACATTCATAACCTAGGAATTTAGGCTCAAATCCTCAGCAGACAACTAGGCACCTAAGACACATCTGGTCCCTGGTCTCTGAAAAAGCTTTTGAAATTCCTATGAGTTTTTTTTTAAACCAGTTTTCACCTCCATTCAAAGACTTTTTTTTTAATATATATTAAAAACTAATATTCTAACAAAGAAAAAAAGAAAAAAGAAAAAAAAGAAAAAAAGAAAAAAGAAACCCAGACTAATAAAATTCTTAATAAATTCATAATAAATCAAAAACCAAGACCACCTACAGTAAAATAATAATAATGAAAAAAGAATGGCCAATAAAACAGTAAATAAAATATTTGCTATTTTCATGTTGCTTTTAAAACCATCTGGTGAAGAAAAATAGAAGATTAAGAAGACTTTTACAAATGACAAAAAATACTTTAAGATATTTCCAGTGAGATAGTTGCAAATAGAAGGATCCTCTTCAGCAATGATAGTCACTTGACAGATTTGTTCAGCCAGACCTTTGTGGTGCATTTGTTCATGGAAAAGAATGATCAAACACTGAGCACAGCAGCAGTTTCTCACTGCGGTGAATGGAAGGTGAATAGAGACAGGCATTAGAACAAGCCAAAATAGGACAACTAAATTATGTCCATTGTTTGTGGTGTTAAAAACCACTTCTCATTTCAGGTACAGCAAACACAGTAATTGCACCAGTCTTCAGTCTACATATAAACATAGAATCATGGAAGGGTTTAGGTTGGAGAAGACCTTTCAGATCATTGAGTCCAACTGTAAAACTAGCACTGCCAAGTCCAACACTAAACCATGTCCCTAAGCACTGCACCTATACATCCTTTAAACACTTCCAGGGATGGTGACTCAACCATTTCCCTGGCCAGCATGTTCCAGTGCTTGATAACCCTTTCCAGGAAGAAATTTGTCCCAATATCCAATCTAAAGTTCCTCTGGCACAACTTGAGGCCAATTCCTCTTGACCTGTCACTTGCTACTTGGCAGAACAGACCAACCCCCACCTGCCTACAACCTCATCTCAGGTAGTTGTAGAGAGCAGTAAGGTCCCCCCTGAGCCTCCTCTTCTCCAGACTAAACAACCCCAGTTCCCTCAGCCGCTCCTCATCAGACTTGTGCTCCAGACCCTTCACCAGCTCTGCTGCCTGTCTCTGGACACACTACAGCACCTTTGTGTCCCTCCTGAAGTGAGGGGCCCAAACCTGAACACAGGATTGCAGGTGCGGCCTCACCAGTGCCCAGTGCAGGGGACCATCACTGCCCTGGTCCTGCTGGCCACGCTGTTCCTGGTACAAGCCAGGATGCTGTTGGCCTTCTGGGCACCTGGGCACTCTGCTGGCTCATCTTCAGTCAGCTGTCGACCAGCATTCCGACATCCTTTCCCACCAGGCAGCTTTCCAGCCACCCTTCCCCAAGCCCGCAGCGCTGCGTGGGATTGGTGTGACCCAAGGGCAGGGCCCGGCACTGAGCCTGGTTAAACCTCATACAACTGGCCTCGGCCCATCGGTCTGGCCTGCCCTGATCCCTCTGCAGAGCCTCCTGCCCTCCTGCAGATCAACACTCCCCCCCACCTGGGTGTCACCTGCGAACTGACTGAGGGTGCACTTGATCCCCTCATCTAGACTGTCAATAAAGACATTATACAGGACTGGCCCCAGTACTGAGCCCTGGTGAACACCGCTTGTGACCAGTCACCAGCTGGTTTTAAGTCCATTCAGTACCACTCTTCGGGCTTGGCCACTCAGTCAGTTTTTTTACAGTGTAGAATATACCCTTCCGAGCCATGAGTAGCCAGTTTCTCCAGGAGAATGCTGTGGGAAATGGTGTCAAAGGCTTTGCTAAAGTCTAGGTAGATGATGTCCACAGCCTTTCCCTCATCCACTAGGTGAATCACCTTGACTTAGAAGGAGATCAGGTTCAGCAAGCAGGACCTGCTCTTCATAAACCTGTATTGTCTGGGCCAGATACCTGACTTGTCCTGTATGTGCTGCGTGATGGCTATCAAGATAATCTGTTCCATAACCTTCCCTGGCACTGAGGTCAGACTGACAGGCCTGTAGTTCCCTGGATCCTCCTTCCTGCCCTTCCTGTAGACAGACACCGCATTTTCTAACTTCCAGCCTTCTGGGACCTCCCTTATTAGTCAAGACTGTTGATAAATGGTTGAAAATGACCTGGTGTGCACTTCCACCAGTTCCCTCAGTACCCTCAGGTGGATCTCATCTGGCCCCATAGACTTGTGTGTGTCTAACAAGTGTAGCAGTGCACTGACCATTTCCCCGTGGATTATAGGGGCTTCATTCTGCTCCTCATCCCTGTCTTCCAGCTCAGGGGGCTGGGTACCTGGAGGACTACTGGTCTTAGCATTAAAGACTGAGGCAAAGAAGGCATTAGGTACCTCAACCTTTTCCTCATCCTTTGCACTGTTTCCCCCCATCCAATACAGTATGGAGGTTCTCCTTAGCCTTCCTTTTAGGATGTATAAACATCCCTTTTTGTGAGCCGTTCTTGAAAGAGAAGAGAACGTGAGGGAAGTAAGGCACTATGATTTGACACAACTTGCCTCAATCCAGTCAGTAAACTATAGACAAGACAAAAATAGATATTTTTTTAAAAAATGTTCCTGTACAGTAGCCTGTCCACTAGGCCCCAGGATATGAATTTGGATTACAACAGGATCATGTTTTAAGATGCGAATGTTTAAGCAAATGTTTTTCATATAAGCTACAAAGAATGGCAAAGCCCAGCTGAGGATGCACTCTTTATACAAAGCAATTACCCCAAGAAGCAAAGGAATAATTCAAAACATGTTTCAGGCTCATCACTCGGGATTTTTTTCTTTGCAGATGTTATCAACAAGAACATTAGCAGAAATTACAATGGAAAGTTATGGGCTGTGAAGGAGCACCATGAAGAAATCACACTCATGAGCATGTTGGTGTCAGTGGTAGGACTTGTAAGAAAGTTTCTGTCAAAACCATGTTTTCCACAAATACACATTTTGACGACATTCAGTTGTGTCCAGTTGTATATACAAACATACATATATGTTTTAATTGTCATTTTTGGAGGGTTCTATTTTCAGGCTAAGAAGAGACCATTTTGCAACAGAAACAGTAGAAAGGGCAGGCAGGAGTGTAGCCACTGGAAGAAGATTCAACAGTCAGTTAAAGAGAAAATTGCAATGTTTAAACTAATTAAATTGGTCTGAACAGCCCTGATACTTTCCACTGGAAATACTGGAGAACCGAGTGTTCAGGACCATTTACGTTATTTTTTGAATGTTGTAGTAGTGTCTCATGGGGATTGTAGTTCAAGCTCAGCCAGATTGCTTTTAGTTGTTGGCTTTGTAGTGTTTTAACTGTGATGGTACAATTCCACCCATTGCTTCCAAAGGGAAAGAATTAGATGGTGGATCATGGCCAAAGCAACCCAGATTAAGAAAAATTGCATAGTGACAGGAATGGCAGACTACTAAGAAGTGATACTACGTCTACTAAGCTGCTGCAGAACAGGGGTTTTAATTTATTTTTATGCTTAAAAGCATGATATTTCCAGGTGAAGAGAAGATGAGCTTTATCCATGACTGCATAACGGGATCCTAACATTGTGTGTTCCCTTCTTCACCAGGTTACCTTTCTCTCACATGTCTGGTATTTATTGTTCCCCAGAAGATGGTAATGTATATACAGTTACTGCTGAAATCAAAGCAAACCATTCAGAGTTACATGACTTCTCAAGGCAGAATTGTGTGCCATTAGTGAACTGTGTCGCCATACAGAGGTTAGTAAATGGTATTAGCTCTAATTTAAAGGTGGGAAGAGTGAGGCAAATGTTAAGAGCAAAAAGCGCAACTTCGCAACTACACAGTGAATCAGAAGTACAGCAGGAAAGAGTACACCTGTTTTCTTTCCCTGCTACCCTTCCGTCACTGCTGCCTCTATTTTCAATACTAAACATGGCACTTTGTGATAGGAAGCAAAAGAGAAGGTAATGTAGACTCCCTTCTTGAAAGTTTTATTGTATTTTTTTTTCCCTAGCAGTGTACTATGACCTAGCAAATTAGTTCCAAAAGAAAAGGACAGGAGGGGGAAAAAAAAAAAAAGGAAAAAAAAAAATGGGAGGAAAAAAAAGGAAAAATCAGTAAGTATATCTTATTAAACTCTTGGGTCAGGTTATCTGCCTGTCAGCAAAAGGGGAAAACTTGCATTTGGCATATTGCTGCTGAGCATGCTTTCTATTTCATCCCACTGTACACCTGAGCTGTATCCAGCATTTAATAAGCATTATATTCTGTGCCCTTTAAAAAAATGATTGAATTATTGCTTCTTTTATGGTTTCATAAAAGCCTTTATTAATTGGAGGAAGCGGCTTCATCTTGCCTGCCTGGCCAATCCTCAGTGAGTGATTAAATTATTCATCCAGCTTCCAGTTGGCTTTGTTTACTGTGTCCAGATTATGATGCCTTTAGTATGGAAAATGGAAGCCAAGTAAGCACATGTATTTGGTGGCTTCTGAGTGTGAGTGGGCTGTGGTAGGGATGGCGATGGGGTGTAAATCAGCAGGGATTTACGTAAAAAAAAAAATAAATCACACACAGGAAATGTATGTGCAGAGAGTATTCATATGACATTCTTTTCAATAACTACCCAGACTGGCTTACAGGACACAGAGGGAAGGAAGAAACTCAGACGAGGTTGCTTCGAAACAAGATTTCTGGAGCTTTTTGTTTCACTGCTAGGGCTGAAATTGGAGAAGGAGCCATGGAACCCACTGAAGTCAAAGAACCTCACTGAGGGTTGAGGCATGGCTTTGGATTTCTGTAGTTACGGATGGTAATGGTGAATTCATTCAGTTAAATGTGCTGCAGTTTACTTAAGACTTTGTTCTTTCCTCCACAGGAGAAGAAAATGGGTTAATTTATATCATTTGCCAATAATAAAATTTACTTAGAGCAGTCAGAAGAAAAGTAAACCTGTAGAATAAAACAACTCTATCCCACGATGTCACCATAAGTACCACTCCATATCTGTTTCTACATGAGATCTGCTCATACATCCTTTAAACTCCAGTGCTGTCTCAACTAAGTCGATAAGACTACTTTGAGCTGCAGGATCCATTTCAACATCCTTAACATCTAGCTTTGATGAATTTACTGTAAATAGCTTGTAAAAATATGTATTTAACAAAAATTCTGAAGTCTTTATGGCTATCGGCTCAATAACTTCAGAAGTACCTAGGTAACCAAAATGTAATTTTGCAGCAAAGGAGTCTCTAATTTCCTGATTGAGATGAATGTTTGTAACAGATTAATAAAATTCTTCACCTGAATTGTGCTGCTTTCTGGATCTGAGAGATTGTACTTTGTGTCCCTGTAACAAAAAACCAACCAACCAATGAAAAAAAGCCTAAAACACCCAAAACCAACAAAACCAAACTAAACCACAGCCCAATGCAGATTATTCTGTTCTGTTAAAAAATGAAACATGAGTAAAAATAAACTAGAAATGGTTTTTATTACCAGGACACAGAGATTTTAGACTGGCAGCACTTGTGACGTTCTACTGCGGACACAGACCTGGAAGGGTGTGTTCATTGTTTTTTTATTATTTGTTTCTTTGTTTCTTTGGTTTTTCATCCATGATTGAGTTTGAGGTGTACCATTAAAAAACAAAACCCCAAAAAACCCCAAAGAAACAGGGTACTACTAGATGTAATTCTACTCTTCACCAGAGCATTTTTAAATACTTCTTGCTCCAGGAATTTTCTCTATGTCTGTCACACTTTGCAATGTTCTTCTTTCTGTTTCTGTGGAAAAGCAGTCATTTCCATCAAAATTCATCTTTCCTCATTGAACCTCTGGGGCG
>JAVJGI010000057.1:7513974-7535641 GCA_035590275.1 Ibycter americanus | reverse complement strand
AACCGCCCCCCCCCCCCCCCCCTTTTTTTTTTTTATTTCAGTAGTCCTTTTCTTCTGCCAATACGAGGCACAACCTCAACTGACATACCGTGTTTTAAGTACCCAAATGTTCAGGTTATTCCAGAGTTTTTACAATCTTCAGTTACACCATGCTGGTGCTGTACAAAGACAGACACTCAACGCCCTGAACAGCACACTATTAAAGTCTGATTCACTGTAGGATTTCTTCAATCACTTCTCCATCAAAATTCCAAAGACTTATAAAAAGGCAAGATTGAAGTCAAGCTGTGGTGAATCAGGCCCGTATATACACTAACCTTTAACTTAAACGAGACACCAAAGAAATGAAGAGTTGCATCTTGGGCCGTGGGGAAGGGAGAACATTTCATGAACATTCACTGCTTAGACAAACAGCAAAGCAAGCGAGCATCTGGGAAAGGCACATTGAAAAAGAGCAAAGGACATAACCTGCTTCATATCTACGCATGGCAAATCAATTTAATGTCTTTCATTACTGCTTGAAAACGGAAACTTACATGTGAACAATAAACTTTAATCTGGTTGACAACAGTTTAAAAAATGCACTGAAAGCAAGTTTCAGCTGCGTGACATACTTTATGACACTTATTAAAAAGACATACTTGTAAGTCAATTAACCTGCCCAGTGGTACATTTTAACTTGTTTTCTATTAGGAAAGGCAGCAAAAGGGCAAAGTTTTTCATTTAGGAAGGTTCTAAGTTGATTTCTTTTTCCTCTTTAAGCAAAGGACATTGCTGGTGTCATCGTCCCTAACCAGTCCCATATGAAATATATGCCATTGGTGCCCACCAACCCATATTGTCACAGGTAATGGCTGCTTATTCACTAAAACTTTATAGTCACTGCAGTTTGCTATGGTAATTCATTAATTACAGTAATGATGACACCACAGGATGAGGCAGTTAACAAGACACATCTATCTGGATATTATAGAGAGCATCAGTTGCACCCAACATCGATAAGGTCGCGAAAGCATTTTAGCTGAGATTCTCTCATCCCAGAACTTTCCCAACCATTTGGGTGTTCTTGTTTTCATTTGTGTTCCCATCCCTTTCCCTCTTTTTAAAGTTTATGCTATTAAAATTTAAGCATGCACATAAACACACACATACAGACAGACATACAGTGTCATATGTATGCATTTCTTTTATATCTATGAATTCTCTGCATACAATATATGCATATATAATGTGTATATATTAAATATATGTGCTGCGTATATTATAACTATGCTTCCCATATATGTGACATGTGCATGTATATGTATATATACATTAAGATTCTTAAGGACATAAGTATATATACGATTTTCAAACAAAATTCATTGCTATATGATTTCTGGTAGCTTAGCTTTATGGCAACGTGTGTTGGAAAGGCAGAAAGGGAAGCAAGGAGAGAACTAAGATTTTCTCCCTCTATGAAAGAGTATTGAATTACACCTTGGCTTATGGATGTAAGGAGCTGAGTCCTCAAAGAAGGTTTAATTATTGAAGCTCCAATGGGTTCTGTAGCTCAATGGAAATGTAGATAGGATGGGATCTTTTGTCCATAGTACTGTGATTCCAACAACACAGATACAAAAAAAAATTGCTGTATAAATGATATATCTAATTACATTATGATGAATTTATCTTGTAATGATCAGTTCAACCTAGATTTAGAGGCAAAAATTAGCTCTGAGTTCTGCCTAAGTTGAATGATTTTAAGCCACCTGCCTCCTTTTCCTACTATTAAAATCACAGAGCCAAGACAGAAACTGGTTGATCTGGGTGGAGTGTGATAATTAATAACAGTGAAACTTTGTTCAGGTGCATCTCATGCTTGCGTCAGACGTAGTTCACCAAGTTTCAAGTTTAGTAATTCTGCACGTGTTAGTTCCTTGAAGTTTGCCAGAATCACTTTGCTTTGCAAGTTAAACTTCTTGCAAGATTTGTAAATGTCCTAATTTGGGTAGTATTCAAGGGACATTTTTTTCTTATGAGATATTTGATATTTTTACATCCTGTCTTTTCCTAGACTTGGAAGTGAAGAGATGAACTGTAACAGCAGTAGAATTTTAATTTCTGTAATAAATATAAGAGGACAACTAGGCAGTTTAGGAGCACAGATATATGGGTATTTAAGCTGTGCACTGAGTTATCTCTGAATCATTATTATTTTTGTTTCAGGGTTTTGTTTCTTTCCTTTTAGTTGCATGTGAAGGTCTTACGTTAATTGAAATTTGTACAAATGTTTAGAACATTTCTAGTTTCTAATGGCAGTGGCATGTTGCATAACCTTATATATTAACATTCTTCTTTAGACCTCAGAACACCTTAGAAATATGGCTGGTTTCATTATGTATGTCATTTTGGATATATAAGCCACATCTAACATTACTGCTCAAGAGTGGAAATGAACTGGGCTTGAAGCAACATTCGCTTCATGGACACATTATTTAACTGCTAGATCCTGCCAAGTTGTGCTGCATGCTGCATGCTAGAGCAAATGGTGTGGTGTGTGCACGAGTGTAATATCACCCTGTGCTTAGTCCAACTGTAACCCTGTATATCATCTGCTGCAGGAGCGAGGAGGCAGTCTGATGGGGAAGTCATCAGGGAAACATCAAGTAGAGACCTTCTTTAATAAGAATTGATGTTACCTACCAGACAGGATATTTAGACAGCTAAGACAGAGTTAATACTGCCTTCTAGAGGAAGGAATATCAGTAAAGTTATATCCTGGGAATATCTTGGGTTCTTCTGGAACATCGATTCCCTGATTATGGGGGTAGCCATAAAGAACAGGTGGAAGGGGGTGGATTACTGCATGAATATTTAAAAACTTCTGTGGGAATGAGAACGTTTTCTGAGTCTGTCTTTCTTGGAGCAGCTTATTGCTAAATGTATACTTTTATTGTCTGTAATTATATATACATGTGTACATATTTGTCAATACATATGCAGAAAATAAGCATGAACAATCTGTAAGAACAGAGGAAGGTCTCTGAGTGTTCAGTGGCCAAATTCTTTCAATTATAAAGAAGCAAGTGAAAAATAAATGAGGTAGGTAGTCAGTGAGTAGGTAGCCTGTAGTGGTGAAATGGAACAGGGGGGGAAGCCTCACCTTTTAAAGTGCATATAAAGCGAGCCTCAAAAGGGCCTACAAGCTCAAATGCTCTCAAGGGGGTTTGGGAGGTAAAAGTGCTTTCAATAACTGGGGTTTTTATCTTCAGGGTTTTTACTTTATCTCACTTTCTCCAAGGGTAGAAGTTGACCCCAAGAGGGTCATGGAATCTGATTTATTGTACAGTGTTTAAATCGACAAAGTCAGTTGTTCAAAGCTGTGCTGGAAGTTTCTGGTAATCTTACTTGAACTTACCTACCTTCCTCTTCCTCTTCCCTTCTTGTTTGTTTAGAGGGAGAAAGATTCTGGTATCAGAGGCCAAGAACATAAAAGATACCATAATCATGAAAGTTGGTTCCCAGCACTGGATCAAATTTTCCAAGTACACATGGTGTGAATTCAAGCTGAGTTTTGTTTTTTTTTAACGTGCACATTAAAATCTGGAAAAAGTGAATGCTTCTCTTTGTCACAGAAGGTTAGAAGTGACTTGTGTTGGTGGGAAAGAGGGAACTGCATCCTTTCTGCTAAATTTCAGTCATCTAGTTTAGGAGCTTGTATTAATAAACTCCTCAGCTTTCCACTTGTCTCTTTTAAGTTCTTTGACTCTGGACTGAGCCTTACTTTTAAAGGTAAGAAACATTGAGCTGAAGCTGGACTATACTCAAGGTTAATCATCACAGGTGGGTGTGGTACAAGTAACCCAAATAATTTGCCTCAGATAAATCTGGCTTAAATTCCAGCAGAGCTCCAGAAGACAATAGTTATTGTACCATAATCCAAAGGAGGATTCAGAGCTTGTAAACCAAGACGCTGCTCTGAAACATGCATTTGGGGTGCTGACAAGGAAGTGGGTTTGAAAAACCTGTTCAGTTTATGCCATCTGACATTTACATCATTGCTCTAAGCACTTGAAATGATTACAGCATAAACCCTAGGAATGATCCTGTCATATTTCCATGTGGCACCAGAGCTTATCAGAATCCTACTTTATGTCTATATCCAAATAATCAACAACAGGAAATTATATTTATCTGGAAATAAACAAGAACCCTTCGGGGTAAAGTTAATAACACGAGTGACTATCATTTCTTTATTGCAGCAATAGATTAAAACCAGAAACCAGTCTCAAAGGTTAGAAAACTTATAGAAGAGCAAAAATAGTGTGGTATTGCAATTCTGCTGCTGCTAAACTGTGCTAATAGATATTTAATTATATTCTAATGTATCATGGTAAAAATGGTGCAAGTATACCAGCTGGTTTAGATTAAACATGGATATACATGCAAATATATCACTCACGGTGGCAGAAGGTTGCTACTTTGTAAACCTTTTTCACAATAACACTGTTAAAAAAGGAGGCTAGGATTGTGCTTCATTGTGGGGTTTTGTCTGTTTTTTAGAGAGGTGAGGTATTTTAAATTCTCTGACTTTAATGTCAAAAGGGACGCTTCCACTAACATCATCTGATCCCTGTGAGCGGTGGGTTAAGGCAATTTTTGTATTACAGTTTTTAAAAGGACATTAAAGTCTTTGCATATAGAGTTCAAGCAATGTAGACTAACATGCTGGCAAATCAGACATTTGAACATCCCTTTCTGTCCTTCCATCCATGTTTCCATTCTAAACCTTGAAGCTTCAGCTTCATCCAACTAATCATGGATATTTTTTTTTATTATACTTTTACTTACCAAGTGCAATCCAGCCAACTCTACCTTTTTCTTTGATAAACAGACTGAACCTTTCTAGTTTCTCATTATAGAGAATGTTCTCAAAACCTCTGATGATGTGGTAGCCATAAAACCATACAAAAATTTGATCCCAATGTAATAATTCCATTTTCTAATCCCATAGCCTGCATTAATAGGTTCTTTGTCTTTTATCCAGTTGTTCCTATGTTTAGTATAGCAGCCTACATTACACCAAACATTATCTAGGACAGTCTATGGTGCTGAATTAAACCCACCAAGAAACACTACCGTCTCCTTTGACAGGTTTGGTTTTTTTGGGTTTGGGGGTTTTTTTTTCGAACTTTGTTTATCTAGGCTTGCTAAAAATGTGAACCTGAGTTCTCATTTGAATTTCTTTGACTTCCGTGTTCAGCCACTGACTGTGTTACTTTTCTCTGTTCAAAGAAACAAACTTCCATATTTCCAGTATTTTCTCCTCTTTACATTTACATTTTCTGTTTTAAGACATTTCTTCCAGTCCTTAGGTAATTTTTTGTGAGTCTTCTTTATACTTCAGACTAAGCACACAATGTGGATACTACAGTTCTGTGTAATATTCCACAACTGGTGTTGCCAATGCAGTGCCTGCCCTCTTTCTGTAAAAATAGCCTGAGCCCTTTGCAGGGAAGTACTGCATGGAGGTGTTGCCTAAATTCCTCAGTTACCAAGCTCTGATTTAATTAAACGAGAATGTGTACAAAGTTTAGGTCAAGCTGACCCACCCTCTCAAGTCGTTAATGTTCAAGTACCCACCATCTCAAGTCATCAAAACTGGTGACTGAAAGGACTTCTAATCAAGGGAGTCAGTCTTGGGAAACAACAGATAATGATAAGAACATTATTATGTAAATTATGCAGAAAGAAGTCTCCAAGGGAAAAAAGTTCTGGCTGCAAGAGGAGTCAAGCTGGTAAGGTGTTGCAATCACTAATTTGCACTAGAAGCGAGAAACTTGTAACCAATCCTGTGCGTGAATGAAATGAATAGTAATGTAATATGTAAGTACTCTACTGTATATAATGTGTACCCTCGTGTAGGTTGGTGTGCGTGGTAGGAGGAAAGATCGCCCATGCACCCAGCACTGCAATAAACCAATGTCGGCTTTCTGAACTCATTTGGTTTGGAGAATTTTCCTGGTTACGATTTTTGGTAACAGAAGCCATGAGTGGTCTTTCTTTGCTTAATATTTTTGTAACTGGTTTCACACCTCTACCCCCTTCAGATTCTGCTCTTCTCTTTCTGTACCTGTGGCTTGAATGTACATTTCTTCAAAATTTGAGAGCTTTCACTTCTTTTAGCTGAATTAAGATGCATTTTGTTTAAATGGGGTCAGTTTATTTTCTAATATTTTTTAACCAGTTGTCCTTTCATTTAGCAAATGCTTTCTTGATATCGTACCCTCCTAACTTTTCAATGCAATCTAAGTCAGTGCCCTTTGCAGATAAATCATCAGGAATGATTTAGACATTTATTAATAACTAATGACATTGGTGTGCCATGATAAAACAACAGTTTGTTGGGTTGTTTTTCGTTTGTTTGTTTTTCTTCTTAATTTCTTTCTGAGGCATAGAAGACTGAGGATTGAGAAGGAATGAGTCGGTCCTGTGGATAATTTACTTCAGGATGTTGTAGGAAAGGATGTGTCTCAGAGAGAACTTAAATATCTTCTCATCTCATGGGTAGTATAAACTGTCCTGTTAATAAGTGGGAAAACAGAAGAGGTCATTAAAAGCAGAAGGTGCTGAAATAAGTAAGAATGAAATTGCCTTCAAAATCAGGATTATAAAACATAATTCAATCGTCTCCCATGTAACTTTAACATGTGGGTCAGGGGACTGACTAGAGCATAGATTGCTCTCATCTCATATGACTGTAAAAAGAGGGGGTCTGGCAGATAATCTGGTTTATTCATCACGTTCTTATATTTAGACTAGTATCTGCAATCATCCTGGTAATAAATAGCTCTATGACAAGTCCCTTTTGTTGGAAATGCATTCACTGAGTGTGCAACAGGTAGCATGAGGTTCCCTACCTTGTATAAAGGCCCATTCTATATAACATTACTCTATGACAAGCCGTTACTATAGGCTATTGTACAGACAGCACATATGTTTCTATATGTTTCAATAGGAATTATTATTATTCCAGTTGTGTTAGTTGACACTTTTGAGCAGTGCATTTTAAAATCATAATCACAACAAGCCCCGCAGACACCGTCAAGTAAGAAATCTTAGAATGCTATCTAGGGCTTTCTAATGCAAAGCTTAAGGCATTGCCATGAAAAGCTGAATGTCATCTGCTTTCAAGGAAGCAACAAGAGAGCTCTGAACTGATAATGAACTGGTAATATCTGACTGTTAAGACCAAATCTGAAGCCCAATGACATCAATGGAGAAACCTCATGGATTTAGTGGGGCCTTGGACTGGATACTTAGGCACGTTCAGCAAAGCACTTGCACATATGCAGATGGTCCTCATTCTCCAAATAATTTAAGGACACACTGAACTTTCAGTAAGTGCTCACAGCTCCATTGAAGTCAATTTAAGCATATTTTAAAGTGGTTTGTTGAACTGGGAGGAAATGATGAATCTGAGCCTCAGTGAATTTTATGGAAATGCATGACGTACTTAAATTTAACATATTTATGTAGTAAACTCTCAAATTTCTCCACTGAGCCCAATTGAAAAATGAATAATACATAACCTCTGGCCCTGTGCTTCTTTTCAGCTACTGAGGCCAAGCAGCCCAGAAGCTAAATGGTTACCTATTTCTATGCCAGTCTTTTCCTCAAATCCCAGCAGGAAGTTTCTACTTAATGGAGAGACTAAACTTCTGTGTTCAGCTTTCTATTCATCCCTTGCCAAGAGTATAGAAATAAGCAAACAGAGCTTCAGCCAGGAAAAAAAAAAAATTAATAAATTTGTTAATTTTATTTGCACCGTTTCTGACTAGATGAATTCATATGCCCTCCGATTATGATTCCCTTCATATAAGTTGGACTCAGAAGTTGACAACTTCCATAAACTCTCTGTCAATGAGAAATACTAGTTATGTATAAAATTTAGTGCTTAATACAGTTTTTATTTTATTGCTAATGGTTTCTGCATAGCTGAGATGATTTAAGCAGTCAGGAAGTTTCGAGGGAAAGCGCATAGTAAAATGAAGAACAATGCCATGCTCTTCTCTGTAGCTCTTAACTTTGCCTAGAAATGTAGTTCTTCAGACGTCTGCTTTTGTAAAAGGAACTCAAATCTGTGACATAAGAAAAAACTTAAGAACAAACATAAACTTTTGTAAAGGTAGACTTTTTCCTATTTTATTCAAATATCTATGCAAGGAAAAAATAATCATGCAATATATCTACTTGAATAAGATTTATGGGCCACTTCTGACAGCTACCTACATGTTGAAATGTACTTCGTTCTGTGAGTGATCTCCAGAGCCTTAGATTTGTTTCCAACCATTTCGTGTCTTATGCTGCTAAATTCTATAACTCTGCTTGCCAGATGGCATTTAGTAAAGAAAACAAGATGGATATATCTGTTCTGAAGATATTCAGGGTTTGTGCTACTGTTGTTAAAGCCTTAATATTCTAAACACTGATGTATCAGTTTTACCTGTGTAAGTCAAATAGGATGGCTCACAGGATGAAAGAGTATAGCAAGTATTAGGTGTATAGCTATAGGCATAAATTGCTGCCTTGCTCTATGGTACACAATTGTATGCACTAGACAGAAAACTGCTGCTCCAGATATGCATTTGTAGGCACTTTCAGTCTCACTAACTGTTGTCAGAGGCAGCAAAAATATCATGCTGAACACAGTGCAAATGATACCATAAAGTAATTGATATTATTAAAAGTGGCTTTCTTCTCATTGTGAAATTCAGCATTCCTCTAAGTTAATAACTCAAGGAAGTGAATGGCTGAAATAAGTGAAACTGAAGGGAATATCTTTCTTCACATCAGAATCTAGATGAGCAGGAAAACTTACATGGGTATACTGCAATTAAGGATTTTTTTATTATTATTAACAATTCTTTGTAATGTCCTTAAAAAAAAAAAAAAAAAAGCAGGCAGTGAAAATATGCCATTTTTTGAACTATTTTTTTCCTCAACCAATTAAAAGCAGTTAGAAAAGAAGGTGGCTCTCAGAAAAGTTTTGCAGGTGTGCAGCATGAGAGAGGATTATTTCAGAGGCATTATCGTTTTTGTCGTTTTAATAGAGTTGCTGGCCCCACATTAACAGAAAGTGATGCTTAGAGGTATTTACCATAGCTACCTGTCATCTGTGTGTACCAGTATCTAGGGTGTGGGAGACTTTCACTAAAGGCAAGTTTCAGGGCTGGCCTGAAGCTATATGATGGATTTCGCAGGCATTTAGACAGAGACCCTTGAGATCTATATAAAATCTTTAACATAGACCTACTTTCAGGCTTTCTCCCACTTCGGTAGCCCTTGCACTCATCAAATGTGTTATGATACATGAGTGCTCACAGCTGAATACTTGCATTGTTCATTTAAGACTTATCTGAGCAGTCTACTGCAGCCTGTGACACACCATTTCAGTATTATACATAAAATACACTCATTACAATCCCAAATAAAAAATCAAAGTGGGGATCCTAATACCAGATGATATTACCCCAGACTAACTACCAAGTACCAGCTATTGTGTCAGCTAACAAACAAAAATTTTGCTGGATAAAAATCGTATTTAACAGATACCATGCTATCCTGGAAGCAACCATTGGAATGTATTTTACCTCTCCACCACTGCATAAATGCAAATAATGGTAATGCATCTCCAGGATTTTTATGTCTGTTAATCCTGAGTAGTAATGACACAATTTAATCTAAGCTATAAAATAGTGATATTTTTATATATGTATCTCTATATGCATATATATGCATAAATGAGCACAGAGATATGTAGATGTAAATACATACCCACGATTATAGTAAAGATGCATTACTTTTCGTCTTTAGATTACAAAACACTAAAGAAGAAGGTAAGAGTGAGTCTTGCTGGTTTACACCTGTAGAAATAAAAGAAGAGAGATGTTAAACAAGTTACATAGTAAGTCACTTGCTAAACTGGGGAAAAAAACTTGTTTCTTAACTACAGGCTTCTTCTAGCCACTTGGCACCATTGCTTCTCCTAATTCAGTCTCAGCTATGGAGCAGATTAGAAAAGCATGATAAAACTTGTCTCGAGTGTTCACTCCACTGTCTTGACTGAAAAAAAAGCCACCAGGAACAAAAAAATCCCACACTGTAAAACAAAGGCTAGTATCAGCAAAAGACTAGAGCACTGGCTGTAGGTTTTACAGCCATTTGTACCGGGGCTGTTCTCCTTCTCCTCACTCCCCGATAATTAACCGTCATTTCTGCACTTCCTCATCTTCTTCGTATTGATCTTTCATCATATAATGGGTGCAAACAGCAAGAGGAAGGCTTAATAACAAACATTAAAATGAATAAATAATTACAGCCACAAATCTTCCTCAACCAACTGATTATTTGTTCAGTGACAATATTACAAGAAATTGGCTTTACATAATTTAAAAGGACACTAGCAAGTAGGGATTCTTTTAAATAGCATTTTTCCTCTCTACGCTCTCTGAAAAAGGGTGGGTGGGTGGGGGGGTGGTCATCTTTTCTTTAAAAGACTGCAAGGGCTTAACTTCCTAATCACTTTTTCAGCATCTTTGTGATATTCAGTAAATTTCTGAGGAGGTAAAAGTGGCTTATCAGTGATCAGGAGTGAATTACCTTTCTCAAAGATCTACAAGAACATCGTGTACCTGATATTCCTGTCCTGAACCTGGGTCTTTTACAGGTCTGAAGGACGAGAGATCAAAGTAGGCTGGTGAGAGTAGACAAAATGAAAAGACTGAAGGAGAGGTCAGATGAAGAGACCCCCGGGGTGAGGAGGAATCTCTCCATGAGGAATGAGCTGAATTCATCCTTACCCCTTCTTTCTGATGAACAGTGCTGCTGCAGCGTGCTCACAGCCACAGGAAGGACAGGAGCAGGAGCAGTGCTCGGACTCCTGGACTCCTGCCGTGCACAAAGTCAAGGACCCGCCTGCCTCCTTCTCTGCAGAACAGAACTCAGTCCTGTGCCTTGGCCCTTACTTAGGCTCATCCTTAATCCTCTCCTTATCAGGATAGATGAGGCTTTTGTGTAAGTGGCTCAGTATCAGTAAGAAGGGCTCACTATTCCATAGGTGACTTGGAAATGCAGCTCACAGTGTCATTTCGGAAGGTGAACCTGAGGGAATGTCTGCCCTCAGTGTGGGAATTCTGTGCCATGGTGACATGACCGGTCCCTGGTACAAGCTTGATACATTATGTTTAATTCAGAAATTCACCTTAGTGCAATCACCCTTATCACAGAGACTACAAGCATCAGCATCATCAGGGCATAGAAGTTTGCTGTTGCCTCTGTCTTAAACACTTTCTGACCTTAGTGCACACCATTAGCTATTTTATAGCTGTCATGGGGTTGCCTGATTGGAACACCTATCTGTGACATGTCCCAGAACCCTGAAACAAGAGGAATTAAGAATACTAGCTTGTTTTGAGCCATTATTTTGAAGGTGAGAGGTCAAGTGTGCTTTATTCATTAATATACACTTCTCATTCAGAAAGCTCTGTAACTAGACATCCACATGTTGAACAAGTAATGACCTGAAAACGGCACGATTTACAGGATGATATGCTGGCAGAAAGTTTTCTAACACCTCCCAGAAGTGCACTTTCCAGAAACCCACTGTACATAAACATAAAGGTCTGCAATCTGTCAGTTAATATTAATGTGGTCATTTACTGGTAAGTTGTAATAACATGATGCACGTGGGACTTGCTACACTGACCTTTTTGGTGGAAGTGATTCATTAAATGGTCACTCATTTAGACAGCAGTAACTATTTGCACAGCTATTAACATTTTAGAACTTAACTAGGTATTTATTGCTTTCAAAAAGAAATTTTTTACCAAGGTTAGCTGAAGACCAGATTTTTCATTATTCAATAAAGGAAAGAATTTGAAATTCAGGAGATCAGTTACAAAGGGGTGGGACATTTTGTATGAAATGTCCAACTTCAGATTAGTCTAAACGGCTGAGCTATATCTGTGTGCTTTTGAGCCCATGGCTACAAATCTTTCCTTTCACTGTCAAAGGCTAAAAAATGTTTCTTTCTTTGCTAGTCTGTTTTTTCTATCTTCATTCACACATCATTTGAAGAGTACAGAGAAAGCACATAAAGCAGTGAGAGCTGTTGAATCACTAATATACCCCTTAAAGAACAGCCATCAGCTTCGATAGGTACCTGCTTCTGTCTCCTGGTTTGCTGACTTCTGCTAATCTGGATTTAAATATTGCACAAAACAAAACTCAAACATACATACAGAAATTCCTATAGGAACACACTGATTTTAGCAAAATTCTAAGACAAAGTAATTTTCTTTGATGTCCTGATGGGTGCCAGGCACCTTTTCTTTCAGTTTCCCTTCAAAGCTTCTCAGAAGTGCCCCAGAGGGCTGGCAGAAACTCTGAGCTAGCAGTCAGCCACAGTCGTCTTTTCTTCTTTGTCTATCCCCTTGGCTTTCTGGACATAGGTCAGTGCACTGGGGTTGTTAATTTCTGTCCCCCCTCATTTTAACAGATGTGGAACTCCCTCTGCCATGGACTGGTGGGATGGTCTTTTGATTTTGTGAAAAATTTTGAAATTTGAGTGAAGTAGAGAAGATATTTTGGTCTTAAAGTGTGTGGGAGAGTCCATGGTGAATGCAGCAAGATTTCTATCTGGCCACTGATCAAGTGGAATTGTGTACATGGAAGTGGGGGAATACCATCCTCCTTTCTCTTGTATTTGATGATTTTTTGTTCCACATGTGTAAGTATGTACCACAGGTCATTCACAAAGTACAGTGGCCCTTTGAGTCTTGCACGGCACAAACTTACGCATATTTTTATTTTCTTTTGGTTTAAGTTTCAGCTGTAGTCAGTAATTTAATAATCCTGAGACATGAAATAGGAACCTAGAAATGTAGCCTCACCATTAAATCAGCAACAGTATCCTTTCGGCAGAGCGGCATCTTCTCAGGTTTCCCAATGCACTGCCTCCAGAGGTGGTGCGATAAAGCATGCCATACACCACCAACCATCAAATATTAAAAGCAACCATAGGAGTGACAAGATTGTTTAGCTGAATAGTTACAGTCAGTCTGGATAGCAAGGGATCCTACTTTGCTTCCCAATGAACTGTTAAAGGGCTTACATTTTTGCAAACCTCTCCTGTGTCTCCCGTGTTTGCAAAAAGCACTTGCATTAAAGCAAATCTAGGAAAACACAACTCCACTGGGAAGTAGAGCAGCCATGCAAAATCATTATCCTAACAGCCCTAAACACTCCAAACTAGACTGTTGTTTCATAACATGTTGATCACAGCAAGGCTGAGTGGCATGTGCATGTGCTGTAGATACATGCTACATTTGCTTATAAATGAAGTGGGGAAAACGGTCAGGGGAAAATAAGCTGTTAGCTTGGCCCATGGGAGAGCAGGGTTCAAATTCTGATTTAACCACACAAACATCCACAGGCTAGTGTGACAGTTTACTATCTCATGCCTTCCTTTGCTTTTGCAAAATGAGTGTGATAGTCCCCTTTTCATAGCATTATGATGAGGAGAAAACAAGCCCTTTTGTTAGCTTTCATTCATTGTAAGATACTTTGAGATGTGCAAACATAAAGATTGGCACTCCAACCTGAAAGCAACTTTAAATGACTAAGCCCCAGTTATTTAATATATATATAAGGGATTCAAAACTATGATAACAGATAACCCACAAATTCATTATGTTATTAAGCTAGTATAAAAGAAAATTATAATTAGGAATTAAAATAAATTCAACACAGCTCTTGCATAAGACAAACTTCATCATATGAAGTCTTCAGTGTTTTCACAACTCTTGATTTGCCTTTCTTTTTTTAGTGTTTAGCAACATTGTTTCATGACTACTTTATACTATGTTCAGTATTAATGGCATAATTAGCTGTGGAAAATATTTAGTTGTCACCTTGTATTTATTTATGTTCCTGGGATCATGTAAAGTTCTGCTACATTAAAATTTAATTTGAAAGAAGAAGAATTTTATTCATTTTTCAGTGTAATGACCATTTCTGCTTGGCTTATATGAATGATAAAATATTGTTTGAACACACTTTTCCATTTGTTTTCCAGGGATTTATGTAAACTCCTAAAGAAAACACTGCAATGCTTTTTTGGCTGACTATTTGACAAAAGAATTGTAGACACATATTTTATTCTCAGCCTCTTGTCAGGAAATATTCACAGCCCCATCCATTATTTAGCACTTAATTTGTTAATCGATTGATCGATTGATTCGGGGATATTTTACACTGGGATTAACATGCGCATACACAAAAATCTTTTCTCTATGGTAAATTCAAGAAATTTGTATCAGAATGTAAAATGTTCTGGTGTTTACAGATGTAGATTGAATCTGTCATGGGTTGGCAACTACTGATAATAATTCATTGCTTGGAACATAAATATTTTGGATCAAACCTCAAAACTCATTTGATTTGGTGTGATTATTCCTTCCATGTTCAAAAGAATGTGGGGCCATTCTATGGAAGGAAAACTGTTTATTACATAATTTCTTCTGAAGAAATTATTCCCCAGTCTAGAAATAAAAGCAAGTTACTGTCAATCTCAGAAAGCCAATATTCTTCAGTGCCATAGTGTTTAAGGACCTCAGACCTTTTCACCACATTTCTCCTTACAACACTGGGCTAACGCTCTAGTAAGTGCTTTAACTGATAATTGCCACAAGAGATACATATATATTCTTTGTATAGAGTTCATCTCAGACAGGGCTGTAGTCTGAAGCTTACTTCTTGATGACAATATTACTTTCAGCATCTCCCAGTTTCCTCCCCTTTCCCTGAGTTGTACCAGGATGACTGCGAGGCTACATGGCTGCTCATGATAACAGGACAGGTGGACCTTTGGTCAGATGGAATATGAATGCTGTTACACTCCCTAACTGATGGATATTAGAACCTCCATGTGACCCAGAATTTACAGACCTGCAAGTCCCCAGCCTCAGCTTCTAATGATTTCGACTCACTAGTTTTCCTACGGTACTGCTGAGTCTCCCTCAAAGGTTAGTTTGGGTAATCTGGAAAAACTCAGTGGAGCTGCTGTGGTCCCCTTCAAGTCACTGTCTGGATATACCCCACCCAATACATTCAACAGTGCAGTACCAGAGATGGGGGAGGGACCTTGTGATTCTCTCAGTGCTCTCCTGTGCTACTTATTCCTTAAACTTGCAGCATTTTGACAATTACGCCACCAGGGTTGTTAAGGAGTGTTTAAAATAAAATTACTTTTCACTGAGTTTTGGCTCATGCAAGCTACTTCTACACAGAGCGAAATAACTGTGTTTATCTGACCAAAAAGCCTTTGCACAGCTTTTGAACTTATGCAATGACAAGTACTAAGAAGGATGTTAAATGGGGTAATTGCATACCTCCATATTTTATCCATACGTTTCCTTCACTTACTGCTTTTGATAATATTCCAGTTTTGTGTTCCATGTTCCCCTTTGTGTTGAATGTGTGATTGTGTACAAAGGCAAAGACTCTCTTTTCGGTGAATAGAGAAAAAGAAAGAAGGAGCTATTGTAAAACTGGGATGAAATCCAGCCATGATGGGCCAAGTTCTGTGATCAGATGTGCTTATAGGTCTCCAACTGCCTTTCACTGTGTTCTGCATATAGGCATCCAAGAGTGGAGCAGAGTCTCTCATATTTGGACTTTTTAGTGGAGCAGGTTGTACATTGAGAATACTGGGACATGGACCAATGTGGGAGGCAATGCAGAGCCTAAGAAAACTGCCACTGTGCTAACTGAACTGCCTGAATTAAATCCCAAACACCTCAGCATCAGATGCTGAAGTGTTTTGCACTTCCATCTGAATGTATTCCAGATTTACCATTGAGGTTTACCTTTTGGTTTTGGAAGCCCTCTTTCCCCTGTTGATTTGACTGTAGTAAAACAACTTGCATACACACAAACATACGCAAGTGAAAGGAAAAGAAATGGGCAGGGAGAAGGGAGGGGGGGTGGGGGGGCGACGGTGACGGGGACCAGCAACTTGTTTATCAGATTCAAGTTGAACCATCTGTTGTTAATGATTAGATCTTCAGCTTCCAATTTTCATTTGAATGTTATTGCTCATTTCTAGCTGGGTACCGAAACGTCACTTACCACTGCACACAGGATTCTAAATAAGAGACTATTTAGATTGGAAATCTGTTGGAGGAGGAAATTATGTTCCCTATTATACAGCAAAATACCTTTTCTAACACTGACACTTTCTGGTATTGTGTTGTTGACTTTTTAGGGACGGAGACTCAAGGTCTGAGGCTGAAAAATGAATTCACCGGTGGTGCAAATTACATTTGGGCTAGAGGGGGTTTGGTGAATGTCAAGGGTCCAGGTTCTGACCTCAGGCACAATAGTGTAAAACAAGAAAAATATTGTAGTCACCAAGTATCTATCCCAGATCTACAGCAAAGAGAAGGGACTTAGCATCTGACCATGGAAGCTTAAGATTGTGCTTACTATACCACACTGCTAGAAGATATATTTTAAAATATAAATAACACAGCTTGCACCTGCTTACACTTTTGTTACTTGTTTTTACTGGGTTTACCCCTTCTAATTCCTTACAGAATAGTAATTCTCATGCTGGAACCTGGCTGGATGCTTGCTGTGGTGGGGACAGTAGGAACAAATAAAACCAAATGTACCTAAATCTCAGATTTTCATTCTTCATTTGTAAACCTGTGAATGGCTATACACAGCTACTCCACAAACAGTAAAAGTAATACTTTTTTCTTTTTTAATAAAAAAGGCCAATGTCACTGTACTTATATCATCTGTTACTAGAACAATTAATATTTTTTCTTATACCATAGTTTTTGTATTCCTAACATTTCTGAAAGGCAAAGATATGCTATTAGTTCTGTTTAAAAAGAAAAAAAAACCCAACCATAGAATATTTCTTAACATCATTTCTTAGTTTGTAGCCCTTCTTTCTTTGATTGCCTATAAGCAATTAAAAGATGGTCCAAGAAATTACTTCAAAGATTTGAAATGAAAAAGCATAAATATATACATGCACAAAGGCGGACAAAGCAACCCACCAAACAAACAAAAAAACCCAAACCCAAACCCATATCAATGAAATACAAAGTACAAAATCTAGCCTCCTTGTGAACTGATTGTATATAAAAATCATTGTGACAGCCCTGCACAAGATGATCTATGTTTTTTGTTTGTTTGGTTGGGGTTTTTTTTCTCCAAAAGAGGTTAGGTGGTCTTTTTGGCTTAAAATTTTTCTTAACCAAGTGACAAGATGACTTATCAAAGGACACCCACAGCAGAAAACCCCAAAGTATTATTTGGGCACTGAAAAATCCTGCAACAATATGAGGCGCTTCCTCCTCTTTTTAGGTTGGAAATGAGAAAAATCTAGAAGTATCATTCTCCAAAGCACCTAAGTGACTTCTGTGTACACACATAAATCACATAGGTACTTTGGAGTCTAGATCCCACTGGGATCCTAAATGCTTATATGATTTATGAAAATAGGACGTGTAAAGCTGTGTTACTTAGGTAATTTAGAAAAAAATTGCTCCTAAAGGAAGAGCTGATCTGGTTGGTTTTTGCAGTTACTTTGTTTGCTTTGCAATCATATTTTACTTATGGAATCTTTGTGCTCTTATGCTTGCAGGCTCTGACAGAGCTTTAATTTGCTATTTTTCACATCTTGCATGCAGCATATAGAATTTGTTCTATTGATTGCAGGTAATTAAATTGTATTTGTTTGTTTTCATCATTAATGTGGTTCGTCTGAGAGTCTGACCCACAATCTCTATGGTAAATATAATAGTGTTTTATCTACACTGTCCCTCAGTTTTAGCATCAAGCAAGTAAGACAGACAGCACTTGGACAAGTTGGTGGTTTGCATTAAAAAATGTGAAATCCTTGTACTACCATGTTGAAAAGTTGAATAATTTATATTCTTCTTCTTTTTAACATCCCTTGGAAAAAGAATAAGATGTAGCAATTTACTGCTGAATCGAATGCACTTTCTGTATCTCGTGTGTGGCAAGAGACACATCACTGCAAACTGATTGAAGTGCTATGTGTATGTTAAAGCAATGCTATGCAAACCTGAGAAACACAAATTCTTACGGTTTCTGTGCAACAGAAGTAACATAAAGATTAGAGGTATGACTGATATGCAGCTAGATAATAGACTAATGAACAAGATGTTTGCAATCCATCAAAAGAATAAAAAAGGTCTGTGAATGCCAACTACGATATTGTATGTTGAACACTATGTAGTCCTGAAAATATATAAATACAGTACTTAAAAATATGCATTTGGAACTGAAAATGTGATATTGGTAACAGCTGGGGCTTGAGTCCTCTAATGTATGAATGCAGTAATTAACTCATTAAGAAGCAAATAATGGGTAGGTATACAGTAAAAAAATTACGTTTAACAGGAGGATCCATGATGCAATGTACAAAGAAATGATGAAATGAGCAGGAAGGCAATCATACCATGTGGTCTCTATATTCAGGTACTTGGAAGGTGTTTTTTTGGTTATGACTTCACAAGAATACCTGATGGCATTCTGCACTAACCCTCAGCTGGACAAAAGTGTGCGAGTCTAGTCCCTGCAAGAGTGAGTCTGAAAACAGACCTTGGAGCAAGCGCCATTAGCAAGTGGAGGTCCCTGGAGAGGTTGAAGATCCAGGTGTCTTGGGAATGATATGCAGATAACATGATCTGTGGAAAAAACCCAACATAGCACAAGCTTCTGAATTTCCTTGTCCCATAGTGTGTAAAAACACCAGCTAAAAATTTCTCTGGTTGTTGGAATGCTTTAAAAAGGTCATGACATGACCGCTGACCTTCATCTACTGACAGTGGCATTTTAGCTGAAACAATAGAAACACATGTTTCTTATTTTGAAGGACTTGAGCTCAATTTCAGTAGGTGGTGTGCCCACAAGCACTGCTAGTAGATTAACACTGTGTGGATTGCAAACCAATGAGCAATATGGTGTTATCTTATCTCCCTGTCCTTTATCTAGAGGATGATTTTAAGGATTTAAGTGTTCAATAAACTGTGCCTGTCTTAGATTAAAAGACATTTTAACAGAGAAACATTGCACTGCTACAGAAGACCTTACTCCTGGTTTGGCTAAAACTTTCAGCCCTGAGGGCATGGTGCTTGAACGTGAGTGTAATGGTTACCATCATGGCCAGCACAGTGGTGCTTCGATTGAGATGGTCTCCAGAATTAAATGCATGAGCAGTTCTGTGCTTTGGAGCCAGTACTAAATAGCTGGGGACTATAACGTGCCTGTGTTGTCTGTGAACTGGGAACAACTGTATCGTACAATTGGATTGAATTCTAGACATTTCTCAACACTGAGGTACACTTCTTGGCTTCAGAAGAATAAAGTTGGTTTATAGCTTCTGCTCTGTGGATTTTGAAATATCAGGAGATGCATAACCTTGGAATTCGGTATCTTTGGGATCTGGATAGTATTTTTCACCTGCTGTTCTTTTCAGTGTATGTGCAAAATAAAGCCATTTGGAGAACTTCAACTGTTTTTTCAAATGCTTTCAGTTTGGACAGAGAAAAAGAAAAAAAAGAATGCAAAAGACACCCTCCCACTTCCAAAACAAAATGCTTTGCTTGCAAATTTTAAAAATTCCTTCTTTTGAAACAACTTATATTTAGAAGAATATACAGATTTAGAAATATTTTTCTTTAAATACTAAAAAAAGATAAATGTTTCCATTAAGACATTATAAAATTAAATATATGCTTAATCGTTAATTATGATTGCAATGAACTGAAACCGAACAAGGCAAAATGGCTGAAGCCTCTAGCAGTGTTCACATCACAACATTTAAATTATGCCTGCATAGCATCAAGATGGTCTCTCCAAATCCTGCCCCACCAAAGGCCAGTAGGCTGGGGGTGGGCAAGAGGTTGGGAGGGGACATAGCTGGGACAGTTGACCCAAACTGACCAAAGGGATATTACATATCATATGATGTTATGCTCGTCAATAAAAGCTAAGAGAAAGGAGGAGGATGTGGCAGGGGGAGTGGAAGAAACATTCATTATTAGAGTGTTTGTCTTCCAAAGCAACCACTACACATACCAAGGCCCTGCTTCTCAGAAAGTGGCTAGACATCACCTGCTGATGGGAAGTAGAGAATAAATTTTCTTTTCTTTTTCTTTGTTTCCACAGGTGGCCTTTGCTTTCTTTCATTAAACAGCTTTTACCTCAACATGTGAGTTTTTAAGCCTGTTTTCTCTCCCTGTTCTGCTGAGGAGTGGGAGTGACAGAACGGCCAGCCAAGGTCAACCCATCGTGGTAACCTTTCAGGTTTTGAAAATTAGAAATTCTTTTCTTTTTCTTTTTTTCTTTTTGTCCTCAAGTTCCTATATGGAGAGAAACACTGAACAACTGTCCTCTTTTACCTCTTGCTGACTCATCACTCACCACTTATCATCACAGGTCACAGGTCTCCTTGGGCAGCTCCTTCCTGCTTCCCTAAAACTGTAGCCTTCTTCTTGAAGGAAAACATACTGTCGTATACAGAATGAGCCCCAAGCCAGGGGCATTCATTCTCCAAGACAAGTTTCCTGTTGATGAAGGAGAGAGTGAAGGCCTCTAGATGCTAGGTGGTTTAATTACCTGCTTATCTAAATGTTATTGCACCTATGGACAGTACATGTATTTTGACTGCATTCTATCACCACTATCAAATTAACTTCGGCAAAAGCCAATTAACTACTGTAATTTATTCTACTTCAATTAAACAGAAATGTTGAAGGATTTTAATATATTAATTTTAATCCACAGACTTATAAGGCACCAAAAAGAAAAGTTGAATTCTTTTTTTTTTTTTTTTTTTTGGTAAGAAATGAGACATTATCTTGAAGGAATGCAATAAAAAATAAGGATCAGGCTAAGTGTCATTATCATTTTAACTTAATTTGTCAACAGAGTAATATATCTAGCTATATTACTCAGTTGACAAATCAATTACAGTTATAATGAAACTTTATACGATTTTACTTTTATTTAATTAGTTGCATCAATATGGGTTTTTTATTTCAGTTGCACATGAATGCATCAAAATATAAATGATGGACTATGGTTAATTATAAGCCCTCAAAACATACATTTTTTAGAAACAAAAAGAAATTTACAGTGCAAAATGTTATAAGTAATGCAAGCTGCAAGATGGTTTGTTGAACTGGCTAGAGGCCGTTTTCTAAAATACTACTAATAATAACAAGAACAATAATCCCATGTCTTTCTCACAATCTATTTTAATTTTGGAGAACTGTGGTGGGTTGACCCCGGCTGGATGCCAGGTGCCCACCACAGCCACTCTACCAGTGCCCTCCTCAGCTGGGCCGGGGAGAGGGAACGTAACCCAAGCTCATGGGTCAATATAAGGACAGGGAGATCCCTCAGCAATTACTGTCACAGGCAAAACAGACTCGGCTTGGGGAAATTAGTTTATTACCAATCAAATCAGAATAGGACAATTAGAAATAAACCCAAATCTTTAAACACCTTCCCCCCACCCCTCCTTATCCCGGGCCCACCCCCCTGCCCAGCCCGCTCCCCCTCCCCTCAGCAGCGC
>JAVJGI010000057.1:7500500-7513874 GCA_035590275.1 Ibycter americanus | reverse complement strand
GGAGAGGAGAGGAGAGGAGAGGAGAGGAGAGGAGAGGAGAGGAGAGGAGAGGAGAGGAGAGGAGAGGAGAGGAGGGGCAAAGAAAGGCAAAGAAAGGCAAGGCAAGGAGAAGAAAGGCACGGCAAGGCAAGGCAAGGCAAGGCAAGGAAAGGAAAGGAGAGTTTAAGAACTAAAGCTCTGCTTAAATTCACAGCAGGCAATGATTTACCATGGTTTAATAATGTGTGACCAAGATATAACCACAGATAACTGCTGATGATATAGCCACAAAATTGATAATCTCTATCACTTACTCAATACCAGTGACAGGTAGTTCATTGCATTTTTTGCAAGACTAATGCTAAAAAAAATGATGATCATAATTAAAAAAAAGAGGAAAAAGAAGTCATAATTGTAAACCACTGATTAGTTATCACAAAATATAGTAATTAATCAGGATTCTGCCTGTTTAGAAAAAACACTGTAGCAGAGCAGTATCTATTTTGTGTTGTTTTAAAAGCTATGCAGTACCTCTAATAACAATTCTTTGCAAAAATATATAGCATTAATTCCAAATATCTGTAATTAAAATATGTTTATTCTACAAGGAGTACAATTAATTTGAACTCTGACTAGTAGGTTACATAATTCATAAAGAGTTGTTTTTTGGGTTTTTTTCTTGAACACTTATTAGGAGGATGAAATACAAATATCTTGCAGATCAGCTTCTGCCAAGGCCAAAGAAATAAATGCAATTTATGTAGTCACATTCTGCTTCCTCTGAGGTCCTTGATTACTGAATTGCATTTATTTCCAGTCCAGAAGAACAGGCCTATTACCCTGTCCTAGGATCTATTGCATTTCAACTCTATCCTCCTTGCATCAAAAGACCATTAGACTGTACAGAAACTTTTCAGAAGCTAAATCTGCATTAAAAGTAGTGTGGTACAACAAGAGTGTATCTAGAAGGAAAAATCATTGCTGTGGGTGACCATATGGCCACGCTATATACATTATGGGCAATTGCATCAGACCAGGACCAATTATATCCTGTGGATTGAACTACTGTTATTTAAGGTCAAAACATATTGCTTGTATATATTCTGGTTCATCTTCTTTTCCTAAAGGAATCTCATTCATGTGCTCTGAGACTGCTTAGTGACACTAAACTAAGCATGGTAGGTGGGGACGATAAAAAGATTAATTTCAACAGTGCATTCTTGATGTTAATTAAAGTACTGATATAGGCACAGCCTGACTAGTTCCTGTGTTGGTATCAATGCCGGGCCAGACCATACTAGAACACATGTGGAACACGACTTCCAGCCTGCTCAAAAACTGAACAATAGTATGGACAGTGGAGGCATAGTAAATAACTCCTTTTTTCACTATAAATCCATCTTGGTCATAATGTTTTGCAAACTCAGCTACTGGTTCCAGATTCAGTTAACACATAAAACTGAAGCAGCAAGCAATTATACTAGGACATCTACTACGCGTACTACCCCAGGGCAGAATCCATCACACCCAAATAATTCCTGAAAGGTGTTTTCCTAACGTGTTCTTACTTGTTTTGTTTTTCATGAATCCTGAAGGGCATGTTACCAAATGCAGTAATATCTTCTTTATCTAAAGCTGCCTTTACGCATTGACATGTGCAGAGTATTTATTAGTGCACTTTCATGCAAGGTGAGTCTGCACACCCTTCACACCAGATATGGTTACATTCATGGTGGTAGGTAGTTTCTAACATGATTTTTTACTTATCCAGATGGAAGATGACATATAAATGTAATCTTCTTTTATTTTGTTCTGGCACAACAGGATTCAAAAGAAGGACAAGACAGAGTTATATAAAAGATAGTCTGAGATACAACATAATGCAGTAAAGAATGCCATCTTTCTATGGAATTGTTAAACCATTATATAGAATTTTATACAAAATCATGTCCTTGCAATATATATTGGTTTTCAAAATCCTGTAGCAAATTTATCATGCTCTGTTAGATTTTATGTGTTTGGGTTTTTTTTAAAACTACGTGTAACATAATCAAGACAGAGAACCCTTGGGAGAAAAAAAAAATTAAAAAAAGAAAAAAAGTGGTGGACAAATAGCAATGTTTACCATGATATTAGTAGTATTATTTCTCTTCATCATTGAAAATTACGAGTCTGCAAAAATATGAATTATTCTGTAAAATTATGTCAGGGAATTGTCACTGGTCAGGATGCTTTTTCTACAGTAAAGGTGTGTGAGTGATTCTGTTCCGCCGGTTTCTCAGACTCCCCTCTTACCTGATAACATGCCAGCTAATTTCAACCATGTCTGATAAAAAATTACATGTTGCAAAAAAGTGCTAAAATCTCATTGATTTCATATGAATACATAGACGCATGAAGTGATAGATTTTAAATACTGCCCCTTCTGAGAAATAAATTTACTACAATCTCATTGTTACAAACTGGACTGTCTGTGTGACAGACAGGCATAGGGTACTTTTTTTCTTCTTCGGGTTTTTTTGGTTTGGGTTTTTTGGTTTTTTTTTTGGTTGGGGTTTTTGGGGTTTTTTGGGGTTGGTTTTTTTTTTTTTGGTGTGGTTTCTGAGCTTGTGGAATACATTTGCCTTATGTTCCCAACCTTTTATCCAGAAAAACTCTTTGCGAAGGCTGAGCTTCTCAGGGATTCTCATGATTCCACCAGCTTTCAAAAAAAGAGAATGAAGAAAACCACAACAATTGATGATGAATCAAAAGTGATCATAACTTTATATGCATTTGATGTAAAATTTCATAATGCATTCATAAAGTCACATATTTTAAGAGTCGTTTCTACTATGATCATCTATTTTGAAAGTGTAATAGGCTACAGAAATTCAACTTAATATTTAATTCTTCATGCTCAGCAATTCTCACTGAAAAACAACACATTTACAAAAAAAGATATTCAATATTAATTTATTTTAAGTAAAAACGATTGACAATTTGCCTCATTTGATAAAATGATCTAAAGATTATTCCTATAGACGTCTTTTCTGTTTAATTTTTCCCAACATAAACATCCAGCCAACAAATTTTTAGATATAGAATGCTGATACATTACAGCTGATCTTACAGCTGGTGGATCAAATTCACTGTTTGCATAAGAGAATGCAACTCCACTGGAGTGAATTAAGCTATGCTTGAGCTATCAAGAACTGGAAGCATCACAAATTAGAGGACTTATACAGAGACTTCAACATGCAGATATATGAAGAAATATGTTGGCCTTTTGTTCTAGTGTGTCTGCAAATCAGTCAAATTGACCAAAAATGGACCCTTCTGAGGAAAAAAGAAATGGACAATAGCTATAGATTCCTTGGAAGCTTATGGTCTGGATTCACCTTTTGGTGTTAGGTATGGAATATGCAATACACTACATCAGATGATTCTCCTGTATCTTAAATTATATATTAGCCCATGGAAATCTGTTCAACTGTTTAGTACAAAATAAATCTATATACGTGTGTCAAGATTTAAAACAATTTATTAACACAGCTGCTGTTGCAGATTTCTGTAGCCTTATGCTAAACTCTGATTCCAGAAATGTTGGTAGTTCTCAGGAATCAAAAATACATAAATCTTTAAGAGCTATTCAGTTACAGATATCATATTATATCAGTTGCTCTTTCATGCTTCTGACCACTGTGGGATCTTCTCAGGGTCACAAGGGTTTTTTTAGCTGTGGAGAGGCTACGTGTAGCCAGGCTGTCTCCCAGAACTCCCCATCTGCACTGAAAGTGCCCACTAATAGGTTTGAAATGACGGTACATTTGTCCTCTGGGGAAGATTAGGTAGAGCTGTGGAAGATTTCTGCTTCTTTCATAGAGAAAGTTTTAAACTGGATGGTTTTCAGGAAGGAAGGGATTTTATAACCTTCTTATTGTCTGCAGAATGCCAGAAGCTTTTCAAAGTAATAGCAACCTGTGTAAAAGAGTGTATGAACTAAACTGAGCTTTTATTGCATCCAACACAGTCACATTCCCCTTAACTTTCTGCACATAAGCTTTTCCAACCGCTTTGCTACTAAAAAATATCATCAAGCAATGCTTTGCAAGAAGAAATTTAACCACTGTATTGAACTGTCAGGAACCCAATTAAATACACGTATGTGTGTGTGGTGGAGGAGGGTATAAGCAAGGAACCAGGGTTAAGCTTTCCAAATTAGAAAAGTTTGCTTTGTATGCCACAGTCATTCTGAAATTAAAAAAAAAAAACAGGAAAAAAAAAGAAAAAAAATAGTTTTTATGTCATTTTTCTTTCAATACATTTTACTTTTAATTGACAGAGAATTTACTGAGACTGTATTTCAAAGACAAAGGATCTCCTTTTATGGGCCATTGCTAAGCCTTGTTTAAAAAAGAGCTCATGGCCTGATTGTGTCAGTTCTTCAGAGCCTGGCTGAGGCTCAATTTTCTGTGCTGCTGGACTCTCCAGATTTCTGGTGGAGTTTATAAGTGAACATAGGCAGCAGTAATGAAAATTGGACTCTTCAAATATCTCCAGTTGGGTTTGGAAAAAACATTCAGAATTCACGTCCACTTCTCAGTGACACTTTCAGGGCCTGGGTTTCCTAATACAGGAAAGTTTTTAGTCCATCAGACACTTTTTTGATCCAAATAATGTTTTAATTCAGAGGGGACTGTGAGCATGTTTTCAGATGAGGCTCAGGCTCAGACGTACTCTCTGTTCCTGATCACACTGTTTGGTGCAAAAACATATGGATATACCAAAGCAATCTTAAAATGGCCTAGCCTGTGAAAATTGTATATCCCAGAAAGAAAATAGCCCAGACCCTGGAAATGGTGAATGTTTGCTTCCCTGGCACAGGAAACTACTGGCACATCCTTGCATCCTCAGGCCACAATATCTGCAGGTCCAAGCAACGCGGTTGCAGAATCATTTCAGTATGTTGTTGTCACTACTACCCCTGGGTTAAATATCAAACTTGACAGTTGTACTTAATTTCAGTTTGAGGCAATAAATCAGCCCCTGGAGAAGACTGTGAACATCATTGAACCTTGTTCAGAAAGTCGTCTGCACATATGTTAAAAGAGTAACCGTTGACTTCATTGTAGTTTTGTTATGCCAGTCTTTCCCCTGGAATCTCAAAGTAATGCTCCAGGTCCCTTGCTCTAATCACAAGCTTATGAAATTTAGTGAATGTTTCTGAAATGGCTTCTCTGTGTATTGAATGTCACTACTTCACTGCAGAGGTTCCTGATTTATACATCGATGGAATTTATTATTGTTGTTGTTGTTATAGTGACCTTGTATGAATTTTTGATCCATCATATTGAAAGCTAGATTACGAAATGCAACAACAAGTACACCCTACTGCATAAAAAGTCAAATGTGTTCTTGAAAAGTACAATGTACATGGAATGAATCTAGGGAATTGACCGGCCCTTTTTGTTTGTATTTGTCATCTAGCAGGTTCAGCCCCTGAAGAGAATTGCCTCTGGACTCTAAAACTGGAATTAAGATGCATTTGACTTCAAAGCTGAAAAAGCTGCATATCTATATATACCATTTCTTCATTTGAAATAGTTACAATTCTTGCTTGAGTAGTGCATCTACTTTTCATGGCCAAAATTCTAAACAATGTGGATAAACAAGATAGGTTTCACAGAAAAGCCTTACAAATGACTAATGGATTAAACATGCCTCATCATGAGATATTGAAGGTACTTCATCTATTCAGCTTATAAATAGGGGTGACATGACTGTAGTTTATAAATATATTTCTTATAAATGTGAGAAACAGAATTTAAATAAAAGAGTTTAGCAGACAAAATAAAGGTAAGATCGAGTGTCTGTAAGTTGAAGCTAGAGAAATTTGAACAATAAATAAAACTAAGGTTTAACAGGAAATGTAATGAACAAAGTGGGGGAATGACATGTCAAGGGTTATGTTGGATTTTTCATCGCTAGATATGTTTAAATCAAGGAGTTACCTCAACACTGGTAGAGGTTGTTAACAGAGGCAATAGAATCTCCATTTTCAGAGATACTCCAAATATGACTGGATATGACCCTGAACAACCTTGTCCAACTCTGATGTTGTCTCTAACTTGAAAGCTGGCCTTGGTTTGAGTCACAGGTGTCTTCCATCAGAGGAAATGTCTGATATTTGAAACTTCATACAAGCTTCACCTTGATCTCTCTCTTCATATGTCAAAGGACTTGTAGGTCAACATGGGAATTATGACCTTCAAAAAAACCAATGCTGGGAAAGGAAACACCAAATCAAGTCTTTCATGATACATCTACCTGTATGGCTTTTTCCACTTCTCCCCTTTTAGCTCCATGGAATTGTTTAAGTTGGAAAAGACCTTTGAGATTATCAAGTCCAGCCATTAAGCCCAGACTGCCAGCCCACCACTAAACCATGTCGCTAAGTGCCACATCTACATGTCCATTAAATACCTCCAGGGATGGTGACTCACCACTTCCTTGGGCAGCCTGTTCCAATGCATGATAATCCTTTTGGCGAAATTTTTTTCTTAATATCTAAGTCTCCCATGGCACAACTTCATCTTGTGCTATCACTTGTTATCTGAGCGACCAACCCTCACCTGCCTACAACCTTCTTTCAGGTAGATGTAGAGAGCATTAAGATCCCCCCTAAGCCTCCTCTTTTCCAGGCTAAACAACCCCAGTTCCCTCAACTGCTCCTCATCAGACTCGTTCTCCAGACCCTTCACCAGCTTTGTTGTCCTTCTCTGGACATGCTCCAGCACCTCTACATCCCTCTTGCAGTGACAGGCCCAAAACTGAACACAGTGTTCCAGCTGTGGCCTCACCAGTGCCAATTACAGGAGGAAGATCACTTCCCCTGTCCTGCTTGGCCACACTATTTCAGATGCAAGCCAGGATGCCATTTGCCTTCTTGGCCACCTGGGCACACTGCCCGTTCATATTAAAGCAGCTGTCGACCAGCACCCCCAGGGCCTTTCTCACCAGGCAGTTCCCAGACACTCTGCCCCCAGCCCGTAGCGCTGCGTGGGGTTGGTGTGACCCAAGGGCAGGACCCGGCACTGAGCCTTGTTGAACCTCATACAATTGGCCTTGGCCCATTGGTCCAGGCTGCCCAGATCCCTCTGCAGAGCCTCCTGCCCTCCAGCACATCAACACTCCCTGCCAGCTTGGTGTCATCTGCAAACTGACTGAGGGTGCGCTCACTACACTCTTCCAGATTGTCAATAAAGATATTAAACAGGACAGGCCCCAATACTGAGCCCTGGGGAACACCACCTGTGACCGGCCACCAGCTGGATGTAACTTCATTCCCCACCACTCTCTGGGCTCAGCCACCCAGCCAGCTTTTTACCCAACAAAGAGTATGCCCTTCCAAGCCATGAGCAGCCAGTTTCTCTAAGAGAATGCTGCAAGAGATGGTGTAAAAGGCTTTATTAAAGCCCATGCAGACAATATGCACAGCCTTTCCCTCATTCACTAAGTGGATCACCTTATCTTAGAAGGAGATCAGGTTTGTCAAGCAGGACCTGCCTTTCATAAACCCATGGTGACTGGGCCTGATCCCCTGGTTGTCCTGCATATGCCACATGATGGTATTCAGGATGATCTGCTCCATAACCTTCCCCAGCACCGAGGTCAGGCTGACAGGCCTGTAGGTTCCTGGATCCTCCTTCCTGCCCTTCTTGTAGACAGGCATCACACTGGCTAACCTCCAGTCAGCTGGGACTTCCCTTGTTAGGCAGGACTGCTGACAGATGATTGAAAGTGGTTCAGTGGGCACTTCCGCCAGCTCTCGCAGTACCCTTGTGTGGATGCCATCGGGTCCCATAAGCTTATCTGTGTCTAAGTGCTGTAGCAGGGCACTGACCAGTTCCCCTTGGATTATCAGGGCTTCATTCTGCTCCCCATCCCCCATCTCTGCTTTTCAGCTCAAGGGCCTGAGTACCCAGAGAACAACTGGTCTTACTCTTAAAGACTGAGGCAAAGAAGGCACTATGTACCTCAGTCTTTTCCGCATTCTTTGTCACTATGATTAAACTTACATCCAAAAAAGGATGGAGATTGTCCTTAGCCCTCCTTTTGTTGCTAATGTATTTATAGAAACCTTTTTTATTGTCTTTCATAGCAGTAAGCCAGATTAAGTTCTAGCTGGGCTTTGGCTGTTCTGTTTCTCCCTGCATAATAATATTTCTTCTGCCTCTTCATCCTGGTTGGGTGGTCTATGACAGACTCCCACCACAATATCTGCCTTGTTAGTCTTTCCCATGATTCTTAGTCATAAACACTCAACCCTATCATCACCATCATTAAGCTCTAGATAATCAACACAGTCCCTAACATACAGGGCTACCCCATCACCTCTCCTTCCTTGCCTATCCTTTCCGAAGAATATATAGCCATCCATTGCAGTACTCCAGTTGTGCAAGTCATCCTGCCATGTTTCCATGATGGCAACTATAGCATAGCTTTCCTGCTGCACAATGTCTTCCAGCTCCTCCTGTTTGCTGCCCATGCTGCACACATTTGGGTGGATACACTTCAGTTGGGCTATTGATCCCACCACCTCTTTTTGGGGGACACCCCCTAATTCTTGTGTGACCATTCCCAGGCGCTTCCATGGTTTCTAACACATCAATGACCCTTGTGTCTTTGCTGCCCCATGGATCTCCATCCCCTGCCTCCACTGAGAGAGCAAACCAAAGGACCTCGCTAGCACTCTGTCCCTCAAACACTGGCGTGCTGCCCCCAGGCTTGTCTCTAGTGAGCCTGGTTCTATCCCTTTCCCCCTTTAAATCTAGTTTAAAGCTGTTTCAAGGAGCTCTGCTAACTCCTCTGCAAAGATTCTTTTCCCACTTTGAGACAGGTGTACTCCATCTGTTGTCATCAGACCTGGTATCGTGTAAATGGACCCACGATCAAAAAAACCCTAATTCTGCTGGTGACATCAGGTATTGATCTGCTACTCTTCCTGTTTCTTCATCATTCCCTGGTACCAGAAGGATAGAGGAGAACACTGCCTGAGCTCCTGATCCCTTAACCAGCCATCACAAGGCCCTTAAGTCTCTCTTGACTGCCCTTGGACTTCTTGTTGTTTCTTTGTCACTGACTTCCTGAAATGTCAATAATAGACAATAATCTGAATGCCCTAACAGGGTAGGAAGCTTTCTCTTCACATCTTTAACCTGGACCCCAGGGAGGCAGCAGACTTACATAAGAAGTTGGTCTGGTCTGTATATTGAGTGTTCTGTTCCCTTCAAAAGGGAGTCTTCTATGACAATAGAATCATAGAACCATAGAACGGTTTGGGTTGGAAGGGGCCTTAAAGATCATCTAGTTCCAACCACCCTGCCATGGGCAGGGACACTTTCCACTAGACTGGGTTGCTCAATGACCCATCCAACCTGACCTTGAACACTGCCAGGGATGGGGCATCTACAGCTTCTCTGGGCAACCTGTGCCAGTGCCTCACCACTCTCACAGTAAAGATTTTCTTCCTAACAGCTATTCTAAATCTACCATTTCATTTTAAAGCTATTTCCCCCTTTTCCTATCACTATATGCCCTTGTCAAAAGTCCCTCTCCAGCTTTCTTGTAGGTCCCTTTAGGTACTGGGAGGCTCCTATAAGGTCTCCCTGGAGCCTTCTCTTCTCCAGGCTGAACAATCCCAACTCCCTCAGCCTGTCTTCATAGGAGAGGTGCTCCAGCCCTCTGATCATCTCTGTGGCCCTCCTCTGGGTTTGATCCAACAGGTCCATGACCTTCTTATGTTGGAGGCCCCAGAGCTGAACACAGAACTGCAGGCAGGGACTCACAAGAGTGGAGTAGAAGGGGAGAATCACCTCTCCTTCCCTGCTGGCCACGCTTCTTTTCATGCATCCCAGGATACGGTTGGCTTTCTGAGCTGTTAGCACATGTTTCTGGGCCATGTCGAGCTCCTTGTAAACCAACAGCCCCAAGCAGTTATCCTCAGGGCTTCTCTCAATCTATTCTCCACCCATCCTGCATCTGTGCTTGGGATTGCCCCGACCCATGTACAGGACCTTGAACTTGGCCTTGCTGAACTTCATGAGGTTCATACGGGCCCATCTCTCAAGCCTGTCCAGGTCCCTGCGGATGGCATCCCTTCCCTCCAGCATGTTGACTGCACCACACACCCTGGTGTCACTGACACACTTGCAGAGGGTGCACTCAATTTCATTGTCCGTGTCACTGATGACCTCTTTTTTTTGTTTATGGAAGCAGTTTAGACGCAGAGCACAGACTGACTTAACCTTGGTGACAACTCAATGCTAGATGAACCATCATCCTCATTATTGTTTGGTTCCTTCATTGCTTTCCTACCTAAGCAGCTCTGACTCTTTTTTACTATCATTTGCTTTCTACACAGCATAGAACCAAAATAAAAGAAGCACTAAAGAACCATTCAGCTTAGCAAATTGGTGCTACATAAGGTCAAAGCAAAGGCCTTTCTGGAACCCCTTCACTATTTGTTCCTGAAAACTAGCAAATAGGATAACAAAAGGCCTGGGCTTAGACTGTTTCCTTGACTAACCTAGCTGAGCAGGGCATTAAATAGCTATTCGTTCCTCTTAATTTTTGTATTTCACTTAAGAACACTTACCACAACTTCTTATCACAGAATGATCAGGGTTGGAAGGGACCTCTGGAGATCATCTAGTCCAACCCCATGCTAAAGCAGGTTCTCCTACAGCAGGTTGCACAGGATCACATCCAGGCAGGTTTTGAATGTCTCATGAGAAGAAGAGTCCACAGCCTCTCTGGGCAGCCTGTCCCAGGGTTTTGTCACCCTCAAGGTAATGAAGTTCTTCCTCATATTCAGATGGAACTGCCTGTGCTGCAGTTTGTGCCCGTTGCCTCTTGTCCTGTCACTGGGCACCACTGAAAAGAGCCTCATACTATGCTGTTGACACCCGACCTTAAGATATTTGTACACATTGATGAGATCCTCTCTCAGTCTTCTCTTCCCCAGGCTAAACAGGCCCAGCTCTCTCAGCCTTTCCTCATTAGGGAGATGTTCCAGTCCCCTCATCATCTTGGTAGTCCTCTGCTTGATCTTCTCCAGTAGCTCCCTGTCTCCCTTGAACTGGTGAGCCCAGAACTGGACACAGCACTCCAGTTGATCTTTTACCCTTCCAAATTGCCCAAGCTGCTTTCTGGGCTGAAATTTTCCCTTTTACGTATACTAGACCTGAATAGTTTAACAGCAAATGGAGGATCCATCTCACATTGAGTATATGCTCGGAAGTGGTGGCATTTGCCTCTTAAGTATTCGGTTGATTGGGTTGCCTTGTTCTGGAATTTCCCGCCTTTAGGCCAAGTTCTCAGAAACTGAGGATAAGCAATAACTGTAGAAATATTATTGGCTGGCTGAAGCTTACAAATTAGGTTTTCTTAAAGCTCAGGTACTGAAATTACAGACTCCGAGCAGTTCCAGTAGACAGATCAGCAGGGTACATTACTTTCCTCCCATCCTGTGACTAAGCACATGACATTTCCTTTGTGTCTTAAATTAGACTGGGAGCATACAGGCCTGCTTGACAGTCTACATTTTTGAGCAGTAAAGGCAGAATGGAAGAAAAGCACTTGAAATGGTCCACTGGTTTCTGGCTGACAGCTGAGGTTCACTGTAGAGGCCTATTGTCTTAACAGTGCTATGGAGGAGTTTTGGAAAGCTTTGTTCTTTATAGACACCTCCCAGTGTAACAGAACTGTATAGAAGCTGAGCTTTAGAGAAGTCACACCACTTATGGCTCTTTTACTAATGATCCAGTGTTGTTCCAGTACATTTCAAAAGTCTTTGCTGGGATCATTTAGCCATCTCAGCACAGCACAGGTCATACACATTGAATATTTCTACATTAAGAAGACATATTTCATTGTATTCAGACAGTAATTTGTTTGGAACAAGCTGTTCAATAATAATAATAATAAAAAAGACCCCAGCATATTTTGAGAGTTATGTTTAAAATTTCATTTTGTTTTGTTGTTTTGTTTCTGAACATAATCCTGTAGTTCGAGTAAAGCTGTTGGACTTGTAACAGTAATTAATTCAAGGAAAACCGATGGTAGTATTTTGTATGAGGTCAGACTCAAAGATCAGAATGGTTCCTTCTGGACATTAGATCTATGAATCTATGAAAGAATCAGATGAGAAGCCTGATTTACATTCAGAGACTGTCTTGAACATCCCATCATTGATGTGTCTGACGCAAATCCACAAAAGTAGAGGGGGGAAAGAAAGACTTAATTTTTATGTAAACACACACACATATACAGACAGATACCTTCTTTGCTTCTCAAACAGAGCTGAAGGCTACAGTCTGTAACTATACCTCTATCCAGAAGGGACAACAACACAAATTTACAGCAAATTTCTGAGGTCTCCCTGTCTGTCTAAACGAAACATAAAATAGAATCTTGCAAATATTGCTCGGTTTTCATCCCCCTTATTTTCTCTTTCTCCTTCCCTCTCTTTCTCTCATCAGATGTAACTAGATACCTTGAACCTCAGAGACTTTCCCAGCAAAAGCTTTTTAAAAATCAAGAAGCCTCTTTGAAACATTTTGGCTTCTGTCAAACACTGTACTTCACTGACAATACAGTTCAAGTTAGTGTTTCCACCTCTTACACTACTCTGGATAACACAGTATAATCTTAATGCTTCTTTCTTTGAAGCTCTCACTTCCTACCACCATTCCCCCAGTCCTTCCTGTCCAAGCCCAGGTTAACACATGTCTTTCAGCCCGTATTATTTCCTGGGACTCTCCCCAGTCTGTCAGGTTTGTGTATGCTCGATATACATACAGTACTTCTTTTGGTAAGGGGAGAGGCATAAAGCTGAACTTTTAATTTCAAATAGGCAACAACTCACACGTGCATCTGAGATCACCTGTCCTGTCCTAGATCCACTTTCTGTAAGTTGGCTATGACCCTCTGGGACTTGGTGCTTATATCCTAAGCTCTTTTTTTACGCGCATGCTTTCATTGTGTTTGTGTGGCAAGGGTTTCGTAGCGGGGGGGATACAGGGGTGGCTTCTGCGAGAAGAAGCCAGAAGCTTCCCCCATGTCCAACAGAGCCAACGCCAGCCGGCTCCATGCCAGGCCTGCCACGGGCCAAGGCTGGGCCCATCAGCGATGGTGGTAGCACCTCTGGGACAATGTATTTAAGAATGGAAGACAGCTGCTGCACAACAGCGATTGCAGTGGGAGAGAGAGGGTTAAGAATATGTGAGAGCAACAGCCCTGCAGACCCCCAGGACAGGGCAGGGAAGGGGCTGGAGGGGCTCCAGGCGCCGCAGCAGAGGCTCCCCCAGCCCGCGGGGCAGCCCCCGGCGGGGCAGGCCGTGCCCCCAGCCC
>JAVJGI010000057.1:7479503-7500400 GCA_035590275.1 Ibycter americanus | reverse complement strand
GGAGCCGGCTGGCGTTGGCTCCATCGGACATGGGGGAACCTTCTGGCATCTTCTCACAGAAACCACCCCTGTAGCCCTCCCACTACCAAAACCTCGCCATGCAAACCTACTGCACTGGCTTAAGACATTTTCAGATTTTGATGAACTATATAAAAGCCCTTCAGATCAGTATAGACTGCAATGGATGGCATTTATCAGTCTCGTATACAGCACCAACAGTTGTATGTATCTTAGTCACTCTGGCTAAATGATCTCTTTGCTTTATAATGGGTGGAGATATGTAGTTATTTTTAGTATATGACCCTTCAACTCATGTTATTTACATTAGTATGAGACAATTGAACTATGCCTAGTGCAGTGACTCCCACCCTCACTTTGTTCTGACAGCTCATTTTATCCTTGCTTGACTCATCCCATCTCCCTTATTGCCCCATCCCAACAAACTATCAAAGGGAAGCATACCTGGGCTTCTTTTAAGGCCATACGTACCCAAGGGCTATATGACTGACAAGGCAAAGTACCAGCTTTCCTGTGATAAGCACCACGGTTTTTTTGTCAGGGGAGGGAGGAATCAGGAGGATTAGGGAAAGTAAACTGAATTGTTTTGCACATAAATACCTATGTGTTTGGCTGGTGTGCTACAAGAGAGATTGCCTCTGGGCTGTTTTATGTGCCAACTGTTTGGGGAATTGTGTTTTGTTGCTGATGTTTTTTATCCCTTTCCTCCCCTGTTTATGAATTATTGTAGCTTGTATGATCCAGCTTTGGGGGGTGTGTGTATTATTTATTTATTTATTTGCTTATTCAGCTTCTCCTCTTTACCTGATGCACCCCTTAGGAATGGGAAGAGAGTGTAATGGCAACCGTTGTGTACAAAGAAAATCACCTTGGAGGACCCCAGAGAAGGTTGAGGGGTTTAATGAAATTATTAGGATACAGTACTTAGATATTTTTACACAGCAGCTATTCAGGGAGAGGAAGAATCCACTCTGTCTAAAATAGGAATTTACCAGAACATAAAACAAAACTACAATAATTATTAACAATTAATAACAGAAATAAAGAAAAGGTAGGTGGTGCTAACTGAAAAATAGAGAAGCATGAAAGACTTCAACTGCACTGTCTCAGTGATTAGTTAACTTATTTTCTCTCTTGTAATCAGATAGGTAAAGTAAATTCCCTTCCTTTTTTAAAAGCAAACTCCAGGTGCTCTGATTTTTTTTTTCACTGCTTTTCTCTATAGTCTTTGTCCTGCCAGGGGAACGACACAGGAACTGATGTGTCTATTTCTATGCATTATGTATAGACTCTAAGGATGTACTTTCTTTGCTCAGCTGTAGACATCTACAGTGCAGATGTCTTCATCGAAGCTCATCATCCTAATAATCCTCTGTAGTCCTTGGAGGAAAATAGTCCATTTTAAGGGTGATTCCTCTCATTATAATGCAGTCATTAAAAATATATAAGAGTTCATATACTAGGTCCTTTTCTTTTTTTCTTTTTTTTTCTTCTTTTTTGTCCCCCTCCTTTTTTTTTTTTTTTTTTTTTTTAATAAGGAAACCTCAGATATAAATGTATGGAATATTTAGCTAAAGACAGGTGAGAGAAACCTCAGACTGAGCGATCCACAAACAGGATCATGAGTTTCACCATCAAGGCACTGAAAAGTTAGGCAGTGTGACTCACCACTGTAAAATCAGTCTCTGTATGGATTTTAGTTACTTGCCTTGACACAACAGCTGAATTTCTGGAGCCAAAACACTTCTCGGTACTCTTGCAGGAACACAGGAAGGATCCGTATATACCAGAATAATTGTACATAAGATAGTATAACATTTAGACTTAATCCAGAAACCTTTGCCTCAACAGTACTCCTATAATTCAGGCATGAGGTGTATATCTTCTGTTTTGCAAAAGAACTCAGCAATAAGAGCTACTGGACCTCAAGCACATGAAAACATCTCCTGAATTTTGTCCATGGGCTGGCTACACTAGATGACCATGAATATTTGTTTAACCAATAATTTGAATCCTTGAGGTACTACGGTTTTCTGAAAAAGTCTAAAGTAGACTCTCACTACAGTGTTTTTTATGGAAACAATTTAAAAAATATGTGCATGCATTATCACAACAACAACAAAAGCAACAACAAAAGAAATTATTGATTTCTGCACAAATTAAACTCTTAGCTAATTTGCACAGATACAATTGAAACAATAAACTCAATGAGAACAACAAACTGGCTAATTAGCTTAATGATCATTTAATTTTACATTTGGTAATGGATACCCTTTTTTTTTTCTCCCCTTTACTAATAAGATGTAAATTATAATCAACTGGTTTTAAATCTTAGAAGTATAATTTTGTGGATTTTAACTGCTGTGGAAAACTATGTGATGGAAGATCCATCTCATACTGTTAATAGCAGTGATTCAAACATGACAGTGATACTTTGCTTTGTATATTTGATTGTGTACAGCAGATGTCAAAGACTAAACCAGACCAAAACCTGCAAATCCAGTCTGAAAAGTAGATGTGCCCTAATCTATGATCTTAGCTTTCCACAAAGGGCAATAGTGATTGTATTGTAGTTCTGTTGCTGTATGGGCTGGTCGATGTCACCTACAAAAACCAGAGTGACCTAAAGGCTGTTCTAACTTGCGCCACAGTGGTATGGCTTGCTAGAAAAGGAGAATGGCTGGTATAAGAAAACTCAGCACATCCAAAATAGGGACTGCCTTTAGCAAGTTAGAGCTAAAAAAGGCTGAGGCAAAATAGCCAAACTGTAGTTGACTTTCAGTGCTCAAGATCCAAAAAACCTGCATGTCTTGACACAGACTTTGAAATGGACTGATTTTTCAAAGTATTTAAAGCCCAACATGTTCCATTCATGTTTAAGTAATTTTACCATATTTGTATTTTCCTATATTTTGCTTTCTCTGGGTAACCCTACCAACAAAATGCTTGCTAGAATCCTTACTGAAAGCAACCTCAGTTAAAGTTTAAGCACAGATTCATTTGAAGATCTGAATAGACAGAAAAACCGCTTAGTCTTGTGATTGAGTCTGACAAATGCCAAAGCAGTGAGAAAGAGAATTACCTTTCTAGTGATGTTGTATAAGAAGCTAGTCTCCACCATTCCAAAATTCTTAGGCAACATTATCTTCCTAGGTACTCTTCCAATTTAATTTAATATAAACTTAGAACAAAATCCTCACAATTCGTTGTATTTTCTTGGCTAAATTTCTCTGTTTCATTCCACCAATTTCTATGAATTCTCAAGCTGCAGAAGTAGCAGACAATTCAACATCAAGGATGTTTTTAAAACGGAAACATAGACACATAAATTCAAACCTTTGGATAAATTGGGAAAAGTTTCCTTTGATAGGCAATCGGAATAAAGAGGGTGCAGATCTCTGCCTAATGGCACTGAATTTACTGAAGGATAGCTTGAGGGCATGGTAAATTTTGTTGACCAAGACGACGAGATTCTCCAGACTTACAGGAATCTGAATATGAATACTGAAATGAACTTTCCAGCTGCCACCATCCGTAATTAATAGATAGCAATCACTAGCTATCCCCATGCTTCATGGGAATTTGCAGGTAGAGCCACATCAGAAGTGTGCTGTATGAGATGACCTCTATTAAGAACTTCAACATAGTAAAATCCAGTTGTACCAGTCGACTTCTTGCCTGACTAATGGAATGTTGCAAATGCTTTGCTAGCAGGACAAAAGCTATGTGGCCACCTACAGCTTTCTGTCAAGACTTTAAAAAGAAATACCAACTGTGCTATAATAAGAAATCAGCTTGCCAAAACATTCCAAAAAGCAAAAGCTTCCAACTCACTGAAACTCTACTTAAGTTATTATATGCTTGAATGGCCCCTGGAACAACAGATAGCTGTGCAATTAATGCAAACCTTGTCATCCTTCTCCACCTCCCTTGTCTCTGCACAGGCCAGTAATGAGGCTCCTTTAGACACAGAATGTGTGCAAAGCCCTGACAAACCACCTCAGTATGCAAAAAAAGCTGAGGGGAACGGCAGGAAACATGACCGCAGTTACAAATAATGTCAGCCCTTTCTATATTCACAACTTTGGCTTTTGGAGTCAGTTTGCACTGAGGTGGAAGGATGTATGCTCGACTGTTGTGAAGTACCTATCTCCAAGCGAGATATTTTCACTTTGAGGAACAAAGCAACAAAGTCACAAGGGGAAAGCTTGCTCTTTTTCATGGACTAGCCATTTCCCTGGTAGGATCTATTGTATGTCAAGTGGAATAATTACTGTCTGAAGTTTCCTGTTCAGATGAGAAAGCATTAGCTGGTAAACCATTTTCTAATCAATTCTAAAAAAAAAAAAAAAAAAAAAAAAGAAAGCACACCTGTTTTGTAAAATTACCAAATAAAACCCACTGCTGAACCTTCTAGACAACTCAGTTTTGAATTACCCAGCTTTAGAACAGACTTGTTTCATAGACTAATCACATGCTTTATTCACTCTCTTCTTGCACAGCTCTTTTTATAGAGTCTAATTTTGCAAATTACTCCACTGTGCAATTGACCTCACTTCTAGAAAATACTGTCTTTCTTAAATATTCTACCTTGGTCTTTTCAGTTTGAGGACATTATTCCCTATAATACCATCATTAACCACCTTAAATAGTTCCTCCAGCAATTTCATGTTATCAAGTATTTATAGACAGTTACCATCATCTTTATTTCTTGAGAGAGGTTCATATAGCTTCATAGCTTCATAGATTATGAAGCCAGAAGGGACCATTGTGAACATCTCATCTGACCTCCCTCATAACAGAAGTCATAGGACTTTCCTACATTAATTCTGTTTTAATTAATACACATCTCTTAGAATATTTTGATTTAAACATTTCTAGTGTTGGTGAATCTACCAAAACCCTAAGTAAGCTGTTCCAGTGGTTAATCACCCTTCCTGTTAAAAGAAAAGTATGGCTTCTTTCTGGTCTGAATTTCTGCAGCACTGAATCTTGGCAAGCACTGTACATTTCCATTACACGGATAAGCACCCAAATGATAACACAAGAGGTGAGAGGGGAATGTCTCCCAGTTTTAATTGGTGGGTGCTTTTCCAGTCCAGCTTGGCAAGGCAATCTTGTACCTATGCAAGGGGAAAAAGGTATTCAGAAGGACTAGGTCCATTCTGAGTATCTGTGTGTTCCTGATTCTGCAGCCTCATTCACTTCATTGGTATTGCTGTGCTAACAAAAATATATTACCAGTTTTGGGGTGTTTGGCTTTCACTGTGAAAAGAGACAGAAGCATACGTGAATATTTAATGCAAAATAATGCATTTTAGTAGTCTGAGTAGGGCACTCAGGTTTCAATTCTCAGCACTCCCATACACACCCTTTCAGCAAGTCACCCAACCTCCTGTGCAAGTCACTTACCTCCAGTTAGACTCACTAACCAGACAGTTGTGTCTCAAAGATGGAGTAATTCATGTCTATGAAGTATTTAGAGAACTTTTGGTGAAAGATGTAATGCATTATTATCATTGCAGATGGTGAATTTTCCTCTCCTGTTTTTCATGCTTGTTGAGCCAAATTTCAATTGGTGTTTCTTGATTTCCTGTGTGTGAAAAGATCACAAAGCATCAAGAGTAAGTTTTCTTTTGTTCTTATTTGCAGTCCTTATCACTCCCCCTAGAATTACAGTACCTGCTTACAATCATGTAGCATTACCTATTGAGAAGCATCTGACTGCTGTAAGAATGGACTAAAAATAAAGATGCCACTGCAGCTGTAACACAGAATGGCACATTTTGAAGATGTTTGTACTTGTTTTGTGCAAACCAAGATCAGGAATTTCATCCGTTACAGAACATCAACTTGCTAAACACAAATCTTTCCTAGCCAAAAAAGTCACTAACTATGTGAAGCTGTACTCTTGAACAAGCGGATATAAATAAAATGGAAGTGAGCCTAATGAAGATATTGGATCTTATAGAGATGTAGCTGTATTGGAAATGAGACTTGTTAGGAAAGGCATGCTCAACAGTGGAGCCAAATTCAACATTCCACTCTGTGCACGACTATGAGATAAGGAAGAGCTTGGGGTGCTACAAAGAATATTTTGGAATAAAACAAACTTTTGTTTCTCCCATTGGATCACTTTAGACCCATTGCCTAAGAAGGCTCTATGCTGGGGGTTGGGGGGAAGCTTCTAAATGAATGCAGTTTAAAATGGCTTTGTTGAGTATTTTCACAAAAACTGCATTTACAATTAAAAGCTTTCAGCCTCCTTTCAGGGGGCAACTAAAGGTGTGATTCATCTGCCTCAACCTAACCTTCTGAATCTGAATCTGAGATGGTCATCAACAGCTGCTTGATATGAATATAAGAAAATTGGCAACAGCTGGATATCATTCATCTCATCCTAAGACAGGGACTTAGAATAAATGTATTTCTTCCGGTCGTCCATTTCACTCAACTGATTATAGGCAGATCTTCAAACAACTAGCTCAGACTTAGACATCAAATTTTTATATATCTAGGGTTAGACTAGATGAGATGAATTCTAACCCTAAACCCATCTAAATAATCTTTATGTAGGAATAGAGTAGGAGCTCCTTCAAATTAGAAGAAATTAAAGGCAAAATATGATCTGTTCTATTTGTGTCCTAGGTTCATACCACTGATTTCCCCTGGGAGAAAAAAAAAAAGGACAGACACCCACCCCCTCCAAAAAAACCCAACAAACAACCCCAAACCAAACCAACAAACAAAAAAACCAAACAAAAAACCCAAACATCCACTCTTCACTTTCAGTGTTAAGCACTGGTGTGGTTTGTAAACATCAGATGTTTACTCCTTTCGATCTAATAAATTACAGGTGTGTAAAATCATCCCCCTCTTCACTAAATTCATACACATGTTGAAACAAACTAACACTTTATATGAAAAGGACTTAGTGATTTTTCAGCTATATTGATCAGATTGCATATAAAACAAGTGCGCAACAGACTCAGTGCAAAGCAGAGCATACTCATTTCTAAAATTCATCATGAATGTTAGAAGCCTTACGTATTTCTTTTGTTCTTGTTATTATGAATCAGTATGCATCACTATTTTCTACTTTGAAAATCCAAGTATGATGTTATTAAGCAAAGCTAACTGCTCATAGTTATTAATCTCATTCATAAAAAATCATTATATCCCCTTTTCATTCACAAATATTTTGTGATTAACTCTGTTTTGTATGAATCTCTAAGCATATCTAACAAATGTTTCTCTTGAATGCCTCCCTATATTCAGAATACTTACTAAATGAGTTTGTTAAATGGGTATATATTGTGTGACTGGCCATTTTAGTTTCCTTATAATTACAGTTCATCAACTGGGCCAAGATAATTGCAATAAAAGAAGAAGAAACAAATTAACAAACCAAACTATTAGTTGTTAGCTGGATACTGACAATTAACAAATAAGGTCATCAGCTTTGGGAGAAATGCAGGACATTTGCCCTGTGACTTCAGCATTATCCGGGACATTGTTAACACAAAACAGTGATTTGTAATGTTGTTTCTGACTACCTTTAGTCATCTTCCAAGAGAGTCAGATCACCACTTCATCACTTTTTGTGCCTGTACTAGAGTCTTGCAGAAGATATTTTGCAGGAGGAATCTGGAAACGATACACCATAGGCACACAGAATTACTTTGGATTGCACGGACCTGCTGAATCCTAGCTGAAAATGGTTAACCCAGGACTTCTGAGAAGCATCCCTGGGTTTCAAAACCTGTTCAGTCATTTTTGGACATGGAGGAGTAAAGGATTACCTCTGTTCAGATTCTGAAACATCATCTTTAACAGAAGTTACTGATTTTACAGAGGTAGCGCTGGGAAGTAAATGCTTCTGTCTTGGGGGAAAAAAAAAGTTTGAAAAAGACATTTCTTCTTTGGCAGGTACTGGGCATCTTGGTTGCTATGAGTACCGATCTAGCTGTAAGAAAGGTTTCAGTTCCCTCTCAAAATCAGCAAAATTAAGCTCAGCACTATCAATGACATTCTTGATGCTGGGCACACTTTACCAAGTCCCTTTGCAGGATGTGCCCTTACTCTAAGTCTCTTTTTGGTTTGTTCTTTGGGTATTTTTTTCCCCAACTGTGAAATAGGAACAATCAAATTTAGCTTCCTCATGCTATGTTGTCAGGTGCTGGCATAAATAGATATTGATTCCAAAAATAAATTATTTTAATTTTAATTTAAATTCTTGATTTTACATAGAGAATTTCCTGCTTATTTGGCTCTTAATCTGTTGAGAGCATTGCAATTAACATTCTATACCAGAGGAATAAGCAGAGAGAGAGGTATTCAAAACTCTCAGTCCCCCTATCTCATGCCTTCCCTCTTAGGGCCCCATGTCCAAACAATATTTGATATGTTCATTCATCCCAGCCAAGTGGATTTTGCCAAGACCTCAGGGGCAGGAAATTCCAGATAGTATTTGCAGCTAAGAGTATGTGTAAGAAGGGAAGGATGGCAAGGGATAGAGTATATTTATTTAAGCTCTAGCCTATTTTCATTTCCTGGATTTTGTCTGCATGCTTTACTGAGCCTCTACTCAGAAATTAGACTGCTCTTTAAATCTTATGCCCTGCTTTGGCTTTGAAGCTGTTTCAAAAGCTGGCAGCTTGGATATGGCACAGCCACGCGGGCATATTTTAAAGGGTCAGAGCTAATACTACGATTTTCAGTGTTGGAAAAGAAATGTAATTTGCTTTGAGGGCTGGACTTATTATTGAGAAACATTGTTGTAATCCAAATTTTTCATTAAATCTCTCTCCCTTCCTCTTTCCTTCTATTGCTCCCTCTCTTTGCTTCTGTCTCCCACACACATGAACTCATGCACACTTACAATCACAGACACAGTTGTATCTCGTTCTTTTTCTCTCCCAGTGCCTCTTATACCAGAAAAAGACTTCAGCCTTATTTCAAAGGGAAGCGGCAGCCTGATTTAAATATGTCATTAAAAAGAAGATAGCAATTCTGAAATCTTCTAGATATTATTTCGTTATTTGCTAGCTTTCCAAAATAAAATGGCCCATTTTACTGCTTAAGCATAAGACAGGATATGTTAAAACCCTGATCCAATAATCTCAATGCATGAAACCTTTCATTTTGCACAAAACAAAACACTGATTATGCATACTGTGCCACACCCTTACACAGTCAGAAAATGAGATGAAATGTCTTTAGTTTACAATGCTCATTGAAGATGAAGGATGAGAGGGGGACAAAATGATAAAGGAAAATTTCCCTGTAGTCAAAATAATATGTTTTTCAAGAACCCTGGTTCTGTGATTTGTCCTTTCACTTCAACTTTTTAGGACTCTAAGCAGAAAAACTAGAGTTAAAAGAGATGTGGCAATTCCCACCACTAGCATTACAGAATGCACAGCTAAGTATTTCCCCAAAGTAGTTACTCCAGCACTGGCATGACATTCATTCAACTAAGTCTTGTAATCACATAGTGTGTCAATGTTAAAGCAATAAGATCTTTAACACATCTGCCTCCTTAGCTCCAGGACCTCGTATTAGGTACCTACAATGCAATGCTGTTGACGAACAGCTGGTGGCAGGAGGATCGTGCTTTTCAAATGAATCTATAATGATCTGCGTTTCAGATGAGTTTGGATGTCACATCCAACAACTGTAGAGTGGACCATACCCACCAGGTAAAAAGCAGTAACCACATAGTCCCTTGTCCAGATGTGTGGTATAGGAATATATATATACACATATACACATATATATGTATTTTTCTCCATTATTAATTGGTTTGCTAATACCAAGCTAACACACTCTTATTTAGTATGTCATTTACCACAAAGCTGGCACCTTTGCCTATTATGGTGGTGAAAAGCCAGACAAGTAGAAATGCCATTCTCTTAGGTCTGATATTTTTGTGAATGCCAAGATAAAAAGTATTTCCTTTCACTAATTTGTGAAAGAACTCAGTGACTACTGAATCCCTAAGAAAACAAAGAGAAGCATCAGCCCTGAGCACATAACTATTTTACCAGCATTGGTCTTGCTTTACTTTCAACAAATGACTGTAAGTGCAGCTGTAAGAGTAAGGCTGGGCATCGTAATTGTTTGAGGTAATCACTCATATAAATAAATATGTAGGCAGCTTTCCAAAGTGGAGGAGAAAGGTAAATGTCTTAAGGCTCTCTTTTCTCTAAAAGTTAAATTAATTCTACTTAGTACGATTATAATATTTTAACCAGGCTGGGTCCCTGTTCCTTTGTTTTATTGTCTTGCTTTTTTTACAAGTGAAAAAAAAAAAAAAAAAGAGCTAGGTGTTTTAATTCTGTCTTAAGGCTTCAAAATTATGACATTAGTTTTATTAATTACTGATTTTTATAAATCATACAATTAGCACTCATTAATCAATGCATATTTTAAAGCTATGGGAATAAGGTTTTTTTTTCAAGTGTAAATTTAATTATTAGAGAAAAGCAGAAGCACTGAAAAGAAAACCCTAAATCAGTTTGTCTGTAGATAATAGTAGTAAGAAAAACATCTTCTTATTAACAGCATCTGTCTTGGCAAAGTTTAATAACAAATTCAGTGTCCATGGATGCTGACACTTTATAGTTTGTTAATGAGAGAAGAAATTATAATTTATCTGTATTTCAAATTGTCATCAGGTATCTTCTTGAACGATCAATGCATTTTAATACTTGTTCCCAGGGAGAAATGCATTTGTCTTCCAAAGATATGAAAATTAGCTAAGAAATCTATGAGATAAGGACATACTGCGGTTTTGATATCTTTTGCTTATACTTTCTCTTTCTGTCTCCCTCCTTATGTACATATGTGTGTATATATACACACACACTTGTTCTGCATATTTATATATGCATATATGTATATGCATACATATTTACATTTTTTTATATATATATATTTGGATACATATGGACGGAGCAAATCTGAATCAGCAATAACTATAATAGCCTGAGTATTGCTCAGAATACAGTTACGGCACGATTTTTTGTTTCTATCTCCATGCACGTATCTGTGTACATTTGCATGTGTACATGTGTGTATAAAGCAGAATCTGCTTAGTGCTGCCTTTGTTCACTCTTGCTTACAGCTGAGTTGGATGGGTCCCAGAGCAGAAAGAACAATAACTAAACCAGGGGGCCACCCACGGCCCTTGAGGTTGTTGAACATCAATAAGATTATCTTGAAAAACATAAAGAAGAGAAAAAAAATATTTGGTTTCCATGCAGACAAAAGCTTGTTCTTTGTTTTTAACTAAATATTCTCAGTTTTTCATTGGTTTTCACCTTGCCCTCTGTCTACATTGCCTGCACTCTGCTTAGGCCATCATGCAAATTTTAGCCAGTACTGTGACTAAATGTGCCACATAAATTATGCTTCTGTTTAACCAAAGGTACCCCTTCACGTTTGGACCAAATACCTCATCAGATATAAATTAGAATAGTTTCCCATTTTATCTATACTTGTGTACACTGGCCGTATGTCTGTTCCTTGTACTGGTGTTACAATATTATGATATTAATATGTATGCAACATTATGATATTAATGTGTATGCAACATTGTGTAGAAGTAGGTTTTTTAAAAATGGAGAAAACGAGTTGTACCCAAATTTCCAAGCTCAGCTACAGATTTATGTCTGAAAGCCATGCGTAAAAATTAAATAATGCAGTAACAGTAATAATTATTATTCTAAATTACTCCATTTTGTTTGGATAAGATTTCAGTTTGCCACTCAGTCTTTTTACTAAACCAAGTATATTCTGACCTTGACTTTAAAACTACCGTTAAGCAATTTTCCCTAAACTTTTTCAAAGATTTCTCTTTTAGAAGGACTAATATTTAGAGTTTTTGAGGGCTGCAAATATAAACATCATCATTTTCACATTTTAACAGATAGACTTGAGATCAGAAAGGCTTGGAAATGGCTTCTGCACAAATATAAGCGTTTCCTCTCTTCCCATCCCTGTCCCATTTGAGAATAAGTAGCAACAAAAAATGTTTCTTAACACCCAATGGTATATTTAACGCTGGCAGAAGTATGTGTCTTCTATAGATTTATGGTGAGAAATGTCAATATCAAAGTGTTTGTGACAGCTCTTATCTCTCCTCTGTTGGGCTGCATGTGTATTAAAAGCTGAAAGCTAACTTGCTTTTTCTTATTTTATGTCTGTTTTTGCAGCTCAGACCATTCAACCATCACAACAAGGTTGCACGGACACATGGTGGATGTTATAAGTGGAATCATAAAAGTTTGGTCACTTACCTGAAATGAACCAACACATGAGCATTGACTAATTAAAAAAAATAATAAATCGTAGCAACGATTTAAAAAAAAAAAAAAAAAAAAAGGAAAATAGCAGTACTGGTTCAGATCAGGAATTCTTCTTGCCCATATTGCTTCTCTAATGGTGGCCATGAAAGATGCCTAGGGAAGAGCAAAAAGAGGGAAAGCTAGCAATAATACATTGTATAACTAAACTGCACAGAAGGTGCCACTACCCTGAGAAATATCTGTGAATGTATGTGGGTGGTCCTATATAAGGGTTAAACTCAACTTGCAAGTTAGGCTTGATCATTCACTGCCTTATCAATGACTGCTTCAGAAATCACATTCTGGAAAATAAAATCAATCAATCAAAATAAAAATGCCTTTGAAAAAACATTTCTGACCAATGCCACTGATGGATCAGATCTTCTGCATATCCTAAGAAAAAGCATTATAAACAAGATTCTTATCAGGTAACCTCAGAGGTGCCAAGTCAAAATCTGCCATCCAAAAACAGAGGTGTGGAAATAATTCAGGAATCCAAAGCCATGTTTGCTGATATGGATGTGTACAACTGCTTTTCTATACATGCATAGATGTGGAAGTATCAGAAGCATCAGCTTGTGGTGAATGTGAACTGAGAAGGGAGGCCATCCATGTGGTCCCGTGTTGTCACCATGTATTGATTAAAGCAGTAACAGTCATTTCCACTTTTACAGCCTTTTCATTCAAGGACTTTCACAAGCTTTACTTCGTTAACCTGTACAACAGCTCTGTGAGGGTGCCTATGTAATAACAAGTCTGGATCAAGCTCTGTCACTGCCGTCATTCTCACTCTGCCTCTGTCTCCATCCCTTGCTGTTGATGCCTAATTTAAAGTGCGGTTCTGCACCACTTACTCTGACTAAGCTATATTTAGTCATACAGGTACTCATCTTAGAGTAACATCAAGGACATCTGTGTCTGGCAGGCACTGAGCTTTGATTCTGAAGGGCTAAACTGGCTTCCCTGGGGCAGAAACCCCATCTAGGGCCTCTCTGCCCCTGAAACCCACCAGCCAAGCACAGCTAAAACAGCTCCCTTCTGCTTTTACTGTGAAGTACTTATATTAAGACCTTGTTTACTTTTATACTGTTTCTACATCTGCCTGGGAACACTGCGTGTTACCACAATACAGAAAATAAAAACAATGCTACAGAGTTGGTATCACTGGCATTTCTTCAAGAGACTTTTCAATGCAATTCATGGTAAAGTATTATGCAAAACAATAAAGCCACATCTATAACATTAAAATAAGGGTAATGTTTTCAACATTACTATGTTGTTATGCAACAAATAAAACAGGGGTTGATTTATTACAGTGCACCGAGTGGGGCTTGTATCCCACTCATTAGTACCACTTCATCCCCCACAGCACATTACATGGACTGACTTCCTAGCTCCCTCCTTTCTGTCTTCCCTAATTCAGGACAAGGATGTGCTTATCCTTGACAGCAGCACAGTTTTATAGATTTTTAAGGCTGAAAAGGATCATTCTACTATTTATTATCAGACAGCTAGGATTCCATTTAGGATAGTGCTTGCTAGGCTAGTACTTGCTAGACATTCTAACTCTCAGAAAACATGTAAACACAGAAGAAAAAAACAAAGGAAGTTTCAGGAACAAGCCATTTGTAATCCGTACTGCTGGAATAAAATCACTGTTGTTATTTAAAAAGATCTACAGTCCTTCCCACTATCTAAACAACTTCCAGGGGCAAGGTTTTATCCCAAGAACAAAAGGAATGGAATCAGAAAGCCACTATTATTAGCAGAGGTTGTGTAGAATTAAAATCCTCTGCTTGGTAATGCTGTATTCTTTTAATTGAACAGATTGAGATAGCAGAAACAGCAGTCCTTCAGTTCTGACAACTCAGAAGACTAAGTTTAAAAAACCTTAAAATTACTCCTTTACATTAGTTGTCTGTGAACTCCTCCCCAGTTTCTTTGAGTAGGATTTCTACAAGTAAATTAGCATGCTTGGCTGTTTGTGTGTATCAGGGAGACAACCACTAAATCAGCTAACACTTGCAACTTCTGCTCAAACAAGGCTTGTGCCTAGCACAAGTAGATAAGCCTTCACCTACATGCAGTAACTGAAGATACAGGATGGATTCTGCCTGTGCAGATCCTCACTGGCACATTAGGCTGTGATGTTCACGTAAGGTTGGTGCCATGAGAACAAAGGGTCTTCTGATTGCTTATGGACATCTACATGAACTCCGTGTCTGTTGAATGACTGAATGTCTGACCCTTCTTCCTGGTGGTTCCTTTTTTATGGATGTCAGTGCCATAGAAAGGAATGTCAATTTTTAAGGACCTTGTGCTGTAGTATCTGAGCAAGTCATTTGTATTGCAGATAATTTGAGTGGTTCTGGATATCAAGCAAGTAAAGCTCTGTCTTAATTTTGTTCATCTAATGTAGCTCTCAGTCAATGAGCTACATCAAGTTGCTTTCTGCAATGCCAGAAAAAAACCCAACAAACAACTAAATTCAGTTTTCCTACAAAATTCCTTCCCTCAAGACACTTGTTTCCCTTTTAAGAGTAAGGGGAACTGTGGTAGCTCAGATCCACCTACGCAGTTATTTGTGGCAAGTGCCAGTTTCTGCTGAGTGACTGTTCTATGATACGTAAAAGTACATTTATCCCTTGAGCACTGATGGTGTTAGTGCACCTACCTAAGGAAATGTGTAAAGGATGAATTAACATTTCTAAGGTATTTTGATATGAAGATCACAAGATAAGTGCTAAGATAATTGCTAAATATCATATTATTATTGAGTCATGGCATTGCTTACATCACTGAGTCATACTGCATTTCTGATAGGATTAAATGACACATCAGATGTAGATGGTGAAGTACTGTCAAAAAAAAAAAAAAAGACTGCCATAACACCATAATCATGCACCTTACAGTATTTTCTGTATTTGTGGTGAATCAGAAAATTACATCAATGGGGGGAAAACAAAAAGGATAGGTTGGCACAATTATATACCTACAGAATGTAGTTTGGTTTCCTTTCCTTTTTCATTTTCCTTTCCCCCTTTTCCCCCCTTTTTCCCTTTTTCCTTTCCTTTCCTTTTTCCTTTCCTTTTCCTTTCCTTTTTTCCTTTCCTTTTTCCTTTTTCCTTCTCCCTTCCCTTCCCTTCCCCTGCCTTCCCCTCCCTTCCCTTCCCTTCCCTTCCCTTCCCTTCCCTTCCCTTCCCTTCCCTTCCCTTCCCTTCCCTTCCCAACACTTCAGCAGTACATGTATCACAGAAAGTGCATCTCACGTTTGTCACGCCTTGCATGCACGCGCACGCGCACGCACACACACACAACTCCCACACACGCACAAATAAATAGACTTGCTTATACAAAAAGTGTTCAAGGAAAAGGCTGTGCTTGCCTGAAGCAGAGGCCAGATGCTTTGACTTCCAGCTTTCTTCCATCAAAGCTGTGCAGTTTCGAAATTAAAATCTACAGCAATAATGAAACATATTAAAATGCATGCAAAGTCTTGAGGGCTTATAATATGCTAAAAACTGGCAATGCATGTTTACATCCATATATCAACTTGGATGTGCTGAAAAGATTTAAAGTGTAAAATATGCAAATATGTGTCATATTGTCACACTTGGTCTCCCTAATGGAACTCCCTTTCATCTCAACTCTCCTTAATTTCATGAATATTGCATGCCCCTCACACCTTTTACTCCTGCTGTTGCTAGGCTGAGAAGATTATGAAAATATGTTAATAGTAACTTTCATCAAATAAAAGTTGCAATATTCTAAATAATAAAAAAAATGTCTCTTAAAATACAAATGGTTGAGGTTTTTTAAGCTATTTTATTTTCCACTGGAAGCTCAGATAACTACTGGCCGATTAAATCAATAAGGAAATCGTGGGGAAATGATAAAAAACTTTGCATGTAAATTGGTGAACTCAGCAAATATTTGTGTGCATGTGTGCACGTGTGTGTGTGTGTGTGTGCATGTAAACGTGATAAACATCTTGGGTAGATCTATCTGGACAAAGAACCTGGGAAAGATTTCAGTTTTGCCACACTTGTTTAGACACTGGAGTCTTTCCTCAGTGTCTTTGATTTACAAGGCCTGTTAAGCAAGTAAAAATCTTAAAATTTTCCTTACATTGATTGTACAGAGCCGTTCTTCTAAAGTTTTCAGAAACCAGCACTTCTTTGATGAAGAGCTCTTTGGACATTTGGGGCCAAATATTGGAGCTAAAATGTAATTTAGAGAAGTAATTTTTTAAAAGTCTATATATTTTTAAACGGTATGCATTATTTCTAGTGGCTTGCCAATTTTTTCTTGGCACTTGAGTTAAAGTCTTCAGATTAATTCAAAAATTTTCCAGTGTATTATACTTTTGCTATTAGAAGAATTCTTTCTGTTTTCAGGTTTTAAAGGGAAAGGTTTGAGGAGAGGAGAGGAGAGGAGAGGAGAGGAGAGGAGAGGAGAGGAGAGGAGAGGAGAGAGGAGAGAAGTCACAAGAAAACAGGTGATGTGCACGTCATGCAGGCAATGACTTAGTACCATTTTAATAAAGTCACAGGATGGCTTAAACAACTGTTTAGGTGTAGAGAGCTGTCTGCAGGTGTAGTATTGCCTTAAAACCACATGGGCAAGCGTATCTTTGTATATATATCTTCCCACTTTGAGTGGGAAGAGATGACTATAGCTGGTCACAGAGAGAAACATGTGGCCATCTCTGGGGGAAATGAGGGAAGGCAAGATGCAGAGGTGGATGTTGGTGTGGGTTGCTGGTGTGACATTTATTAGACTGTCATGAGAACATCTCCACAGGCTGCCCCTTGCAACAGAAGCACTGAGGAAAAGGCCTGGACCCCAGCTGGCTTTGATGATGGTGTATGTCCACCCCCACAGAAAGAGATGATCACTGCCTGAAAACATCTCACCTTGTAAACCCAAAGTGACACACTAGACATCTTCCCCTTTGTGGCATTCATCCAGATACACTTTTGAAATCTAGCAATTCATTAACAGTGTCAGCTGCAATGAGCTAATAAAATAAAGAGTAAAAGGTCTGCTTGATTACTGTTTCCTTTATTTAAACTCAAGGAAAAAAACAACCCAAGGAACTTTTTCTAGGTGTGTCTGCTGCAGCCTTCCTACAGAGGCAGAACTCTCACATGAAATGGGCCTTTTATTTTGAAGAAGCAATTGCAGCTCCATAAGGTAGACATTAGGCTGGGGCAAATGGACAGAAAAACAGGTAGAGGTTCAATTGTATCAAACACCTTTCAGAAACATCTCCCTACTTCATCACGGCACTACCATGGTTGCTGTCGACAGATGGCATGGTGAAACCTTTCTGTAATAATCATGTAACTTTCTAAAACTGTTCCTTTTATTATCTGTCCTAAGCTCATCTATTTTTAACTGCTGAGATTTATTATAAATGGAATAGCACAGCTTATAAGGTCGGGTAACCCTTGATTACAGCTACTGTAAATCAACCTAGATTCATTTTAATGAGACACTTTTCTTTTTTTTTTTTTTTTTTTTTCATTTTAAAGAGTTTCTCAAAGAACAAACTTTTTCATTGATTGGTGCATGATCGTATTTTGGTTTCTTTTCCCCACAGACTTCAATCAATTAATTTTCATTTCTTATTTCCAAAAACTCTGAGAGTTTTAGTTTTGCTCTTTTTTTTTTTTTTTTTTTTTTTTGGCAGAACCACTGGAAATCCAAATAGAGCTGTGGCTGTTAAAAATGAAACTTTACATTAAACAACAGAATACATCCTTCTGATAGCTTTGTAATTCTCCTACAGGTTTGGGATACGCAGGTTAGCTTACATAAATAAAACCATATGGATTAGATGCTGAAAGCATTTTAAGTACTTCTATTGCACTTTAAATGGTGTTTACTCTGCATCAATTCATAAAAATCCCACCTAGCAATGGGTTAGGTATCTCAGACTGTAGACATTAGTTGAACTAAAGGTTCTCAAAACGCCTGAGCCCAAAGACAGTATTGCCCAAACCCTGTACATCTAACTCACTGTTGGGCTCTGACAAAAGACCAGAGGTTCAGACTGTCACTATGTCTGCCCTTAAGTTCCCTGGAAAAGAACCATCACTCGCTTTCCAGCAGGGATCCAGCTGTGACACTGCCTACTGGAATAACACTGCTGGACACAGACTTAACCCCAGGACCCCACATGCAAACTTAGCCTTTACTACTGACTGGTAGGATTATGTCTGCTTGCTCAAGCTATCTTTGGTCCTGTGTATCCTACAGTTTTGGCTAAAAGGCAGGCCTGTGTCAACAGAAGGGATTATAGCCTTTCGCCTTCGCTCATCTACCATTTCACATCCATCCATTTGAGGGTCGGCACTGCTGGATTGAATCTCCCTGTGTTGCTGTAAAATGCAGTTCATTTCTGGTATTCTAGTTGAATGCAAACTACTGACACAGTAAGCAAAAAATGCCTGCCTCTTTCTCTCCCCATTAATGCCATCTTCTGTTTATCTGTATGCAGCAAATTCAACATTTGAAAATATGTGTGATTAGATGGCATGTGTATTCCTTTAAGAGACTTTATTTCTTAGCAAGGCTTCTGAAGAGTCTATTTCTTTTAATTTTTCATAAAGTGTAGCTTATGAAAAATTTAAATGAAATCATTTAGTAGTGATTGCTCCATAAACACAACATGAACTCCTTTAAAATTCCAATTATATAGGAGCTCACCTTCTTAAGTGGTTCTGAATGAGAATAGCTAAGTGCAACCACAGTCCTTTCAGATGGATGGGATGTAAAAACAAGGGCTTGACCATTTTTGGCCATTACAAATCTATGACTCCAGCCCTCCTCACACCCCCCTTCCCGCCCCCCCCCTTCCTCTCCCAGGCCCTGCCATGCAAATACAGGGTAGATAGCCAGATGATATGGCTGAATTCCAAATGGAATAATTACATTCTAGCTACTTGAAATGCTCCCTTCAGTTCCAGTTGCAATGCAGTTCTTTGCTTCCTCCCCTCAGACGATGTGCTTCGCTGCTGCCCACTGTTAAACAGCTGCCACGTTCCACTCCGGAGTTAGTGGCATTTTACTGGTTGTTAAAATAATAACAGAGTAGCACTTACACATTTAGAGGAGAGTATAGGAGAGAAGCTGACTACTTTATAGACTGCTAATAGATGGATATTAAGGTATGATATCATAGTCACTATCAGAGGTATGTACAGAGATGTGCCTTAAGATGGTTCCACCAGAGTTAATAAATCTGTGCTAATTCACACCCTTTAGAAGACAATTTCAAATTAATGAGTATATTCAGAAATGCAGGCCTGATCCTGATCTTTGTGAAACATAAGTTGGAACCAATTCCATCAAGGTAAACCAGGTTAATAGATGGTAAATATGATCAAAAGCAGGCCCTTTGACTTTGCTGCCTTCAGGGAGAAGACTCTCCTACTTAACTTTAGGCATGCACTCATCTTTGTTTTTTGTGAAAGGAGAAACTTGCTGGAAGAGAGAAGCTAATTTCAACTTTTGTGTGAGAGCCAAACCCATTTTAATAGTATTGAACATCTCAAATAAGAAGTGATGTGCTTTTAAACACAAACTCGCGGCAAAGTTTCAACATAAATATTTCTGGATTTGAACAGAAAAGCATGCTTGCTCTTGGTCTGGCAGTGTACTCAGTAGCACATCCTTTATCATGGTTTTTGAGTGCATTCTGTGTTCCTGAGAATAATTGCCCTTTTACTAACATGTATATAAAGAGAAAATGCTTGTCAGAATTTTTGTACTAAACCAAACAAAAAGGAGATAAATAATGCCAGCTCAGATTTAGCAAACATACTTGCAAACACATTTTTCTATTATTCAACAAGCTTGATTTTTAACATATATTTCCTGCTGTAGCATAAGCCTGTTACTTCTTTGTGGTGGTTTCACCTTGGTTGGATGCCAGGTGCCCACCGAAGCTGCTCTATCAGTCCCCTCCTCAGCCGGGCAGGGGAGAGGAAATATAACAAAAGGCTTGTGGGTCGAAATAAAGACAAGGAGATCACTCAGCAGTTACTGTCGTGGGCAAAACAGACTCAACTTGGGGAAAATTAGTTTAATTTATTAACATTCAAATCAGAAAAAAACCACCTTCCTGCCACTCCTCCCTTCTTGCTGGGCTTAACTTAATTCCCCATTTCTCTGGGGCAGTGCAGTGGCGCAGGGAATGGGGTTTGTGGTCAGTTCATCATGTTTCTGATGCTTCCTCCTCACACTCTGCCCCTGCTCCGAGGTGGGTCCCTCCCATGGGGTGCAGCCCCTCAGGAGCAGCCTGCTGCAGTGTGAGTCCCCCATGGGGTCACAAGTCCTGCCAGCAAACCTGCTCCAGCCTGGGCTTCCCATGGGTCACAGCCTCCTTTGGGCATCCACCTGCTCTGGCATGGGCCTCTCTACAGCCTGCGGGTGGATATCTGCTCCCCCGTGGGCCCCGCGGGCTGGAGGCACGGCCTGCCCCGCCGGGGGCTGCCCCGCGGGCTGGGGGAGTCTCTGCTG
>JAVJGI010000057.1:7404829-7479494 GCA_035590275.1 Ibycter americanus | reverse complement strand
GGCGCCTGGAGCCCCCCGGCCTCCTCCGGCCTGGCCCGGGGGCTGCGGGGCTGCTGCTCTCACACGGCCTCACTCCTCTCTTCTGCTGGAGCAGTTTAATATTTTTTTTCCCCCCTTCTTAATATGCTGTCCCAGAGGCGCTGCCACTGTTGCTGACAGGCTCAGCCCTGGCCAGTGGTGGGTCCATCTTGGAGCTGGTGGCACTGGCTCTATCAGACATGGGGAAAGCTTCTGGCATCTTCTCACAGAAGCCCCTCCTTGTAGCTCCCCCCACCCCCACCCCGCTACCTTGCAATGCAAACCCACTACACTCCTGCTCCTCACGGACTGGGGTGAATAATTCATTCCTCCTCCCTTTACAATGTCCCTTTACATATTGTAGACAGATATTTTATGCCTCCCCTCAATCTCCTTTTAGCGAGAATGAAGATGACCAGCTCTGTTAACCTTTCCTCAAACTGGCAGCGTTATTTTCCAGTCCTTTTTATGATTCTCTTGCTCTTCTTTGAATCCATTCCAATCAGTCTTTTCTTTTTGAAATATAGTGCACAATATTCCAGCAAGGCAGCGGTTTCATAGAAAATAGAGAGGGAGAAAGGAGAAAGAGAGAGAAAGGGAGGGACGTGTCAACATTTGCAAGTTCAAAAGTGAAGTTAATTGCAATATAACGGCATATGCTCAATGTGTCTGACAAGTTCAGGACTTACTGTTTATGAAAATTGAATAGATGTGATTGAAATCAGCATGGTGGCAAATGGCAATGATTATCCAAATGGATCCAAAATATGCAGATATGTTTTAACTATGTCACCTTTTCTTCACTGCCCAATCTACATAATGCTTCTAATAAGGTGTGAAGTTTTGATCTTACAAAGCCTTACACACATGATTGAGTAACGGTGTTCATCTTGTTGTGACTATTTCCTCCACCATGTGAGAAAGTCTGTGAATGCTCCTCGACCAATATAACATCCAAGATGATACTGTAGTGAAAATGTTATTTTCCTTGTATCCTTCTGATGACTTGTTGCTGTACTGCTCCGTACACAATATTCCCTGAACCTGTATTTACATAGTGTAGTTAATGCTTTTGTCTTCTGTATTTTCAAAAATTAATTTTTAATAATTTCATGGCATTCCTTCACATATCAAGACTATATTATATTTTCTTTGCAGCTGAGATCCTTGGAAGATATTAATTATCTCTGGAGAAAGTTAATGCATTCTGTTCCCAAAGTTGCTAGCCAAAGCACAGGACCTCAGGGAAGTTGTCTGTGAACTTCACACTGTTTGACAGCAAGTGTCAGACACAGCCAAGTTGGGTCCACAATTCAAGGCACAGATTAGATAATTGTGTGGGCAAATGTCAAACAATAACTGTGTGTGTGCACGTAATTATTCAGTCTGCACATGTAACCCTCTTAATGCTTGCAAATTAGGCATGCAACTACATCTACAAGTTGGCCAAATATGTTTTCACACTCTCCTAGCTAAAAAGTCAGGCATCCAAACTGTAATAATTATACTAATGCTATGATTCTACTCTTGCTTGTAAGAGTCGACATTGCAATTTTTCATTTAATGACAATTCTCACAAAGAACATAAAAGTCTTTTAGTAATAAAAGTTTTAGTAGAATCAGATGCTCTGTCTTTAGTTTCTTTCTCTGCATTTCAGATGCACTATGAAACCAGCAAACGGAATCCTAAGTTGTGATTGAAACCATCACCTGTTAAACTATTTGCTTCTTTCTGTATTGTCTGGCCTAAGCCAGAAGAAAATTAAAATATATATTTATGCTCTGTGCTGAGCTTTAAGTTATTAAACCCCCCAAATCAATGTATTCATACTTTTTTCTTTGCTTTCTGTAATCCTCTCTGCTGGACCTATGAAAATAGACTAGAACATTTCAGCTTCTGTTTACACTTGTAATCCCCTTTTCATTTTCATTCAGAGCACTCATAGACATGCTAATGGAAAACCCATCGAAGTCCACAGAAAGATTTCTTTTGACACCAGTGATTGCTGGATCAGGACATAAGTTCCTCAGACTGCCATGGATTCATCCTTTCTTCTCCAGAAAGATGGAAAAATAGTTTTGTATTCGCTTTTGGGGCAGACAAGAGGATACCAACGCATTTGAGGTCTAATGCTAATTAACATAGTGCCAAAGCAGACAAAGTGGCTGACCTGCAGTTTCATTGATATGCTTCCTTCAAACCCCAAAACACAACTGCCCTTTCCAAGTTCGTTTGGACCTTCTCAATGAGTTCTCAAAAAGAGTTGCTAAAGGTGCCCGTGCACTTCTGACAGATGCTTTAACCATGTAGATTAAATGTTGTCAGGCCTTGCTGATTTGATGATGTTCAGGTTATCCCAATACTCTTTAACCTGGGCTATACTTATCCTGCCTTGTGACCTCTTTCTTCCCTCGTTAACTATCACTGCCTTTTCAGTGAAAGCTGAAGCCACACTCCCATTAAGCATTTCAGCCTTCTCCTTATCATCTATTATATGCTTCCTCCCCCTCTGCTAAGTAGCAGACTTAACATTTTTTTTTGTCCACCCTTTATTTCTTCCACTCTTCGAAAACTTTTCCTTGATCCATTTTACATCCTTTGCTAACAGTACCTCATTTTGTGCCTTTGACTTTCTGACTTCTGCTCTTACATGTCCTTACTTTTCTCCTATAAGGGACCCTGTGTCAGAGACTGTGAACCAATTTCTACTGTGCTGTTTCACATTTGAATGGAATGTTAAATATTTAAACAGCAAGGTTCTTCTTGTGGTTGTTAAATCAGTATTAAGTGATAGCCAGAGTGAATATTCAAGGAATAGAAGGGTCCTCTGACTTAGAGTCTCAGGTAAATTGCACTGGGACATAAAAGCTTTTCAAAATGAAGGTATTGTACTTAACTGAAGGTTTTCTTACTTTTCTTTTTCTCTTTCCTTTTCTCTACAAACAGTTTTAGTGCCAGCTTCTCTGCTCTTTAAAAAATAATTTTAAAAAATAATTTTGATTTATTTTTCTATTAATGTGGTTGAAAACAACATACAAATAAATTTCTATTTTTTCATTCTCACCATTTTTAATCGGATTTTTACAGCTTCTGTTGAGATACTGAAAACTTCAGAAATTGATAAGAAATGTAATTTGGAGAGGCTTTGGCTGTCAAAAAAAGTTGTGATTTCCACTTCAGGGAGAGAGATAAAATGTTGTGTGCTTTTTTAGGTCTAGACTGTCATATTTGAAATCCAAATATTTTTCTGAAGAGCATTATTAAAATTAAAAGATCATTTTCTACTTAGAAAAAAAAAAAAGAACAGAACCCACCAAAAAAACCCAGAAATCAGAAACAAACAGTTCCCCAGAGTTCTACAGGGAAATAAGTAATTTTCTCTTCAAAGACTTGGTTTGCAGGCCTTTGAAAATCAAGAGCAGTGAGTGCCACAGCCTTTTTCTTTCACACTACAAGCTATATTACCCTTTGGTTAGTAATGGCTTAACCTAAGCCAATGATATCAGCTTTTGCTTGCTATATTTGCACACCTCCACAATGAAGGAAAGAGGTGTGGATGCTTGGGAGTAGGGGGTCATCTCCACCTGTTGTAGTGATCATCTTCAACTTATTCGTACCTATCCTTTGTTGTCTAGTATATCTCTGCTAGTGAGAATCAGTTTGTGTTTTCTGATGGTTACTGAGATGGAAGGATCAAAAGGCACTCATATTTAGCAGTATACGCTGCTGACCATCACATGTCTCCTCTCAAAACCCTAACCAACAGGGACGGACACCGCAGTGGTAAACCTTAGTGTGCGAGGCTCTATGGCTGCACATCCAGCAGTGTAAGCTTCTTTTGGGTTGCATGGGTGCTGAAATACAGTCATCATATTGGCATCTTCTGTAAGGTGATTTGGGATAACAGTAATTTAGAAGACCAAGAAAAGCAGGAAATGTGTAACAAATATATGTGTCTGATGGACTTCAGGTTCAGTAAAAGAAAACTACTTCAATATTAAAGCATGTTTATTCTTAAAAATATTTAAGAAATTCTGATTGCCAGAATCAATTGCTCTTTCAATACAACTATGTATTTATTGTATCTGTTTTAATATAAACTCTATTTATTCTCCAGAATATATCTGTATTTTTGCAATTAAACTTGCTCACTCACTGGTCTGATAGACTGCAGGATCCTTAGTGATTTATAGGATCACTGCTTAACATCACTTGTTGGCATGTAACAAACACTGGATGAGACACCCTCTGGGGCCTCTGACTTCTGTAATAAATACACAGATATGACTCAAGATTAATATCTCTTTAAATGAACACCAACAAGAATCTTGGTTATGCCTCCTGCGTGTTGGCATGGTTTTAGCAAAGGATGAACTTATGGTCTGGTTGCTGAAGTCAAGGTATCTCCATGTTGCTGTTTGCTTTGCTTGGTGGGTGAGTGGATGCAGGGGCATGAGTAAAAAGCCTGGATATGTTTACCTGTTATGCTTTTGTATGCAAAGTGGACATACAGCTGCCTCTAGTCTTCCGAGAGGAAAAAGTTGGCGCAGTTTTCTTTAAATGAAAGAATGACTTACTACTCTTTTCAGATCAATTACAAAGTCCTTTACAGAGCCCACATTGTATTATTACTGTACACATTTTTAGACATGTAAATATATGCACCCTCCCCCAAAAGAAACAATAGAGAAATAACAAGGCAATTTCTTTAAAAAAAGTTGTGATTTTAAAAAAAAAAAATTACAAAAATGGTGAGAGAGAAACCAAAACAGTTTGTTTGCAGAACATGTAGTTCTATTTGTTGTGGTTAAAACTCACTCTTTTTTTTTCTTTTTTCTTTTTCCTAGATTTACTTTGAATTCCAGTTTTGAGTGCATGTGAATAAGAAAAAGTCAGATCAAAACTGCTATTTGGCAGATTTCTTGCGTTGAAATTTTAAGTCAGCTCAGGTTTGGAAACTGTAGTGAACCTTAGTGCTTGTCACAAACAGAGGACTCAGAAGAGCTTTTATAGAAATTTCTCCCAGCTCTTTAATATCTTTATGGTTTTATTTATTGTGGTTTCTACTGTGGTTTGCTTACTGCTCTGAATGCTTTCAAGTTGTATTCTCTCTCTCTGCTGAAGCTCTCCCTTACTTATGCTATTAGTAGTCTGGTGCCTACTGGAGTTATTTTCCCTTCACCCTGCCTCGTTTCATTATTTACTCCCCCACCCCTCTCCATATTAAACCGCATAAACCACATGCCCACATCTGTGTTTTTGTTCATTTAGAGTATTTAGAGTTACACTGTAGTCCTTTTTTTTTTCTTCTTTTTTTCATTGACTGTTCTTCTTTCCTCAGTTATGTATCATCAGCAAATTTCATCTCCTTTGTGCGTATTTTCCCCTACCTTCGAGTTGCTGTTACATAAACCGAACACAATTGATTCTTGAACTGATCCTGTTATCACAAGGGACACTTGAAAACCTCAGTTGCCCCAAAATTGTGGATACTGCAATTTTAACATCTTTCTAAAGAATAAAAAAGCTTATTTTTGCAGGTTGACAAGTTTTCATTACAAAATATATATCCTCTTTCTGTTTTCTTTCTTTTTTTTTTTTTTTTCCCTCTCCTTTCCCCTGTATTGCTAAGGTGCCCTTAGACTAAGTAAGATAATACCCTGCTTTCTTTTTAAAGGTGAGCTGAAAAACTAAAGTGGAAATTGAGTTAAGTTTGATTTATATGTTGAGTGTGCCCCACCAACCAGTCTGTGGGGGAATCTGTCATGTTGAAAATATGCAGATAGCCTTTTCTGAACCGAGGTTTGCTCTTTGTTGAACCCCTGCAGCTGCTTGTATGCTGACACCAACTCAGAATACATCAGAACTGCATTGCAGATACTCCAATATCAAGTGCCCAAACCAGTAGACAATGTTATATTGGATCAGTTTTACATTATTACTAGTGTCATCATCTGTACCTAAAGAAGTTGCATATCAACATTTGTGCTCAGGATTGTCTGTGTCACACAGGATTTGCATAGACGGCAAAGGACTTTTTCTGGTGACCAGATTTGCTTGGGGAAGGAAAGTTGTGTTTTGTATGTATGAGTGTGTACATGTATGAGAAGTGATATATCTCGCTTTTTTGATATCTATTTCTATAATCTTCCCAAGCATGCAATTGAGGGAATCTTAACACAGTCCAACACAAAGCAGCTAAATTAGGATCATAGAGAAGGGAGTAAAAGCCAGCATTTCCTAATTCTGCAGTGCTTAATTTTGCAAGCTCAATGATCTTCTAATTTGCTATTGTATGAAATTTACTGAACAAAAATTAAAATACAAAACAAACAAAAAACTAACCTTGTTCCCCAAGTTAAATTATGCTATCACATTGATACCCATGTCATTCTGCCAAGTTTAGCCATTAAAACTACAGACACCCTTCATATGGGCTAACAGAGTAACTATTCATAAAGCAGGGGGTTATTTTCCTGCCTGAAAAAAGTCATGCTCATGGTTTCTTCGTATCTTCCCCACAAAAGATGAATGCACAGCTGTTGGTCAGTTCTGGAAGGGAATCATCCCCACTTAAAACAAGTTTCCTAGTGTCCCCATCCCTATGGTTTCAGCCTGTCTGTTTTTATATTTGTCCACCAGTCTTATTTTCATCCTCCCCACCACTCTTTGTGTCAGTTTTATCCAGAAAATTGTCATCATCTTCATCAAGTTTTTACTTCTGTTCTTTTGTCTTCTGGAAACTGTGCCCCTCTGCTTTCATGTTTATTTTTATCACCACCCTCAGAGTTGAAATTCTTACTCCTCTATCCAAATGTGGGTAGGAGGGAGAAGAATGGAATAACTTCCAGGTCCCTAAATGTGAGATTCCTCTTTTTACCCGTGGCTCCAGATAATGTTAGTTTGTCTGTGTACTCTCAGTTCTCAAACCAGCACCTTAATAGTTTTTTATTATCTCATTTCTCACTGCTCTGTATTTCACTGTATCTCATTGCCCTTGAGCTAGCCTGAGCCCCACAGAAGCACAGATAATAGCCTTTTTTCTCACTGATCTGACCCCATGAAAAACATTTCCAAGCAGTCAAGAAGAGGGGCTGTAGCAGAAGACAGCTCAGGTGTGGTCCACCACTTTTCAAAGCTAATACATGCAAACTCCATTTACATGGAGATCCCATGCTGGGGAGGAAACATGCCCAATTCACAGGGAATGGTCAGAGAATGTAGCTGATAAGCTGACAAATGTCACCAAATAGTTTTCTTTATTTGTCTGTTGACTTACTTTTTGCAAAAGGTAATTATTTTATAAGTTTTGGAAGAGAATTGAGCCCGAAGGAGATGAATAGAAGAAAAAATGCAGGTTGAAATTAAAACTTTGAAGAAAAATTAAAACCATGAATATATGCACTGTTAGCAGCTTTGTCTACAATACATACAGTAAATACCACCCAGTGCAACTTATCTGAATTAGCGACTTAGGACATTTTTTTAGCAAGAATGAACATCTTAAGCATTTGTATGAGCTGACATTTTTAATGTACTTGTACTTTTCTGCACAGACAATGGATAAAAAATGAACTGAAATCTTCAATCCCTCATGTCTTTTTTCCTCCCCGTGCCTTAAAAATATCCACTTGATATTTAAATAAAATAAAATTAGATAAATAAGTTCAGTTGTAATGACAATGTATTGTAGATTGTTTGTGCCAAATTCAAGCTTGGTAGGAAATTATTTTCCTCTTGCTGGAAGAATTATACACTAATTAACCCTCTGGAAATAAGTGTTTAAAATGGAGAGTACGTTAGAAATTTAAAGAAACATTTTTACATAGCTTATCTTAGTTCATTTTTAAATATGTAAAAATGTTTGAGGATTACTTCGTTTTTCTTTCTCTCCTCATCCCTCCTCCCTCCTCCTGTTCGATGAAGGCCAAATCCTGCCAGGCAGATTAACACAAACTCAATAGGCCAAATTCCAGTGTGATTTAAATAGGAGCAAATTGGCAATATAAACAAGCATAATTTACATACTGAGTGTTAAGAGCTGGTTGAAAGAATTGCATGGAGGAAGTCACTTGCAGTGCATATCAGGGTTTTATTAGTCCAGCAGAACCTGGAAACTATGCCATATAGCACTGAATACCATCTAATGGTATTGTATATATTAATATTAATAAGGTCATAGCTTACAGTAATCCAATAAGAGTAGAAAGCTAAAAGTAAAGTCCGGAGTTTGTTTTTCCTAATTTTCTCATCTTCAGATTGTAAAGAAATGTGTCTATTTATGTGGGTCTAGTCCTATCTGATATTTTTCTTAATGATTTGGGTGAGTATGTTTTTTAAGTTTGTAGATGATATCAAAGCAGGAGGGACAGCGAATGTTTTGCAGCACATGATTACAGTTCAAAGTGAACTTGAATTCAAGATAAGAGCTCAAGAAAGGAACTCTCCTCAGTAGAAGCAAGTAAAATTTTTAATACATAAAGCTAACGATTGTGAAAATACAGGATGGAAATCTCTTGCTCAGCCAGCAGATCAACAGAAAAAAAAGTCATGACTTTTTCATGGATCATTACATGAATATAGCCAGTGATACAACATTGCCATAATAGAGGTAAACATTATGCTGAGATGCATAATTGAAGGTCATCCCTACAAAACCTGTTCGGCTTTGGGCTTCAGCAAGAACATTGTCCAGTTTAGATTCTGCCTCTCAGGATAAATGAGGGAGAGTTAACCAGAATGGAGGGAAGGCCAGCAATCAGAGGTCTAAAAACATCACCTAGGAGAAAAGATTGAACGGATGCTGCTCAGCCCAGGAGCAGCAAGAGGGAGGACATGATCACAGTCTTCAGAGGAAGTAATAACCTTTATTTTTCATCATCCTGATACACTGGAAAAGACAGAAAAGCTTTAAAATCCAACAGGGAAAATTTACTTTACATATTAGGAAAAGCTCTTGACAGTGAGGCTAGAGAAGCAGTAGAAAAGGTTGTCTGCGGAAGCTGTGCAGTGTCTACCTTTGACAGCCCTCAAGATGAGATTAGAGAAACATCTGTAAGGAACGACAGTGACAGCCAGCCAGGCGTGGGAACAGAAGGTGGACTTCCATCCTCGGGAGGCCCGAGAGGCCTCCTCCTGCCAGGGGGAAACGTCTCAAATTCCAGGAGATTCTGTGATGTTACGGGCAATGACAAGAAGTCATCGGTGCTATCGCCCGTTTGAATAGCTAAATGGAAGTGCGATGTTGCCTGTGACAAGTTATTTGCTTAGCATTATCATTCATGGTCCAGCGAGGGTTGAAGAGTGTGTCCTTAAGCAGCCATGATGAATACTTCTATTATCTCTAATCCATATTTTATAGTGACTTATCTCATTCCACAGTGTTACACGCAGGAAAGACGAGACAGACAAGAATATTATAGCCCATATTCATCACGCTTTTTTTTCATGTGCTTGGAGAATAGCTTCATACCGTAGTCAATAGAAAATAATAGTCTCCATCAGAAGTTAACTCAGATTTTAGGGGCATTGAATCATTGGACAGAGGTGCTTATCTCTTCCTACTGACTACAGAGGGAACCTGAGTTGGAGAGGCTTCTGATTCAACCTACAGAGTAGTTACCTAAATTTAGGAAGGATGGAACTGGGACTCATCACACTCCTGATTTAATCAAAATAAGTGTTTTGTTTAACAGGGCTTCTTGATTTGTTGTAATACAGTCAGACTTTAGCTATGCCAGTCAGTTTACTATTGTTCCAAAGAGATCTCAAATAGATCTATAAACAGGTTTCTTTATCTGTATTTCTCCTACTTCTGTCAGCACTAAGGCATGGAGCCCATCTGGCCCTGGAAGATTTTTTTTTCCCGTGATGCTGATTATTCTGAAGACAATTGTCCAAAAAGAGAGCAAGAGATGGTTGCTATTTTTCTTTGATTTTTCATTGGCTAGAATGTTTGTATCCTCTTGCAAATTGACTTAAATTCCCTCCATCTGCTGCTGGGAACCTAATCTAAATGTAAATTAAAATAAATACATTTCTTGGGGGTAAAAAAGGAGGGGGGGGAAGAGTGGGAGACACCCTCCCCCCCAACTTTGAACTCAGTGTATTTCGTAGTGTCCTAATTATTTTTGTGTCATCTCTCGCTTGCTTGCAAAAATATTTCTAATTATATCACTCGGGTTTCTTGGAGACATAGAGAAGGACTCCTGGGCTGCAGTTATTTTATGAATGATCAGGATGGGATATTTCAGGAACCTTCAGATTCTTCCCAGACTGGTAGACAAATGGGGATGAGGCTGTTCACCAACTTTAAACAGTGGCAGTGGATGGAAAGAAGCCAAGCAGAAGACTTGAGTGTTGTTGACTAGAATAAGAAAGAAGAAACATTTAGAAGTAGCTGTTATTTTTTAATTACATTATTACTTTTTTTTTTTTTTTTTGTAATGGCTTTTTCAAATATTAGCATGAATACGAAATCCTAGTCAGAACAAATCACACTTAGGCAATGTACTTACTCTGTTCCTGCAGTTGCTAGGAAGGCTCAACATATTGTAGACTTCAGTTTTTTGTATAGAAAATACCTTTTGTATTACAAATGTTTACTTCTCTTCCTTTCCCCCTTTCTCTTTTCTGAAACATATACCTGAGGGGGTAAGGTTGCCTGAGATTCTGGATCCTATTTTGAACTTTGCAATTCTCGGACTTCCTGGCTGAGTTTATTCTGTGAAATATATGTTCTTTTTAATTTATTCTAAGTTATCTGCCAACATGGAAGGAAAAGCTAATTCTGAGAATTCATTATAGCTGATGCAGTCTTTCAGCATGAGGTTATCGGTTCAGATGCAGCCCAGACAGCAAGGGGTCAAAAGCAGCTAACAACTGGTAAGTGTTTGGCACCCTTTCAAAAAGAAGCTCCCAGTGCTTGGTTCCTGGTGGAGAGGCGTTGGCATCACACTGCCACAGGTTTGGCACAGGCTGGCAACCCCACTGCCAATTTCCAGAGAGAGCTCAAGGAGAGAAGTGAACACTTGAGTGAGTTTTTCTTTCCCAAGCATGGCTGATATTTTTATATCAAGCTGGAGGCCTAACAGCAAGAGCTTTTTCTATCACATCTCCCTATGATCTACTGCAACAGTCTCTGGGTAAAGAAAAAGGTTCTTGTAATTTAAAGACAAAAACAAGCAGGTGGTTTCTTAACCCCTGCATTGCACAGGTCAAGTCATCGCACCCTACGTGCACTACTTTGCCTATGTGTGCTGAGCACAGTCACACGTATTTTCTGTAGCTTGCCTTTCAGAGTGGTACCTCTCCATCTAAGGAGAATCAGAGATAACAGCTTGTTTCTGTTTGTAGTTTGTTCCAATACCTAACAATTTTGACTGTCCAAAAAATCATCTTTCATTTTTCAGGTGTTTTTCTTTCTGTCCCTCAGCTTTGAGCCATGTGTTATTTTATATATTCATGTTCAACCACATTTGGTCACCAGTAAATGAAAGTCTTGATTTCCAGTATCTTTAAGAAATCTAAATTAGACCATCACATAGATTTAAAATTTAACTTTTGCCTTCATCTTTATTCTATAAAGGAATGGAAAACAAAATGATAATAAAGATTTTTCTTTCAGCTTGAGGAATAAAGACCATTCAGGTTCTTCATTTTCAGTTTATAAATGACTATTTGGACACCTTCATTTCAGACAGCAAACTCCAAATGGGCATACATATATCTGGGTGTTTACCTCAGCTGGAAGTGAGCATGTCATTAAATTTACAAAATCAATTCTAAATAATAGCAGTATAAATGATAAATGCTTAAAGGTGGCCTGTTTTGATATGTACCAAAACAACCCAGCCAAACAACCAAACAACCAACCCAAAAATCAAAATTAACCAAATAACCAACTCCCTCACAATCTATAGAAAACTAGAGCTCAACTCGATTACTCATGTATATGTTCATACGTCTGTGTGAGATATCCTGGAGCAGTAGCAGGGCATCCACATAGTTTTGTCAGAAATGGTCAAGAACCTGTGGAAAACCTGTGCCTTCCTGCAGCGCCAGCTGGAAGCCAGGGAGGATGCTCAAGAGCATCTCTGGTGCTACCAGGTGTCTGTGTGCAGGAACCAGCTCCAAACCGTGTCCTGAAGAAAATCCCCATTTTATCGTCATATATGAAGTGTGCCTGTCTTTCTGGCTGCCACATTTTTTGCTCTGTATTTGCTCAGATTCTGCAGCCCAGTAAATACAGTAATGCCAATGCTAATAAGAAGCCATGGGGTTTATAGTAACGACATGCTGGTAACAGGTTAAGGCTTGTATTAACTGAACAGTATAAAGCCTCAGGGCCTGTCAGGCTTTGCCTGGACTTGTCTTGGCTGGTGTTGAGATTACTTTAGCTTGTTCATTAATTGTAGCAATAAATTGCCATAATGACTGTTCTAACTGGTTATTAGCTTTAGCTTAACCTTGCGCAATTGTATAGTTGCAATTGTATAGTTTAGCACTTAAAGAATTTATACCTCATATGGCAACGGTCTAACAAAATAAGCAATAGCTTTGTAAGGAAAGCTGCAAGCAAATGAGAAGAGGAAGGGTGATAAAACAGATTTTCTGAAAAAGATGTAAAACAGACCCTGAAATACCCAACAATAAGGTGGAAGAAACACCCACTGTTTTTAGCCCACATAAACCGCATGAGGTGCAATGGCTGCAGGTTCCCTGCTGGCTGCATAAGTCATTCCCTTTCTGCCCCACTCACCAGAAGCCTCTCCTAAATTAGCATGTCCCAAAGAAACTGCAGTTTGTTCTCCATTAAGATGATTTAACCTGCTCCCAACAACAGCCTGGACAAGATCAGGTAGGCAGTCTGCCACTCTGCTTTTGCTTTTTTAGCAGAACAGAGGAAAGACTAACACTCAGTAAAGCATGGGCAAAAAAATGCAACAGCTATGTCACTCCTCAGAAGAGTGTCTCCTGTGGAAGAATAATTATGAGGCCTTATGTTATTTATTGTATCCATTAATGGTTACGAAGTAAGGATAAAATACAAATATAACATTGCTAATCATAAAATGTAGAAGAAAAAAAGAAAAGCACAATACATAAGGATGAGGTTGGCATCTCATTCAACTTAGATTGTCAGTAAGTAAAAAGCCTCAGTTCAATGAAGCCCAATGGAAATTAAGAAATCTAGGAAGAAGTGGCATAGTCTGTACCCACTCAGTGAGGATCTGTATCTAGGAAAATCCAAGTACAAAGAGAATATGGAGTCTGTGGTGGATGTTTAACTGGATAGGAGTTCCTAGGTTAATACTGAACAGGAGTGCCTATGCCAATGCTGATTTTCTTTCTTTCAATCTTTTTGGTTTTGTTTGTTTGTTTTTTAAATTCCCTTCCAAAGATGTTACGGAAAAACTGGAGAGGATTCAGCAAGAAAAAAAAAATGATTCAGAAACTGCAGACAATTACAGTGAGGTTTTTTAACTTTGATAGGTGATTTCATTAGAGGCAAGGATCTTCACAGAAAGATGAAAAGAGTGTGCAAAGAGATCTTTAGCAGGGAAAGGTATACCAAAAGATGTATTAGTCATACCCAAGATTTGAAGTACGGTTCAAGAGTGGTAAAATGAATATATGGCCTGTGAGATGCAGGAAATAAAATAAGGTTAGGATTAATGTAAACTGATTTTACCTAACTTTGTGATAGAAGTAGCTGGTTTAAGTTAGCTTTCCAGGCTCCTGCAATAGTCATGGAAGAGTCAGGTAGCTTCACTGGGTGATTTATCAAATGAGGCTGGGCATATATCATAGAATGGAGACAACTGTCCTCTGTATACCCTTCCATCAAGAGAGAGGAGGGGGAGCCAATGACCAGTTTAGGTTAGATACTTAATGTAGATGGTTAATAGGCATATGAAAGAAATCTTCTTCTGAAAAGATACCTTTTTTTTTTTTTTTTTTTTTTTCATCTTTAGCTCAGGGAATGTGTGTGTAACAGAAACATTGCTTTTTAAAGCTTTTAAAGGAACTTCTGAAGTGCATCCTTCTTTTCATGTATTGGCTTAATGAAGCAACAGTGGTCTGGAAGTCCTTATTCTCCTAAGTGTGGATAGCTTATTGAAGAGAGAAACAGCTTCTTATGGACGGCAGGAGCATCCTTGGTTCTTAAAATTGCACAGAGATTTTGCAACCTCGAGAAAAGTTGTATGTGCAATCAAAGCATAATGGGTAGATAAACAGTCACAGAAGAATAGATCTATATGTATAATCTTCATTTATCATTCCAAGATTAATGTTAAGGTATGAGGATAAGATGCATGTAACTCTTTAATTTTGTCATTCTCTTATCACAGAGAAAGAAGAGTTTGATTCCTAGAAAAACTCCCAGACCAAGAGTTGTTCTTCAAGTCAGTCAGAATCCTTTACTCAGTTACCAGGTAGGTAGGGGACATTGACAGCCAGGATGAGCCACAGTAAATGCAAAAAAATCCCATTTAAATGCAAGAATGTAGTCAAGTGAATGGTGGTGTTCTCAAATAAATGAAACATCAGAAACCTGGAGTAAAGGTAGGCAAGGATAAAAACATTATGACATAACATTTTAATTTTTTTTAAGGTAAGGGCAAAGCACCCGGGTTCATATTTAAATTGCTTATTTTAGTCTGCTGATTTACAAACTGCACTGTATAGAAGACAAATTTCTTTTAATCCATTGACTGTGAAATGCAAAATTCATAAACTGAAGAAAGAAGAAGGACCTAGTCCTCTGTATAGCCTAATATTTATAACAGTCTTGTAGAAAATAAGGAACGTGAACTGGGAGTTCAGATTAGTCTTCCATTCTCTGAAAGAGCATTTTATTTACAAGAGAAATGCAAAAAAAGAGTACTTAATATAACCAGAATATTCTGAGATATGTGTTACTAGTTCTATATGTGAATGTAGCACCGAGGATTGCTCAGTCTGAGGTAGATTGATGCTATATCCTGAGGGCCAAGTGCTGCCAGAAGCAGGTGGAATACGGAGAAAGTGTTCTGAATTGCTTTCTTAGAAAAGACCTTCTAAATTTCAGCCAGATTCCAATTTAGGCAGAATATGCTCAGGGCGACTCTTGTTTTCAACCTAGAAACTGAAATTTTCCAGGAAATGGTATCTGCAGTTCTCGGTGTGGGCTTTTGTGTGGGCAGAGGAGGGGAAGGGATAGTATAACAATTTAGAGCTGAGTAATTTCTTGTTAGTTTTTCTTCAGATAAATAGCAGAAGTTGAGTCTCTAGGGACCACAGTCTGGTACATTTTCCAGATCTCGCTTGGCCTTGTAGCAATAAATTAAATAAATAAATGAATGGTAAGTAAAATCTCTTGCAGGACAGCACTTTCACACTGAAAGAGGGGCAACTGTGATGGGTGAGCAGTCAGACGTTGCAATATTTAGTGACTCTAAGCAGGTTTTCATTGCTGGGTAAATTTCAACTGTATGAGGGCTCCAAGACTTGGATGAGACCCATATTATAGTAATAGTATAAAATATTTCTTCTAATATATAAAATGTATTCCTAATCTTTATGTTAAATTCATATATAAATATGACTTTCTAAAAAATTTTATCTCCCTTTTTTATTTTTATCGTCTGTCCATTTTTACATCAGTTGCTTCTTTTAAGAAATACTTGTTCTAAATTTCCACTGGTGAGGGCCTTTTGAAGCTTCTTATTCACACAAAGGAATATATTCAAGATATCCATATTCATAGGTAAGAACCAAAATTGATAATAGTAGCTAAGAGCAGATTCATGAATCCTGTGGGAGTTAAGTTGCCTATGGTAGTATTTGGAGTTATAACATTTATCTGTAAATGATTTCCAGAGATGTAAAAAAAATGGGAAACATTTCTTCAGCTTTGGGTGTACCATCTCTGTTTAGCTTTAAAGATCTAGGATATGGGAGCCTGTTCCTGCTGTATTTATATAAGGCTCTTACATTTAGAAATCTTGGTGGAAGGGGAATCTTCTGACCTCCTGACTATGGCCCTTTGCACAAAGGGAGGGTCTGTTATTGTGCTCAGAAATGCAGCGAGGCGGGCATGGAGACAGAGAACGAGACCCAGTTCACATGATGGCCAATGTGGAGGTCATTCCAGGTGATGGTGAAACTGTCCCCTCCCCCCAGTGAGGACTTTTCTATGTCCTTCCTGATGTCAAACAACGTGTTCATCAAAAGGCATAAGACAGTTGAAATTACCTCATTAAAATCTCAGCACTTTAGTTTTTCTTTCCATTGCAACCCAGAATATCCTATGAAAATTTCCAGATTGCTGATTTCCTGCCCCTTCTGAGAAGAATCCTAGTAGAAGGGCTAACCTGAACTGTCAACACCTGGTAGCAATTCTGCTGTTGATTTCAATTAGGGAGGATTTGTGTCTTCCTTCATTAACACAGTCCACTAGAAATGAGAACTCCATTACCATCTCATCCTCACATTGTCCTTGTTTGGAAGTAAAAGAAGGTGTTTTCCTCCTTCTCGTATCCATCATATTTGCCATTTGGCTTATCACTCTCTATGAAAAACTTGGGAAATATTTGCTTATTAGTAGATAACGGAGGGGTTTGTTTGGGGTTTGGTTTTTTTCCCCCAGGAAGTGAGATGAATTTACCAGGAAGAAGACAACTGAAAGACAGTCCAACTGATGGAATGAAGGGCAGGATTGCTCAGTTATATCTCATCTTCTCACCAGAAGAAGAGAAAGGCCTCAAGTCTTTTGCCATGGCTCTTTGTCCTGGATCTTCTGGGAAGCAAACTCTGCTGTACAAGCCACTGGGGTCTGGGACACGCTCACAGAGGGTATGGGGCAGCCAAAATGCAGAATTTGTCTCCCTTCACGCAGAGCTGTCCTAATTATTGAAAGCATTTTTGTGCATATCTAGCTTACAAGGCTCCTTTGCTGTGTTCCTATCATTGAGCTTAAAATGTTCCACCCTGAAACACTGATATTTCCGAAGGACTAATGTTAAAACTAGAGCCGAGGCTGTCTGGAATGCAATTAAGACCTCAGAGCTGCAATGGTAACCTGATCTGACAACACCAGGAAAAGTCAGCACTGGCTTTGGAACAAGTAACTACTCACAGTCTCCCTCCTGCTTCTCCCTGGAAGCCAGCAGCATCTGGGAGAATGCTGCATGAGAGCAATTTGATATAATAACAAAGGTGTGCAAAGTCATATAAATCTGAGGACAACTTTCAGTCATGACCATCCCTTCAGAGCAAGGGGAAGCATCAGAAGTTTTTACTCTCTCTGGAGAAAATAACAGTAACGATGATACTAATACTAATAACAACAACGACAACAACAACAATAGCAATAATAATAATATAGTAAGAGTAAAAAAATGTTCTGACTTTCCAAATATAGCTGTGTTTGTGCTTTTCTTTTTTTTTTTAATAAGAAAACCACACTCCCCAGATGACAGACCTGCTGAATATTTCTTTCCTTTAGCAAAATCCTGATGAACTAACATTTCAGGTTCATGCAAACAAATTCCCTATAGGATGAATTTATGATTTGTATCGTTATTAATATTGCACTTGAATGTGGAATTGCTACTTTAAAAGATTTCACCTCATTTTGGTGAGCATGTGTTTATCTGCAAATCAACTTCAATGCCCCTAACTTTCTTCCCCTTTTTTGTAAGATGAAGCAGTTAGAAAAATTAAAATAAAATCTATTAACTGCTTGTTACTGCAGGGGGAAATAACATTGCATCCAAGCTCACATCTGCAACCATTGATTCTGAAGTAGTGACTGACAGCACCCAACTGCCTAAGTAGGTTATAACAAGCTAGCTCCAGGCTGGAACAGTCAGTGGAGTGCAGAGGAGGAGCACTGGCCTCTAAACCTGTCTTCAGCCAAAAGAAAGGCAGGAGAAAAGGAAAGAAAAAAAGAAAGATGGAAGAAAGAACCCTCTGCCAACAGTCACTGTCCCTGTTCTCTTGTTCAGCAGCAGCAGCTTGTAATTGCCAGCTTTCTTTAATTCATAGTTATATCTTGAGGGGACAAGAAGGAAAATTCTTTGTAACAGATAACAATGAAAGTATTATTCATCTAATCATTCACAAGCATATGTGTTTGTGTTCGAAAGCTATGCCTTCATGTATCCACAACATAACACATACCCAGACAGGCTGAAGCAATAACACATACCCAGACAGGCTGCAGCAGCCACAGCAGCGTACAGGGACATAATCCAAATGAACGCCACTCCACTGCACAAAGACACATGTGTGCACAATAGTACACAATATACAGCTGAATATACTCTGCCCAGCTGGACATAGGACTGGAACACATTCAAATGCAAATAACGTATATTTTCTATGAGAACTTTGCCCTTCTGAGACTTTGTTTCTTCCTTTTGGGTCACTCCTTTCCCCAGCTCTCTGCAGCAGCCATGAAACACTTTTTCTCCCACCCAAAACACATATACTTTGCACTTTTACTGTCATACACAAAATTATATTGCTCCTTCATGTCTAAGCACTCAGTGTAAATGCAAATATATAATATCACAACATGAGGCAAAAACACACTTCAGGACACTTAAAATATCATTTCGAAACCAAAGTCCTGATGACTCTCAGGCAATGATTTCTATTATTCTACTGCTGCATTGTGGTGATTATAATTTCACTGTAGGTCAGGCTGCAGGAGACCCACACAAGCAGAAAATCTGTTCGTAGAGCATCATTCCCCAAAATGCTGGCAAATATCAGTGTGCTGAAAATGTTCTTCAATTTGTCCCAGTGCAGAACGGGAAATTGTCTGAAATCTAGAAAATGGTCAAGGGTAGCAGATGATATTTCCCAGTTTCTTTTACTTAAAAATGAAGATCCTTGATAGACCAGTTAATTCTACTTCAGTGGACTTAGGTTCCCAGCTGGAGATCTATTGTATTCAATAAAGCTCTGGCTGAGGCTAGGCTTTGCTTACGATTTGCATGATTCACAGATTTTAAAGGCAGAGGGGACAATGAAATCATTAAAACTGACTTCCTGAATACTGTAAGTCCTTATTTCCAATGGAATATCTCCACATCGAGCCCACTAAAAGATCTTCCTGTCCTTATGTAAACATTCCTCTTCTCTTTCAAGACTCACTCAAAACTTAGCTACTTCAAGAGATGCTTAATCTTCCAGAGAGGCATCCAAGCTTGATTTAAAGGCATCAAGACAAAAAAGAATCCACTTTTTCCCTTAGCAGTTTGTTCCAGTGGTTAATCACCCGCACTGTTAAAAAATATTGTGCTTTATTTCTAATTTGTCTGGCTTCAGCTTCAGTCATCGTCTCTTGTTATGCCTTGCTCTGCTAGATTAAAGAGCTTTTTAGTAGTTAGTGTTTTCTCCCTGTGAAGGTACTTAGACACTCTAATCAAATCACCTCTCAATCTTCTTCTTGATAAGGTAAATAGGTAGAGCTCTTTAAGTGTCTCACTATAAGGCATTTTCCATTTTCCGTTGGTTCTTAAATAATTTTTGTAGTTCTTTTCTGCATCTTCACTGATTTTTCATCATTGTTTTTGAAAGATGAGCATTAAGAGTATTAAAGAAAAAAAAAAAATTCTACAATCTGTTTTATCTTTGTCATATATAAGTGCTAAACTGGTCCGTATTCCTACTCATCTGTTTAGACAGCCGTAGATTGTATTAGCTTTTTCTCATTATAGCCATAGCCTGGAGGATTTGCATTGGCTTGTTTGCTCACTATAGCCCCTATAAGCAGAACTACTACTTCCCACGTCACGGTACAGTCCTCTGTTTCTTAGGTCTGCCCTTCATTTGTTTGGCTTACATTTATTTCTTTACATTATACCAGAAAGATGGCAAGTATTTCCATGGACTCTTAGCAATCCTGTTGGATGAATGGTGTTTGAGTGGCACTCTCCTCAATAAAAAATCACCCCTCAGTTAAGAATCAAAGCTTTAAAAAAACAACAACAACAAAAGTGGTGTAAAACCACTGCATTACATCATTACATGTATGAGAGTGTGTGAAATATCGTAACAATAACGAAGAGTATAAGAATGGTGACCAGATTCAAGTGGTTTGTTTGTATTTAATTTTCTCCTTGCTGTGCAGTGACATGTAGGGTAGGACTTACTTACTCACATTTAGGCAATTGAAGTAAGCATCTTGTCTATAGTAGTCATTATACCCTCCTGTAAATTAATGGTGAGACACAAACCTTTACCTGGAAAAGTCATCCTACCATCCTAAACACTATTTTAGGATGGGATGAATGGCCCTCTAAAGATGCTTACCCTTTTCTATTTGCAACAAAATTGTTTTACATGATTACCTTACATTAATCACCTAATTTTTAGATGGCTAAAGTAAGGTGAGGTGAATCCCATCCTTATTGCCTTGTGGTTTAATGTTTCTGCAAACTGCTAAAAGTACTATTTATCAGTACAGAGATGGTTGCTATGTAGTAATGGGTGACATGAAGCATGAAATGTGTTTAAAGTGTTCTGACAATTGAAAGAAGCAATATTACTCTGTGAATTCAGAAGTAGTTTGTGTTTTTAAGGCAAAAAAGGGCAGTTGTATTGAATTCCAGAATTGGAAGCTCTTTCATTGCATTACCAAAGGTTTAGTCACATGAACCACTGTAATGTCACTGATCATCACACACGCAGAGAAATGCAAGGTATTCACTATAGGTCCTTCTGGCAAATTAAGGAATGCTAAGGGATGTTCTGATGGTTAACTTACAGATGAGACAATGAATAGTCTAGCAGTTTACTAGAAGTTTACAATGTAGCAGAAGAAGATGTGTACAAAAGAAGTAAGATAGTTGGAAGATACTAAGCAAACTATTAGGTAAGCTGATGTATAAATCAAATCATAAGAAATGTCTTAGGGGAAAATAGAGGCTGCTTTCAATTGCTACATTGACTGGTACGTCATGGCTTTGGCTAGGAGGAAATCTGTGCAAAAGATCGGTCTTATGAAAATTGAAAATTTGCTGTCCTAGGTGAGAGGAGGAGAAATAGCTGAAATGGTATGAACAGCCTGCAAGCACTTTTTCAAATGCTTGAAGGAAGTCAATATTTCACTTCCAAAAAATTGTGATTGGCTCTCAGATTAATTTAGGCCTTTTGTATTTTTATTAGCTTCAAATCCATACCTTTGATTTGTTGTCAGTCACAATTTGCTTTGCTTTCTTGACCTCTAAACACTTTCTATGGTGTACCACAACTAGACATGTAAATTTTCTGGAAATTCTGATGATATGAAGAAATAAATAAACAAAATTCTCATATTCTTTGTCTTGAAAAAGTGGAGATGGACAAATTGGAACTATTAGCAACAGTCAGTTGTTCATCGAAGTGTGTAGTTATTCCTTCAAGAAATGGAAGTACATTGTTCATAATTAAGTAACTTCATAGAAAGGGTAAGCAGGATATTTATTGAATAAATAAATATAAAAACATTTATGTCTGAATAGCAACAACTGTACCTAATATTAGAGATGGAGTTGTTCTGCACACAGGAGTAGTATTCATTACACCTTATTTTAGATATTGAAAAAGGTTAGGTGCCTAATCTAAGATAATTTTCTAGACTATGAGCATCAAATAAGACGATTTTTTCTCATTTCCTCATACTTTTGTAACCAATACAATAATATGATATAAATTTTGTATGTTGTTACTTGCCACACCTCCCAAAGTCAGGAAAACTAATGTGATATTTATGTGTCTAGCACATACATATCACTATATATCTATAGTAGAATCATATCAAGTCTGCCATGATATGGAGTGTTGTAATATACAGGGGTTGTAATAGAAAATATAGCCAGTTTTGAAATAGAGCTGAAGCGCAAATTCAGTATTACTGTTATGGATGCTGTCCTAAAAAAAAGTCTTTTCCATTCTGAATGAAAGTATTTTACATAACCTTTTTTCATTGTTACTGTTTTCATTTTAGACCATGAAACATATTGGAAAAATAAATGAGACTTTCGTAAGTTTTCATTCTTCTCATGTTTTGTTTTGGTTTTGCTTTCTTTTTAATATCATTTCCCCTGCATCCTATCCCTGAACAAAAACTCAGTTATAAAAGTTTATCTTATTCTTCCACAGCCTTTTGAGACACATACAGTTTTTACAGGCAGCAAGGACAAAATACAAATAAGCAAACAAAAAAGAGATAGATAGTTGAAAGCATGTTTTGTTGACTAAAATCTCCATTCTTTTAGTAGAAAGCAAGTCACATAGCCTACCAATCTCTGTAGTGTCTGTTTCAGAGTACTGTTCATCTAACCAGTGAATTGCTTCACCATATGCTTTATTTTTGTGGAACTTCAGCTTCCCATATCTTGCAGGATCCAGCCTCATTCCGTTTTTGGTGCATGCATCTTTCATGTATTTGTGGATAGTTATTATAAATAAGCAGCAGGGCTTTAGGAGAACGAATCTTGTCAGATGAATTTGATTGCTTGTTTATGACAGAATTACAAAATTAGTGGCTGAAGGGAATGCATTTGGCATAATGTATTTGGATTTTAGTAAATCATTTGATACAGTGTCTCAAAAAATTAGTTCAAATTGGCTGAGATATGAACTCAGCTTCATGTACTGAAAACTAACTGAATGCCCATAAAGCAGGAGTGATAGGAAGCGGGACTGGATGGAGATGTCTGTGATTCAGAAGGCCAGCCAATACTGAACTTTTTCATTAAATGTGCATGATGCTGTGATGGAAGGTTGTGCAAAGACAAAGAAAATACACATGGTCTAAGATGAGTAAAAAGGTTTGGGAGAGAATAACTGTTCATTTACAAGGAATTGTAATTGATGTATCTCTTTATTTTCATGAAAATATTTGAAATACATATTATTACTGAAAACTTCAGAACATGATCACTATTATAAAGTCTCCTTTCCCCCCTTTATTCTAAATATACCTGGCATTTTTTATACTCCTTATATTTTACGTTATGTCTTATCTATTGAATATTATTTTGACAGGACCTCTCATCAAGTACGAATTTGCTGTGGATCTTCCTAAATCTTTGCTTAAATTTTTAATCTTCAAAGCAAATCAAAGGAACTTTAACTGCGAAAAAGTTGGAGTTTATTAGAATAAAGCCTGGCTCTATGATTTTCCCAGGAATCAAAGTAAGGCTAACCAACCTGTGAATATATAGGTCATCCTTTTGGCCTTTTAAAATGATAGAGTCGATATTTACCTTCCTCCATTCATTAAGAAATTTACTGACAACTTTGCATTGAGAACTTACTACTGATCACTACAGCCTTTCACAGATGGAACAGAGGTTCCTGCAGGGATATCAACCAACTATCTCAGCAGCCTTGGATGCATCACATCTGGTCCCATGTTGCTGCGTGGGTCAAGATGCCTCTCTCTCAGGTTCCTGCAGCACTTAAATTCATTCGTGTTATATCCCTAAATGTTTTCCTGGGTGAATGAGAAAGGCAGATAGCTATATGGGCCAAAATTAGTACTTCAGAATTTACAAAATTATACAAATGTAACATTGTTGTTGTATCATGTTATTATATCTTATTACTGTATCATATATATGTGTAATGATCTTAAGCCAATCCAGAGTTTTGCGGTAGGTTGGAAGTGATTTTCAAATGCTATAGGTTAGTAATATTTCTCTTGTCTTAGCTCAATTTATGCCCCACCTTGCTGCTCTTTCTCTTTCCTTCATATTCGATTGTAAGCTCTTTGCAACAGGGCCTGTTCATTTGCATTTGCTCTATAATGTGCATGTCATGCTTGAGAGATACTGACTGTTCTGGTATACATGAGTGCTAGCTACAAGCACTGTCTCCGTTAGATGTACCTGAATTGAACTGTCAAATGGTAAATAGTGTCTGTGGCAAGTACGCTAACTGTGAGTGGCAAAGAAGCCCTGGAGATTGATGAATAATAAATAACAGCTCCCCTTTCTTTGTTAGCAGTATGTCCTTGTTCACCTGTGCTCATGCTGGGCAGATGGTAAGCACTGAGGGTGAACTCCACAATGCTGGCATATGGGTGGAGGGGACGTCTTCACGTGGGGAGATTTAATGTTAGCTTAGTCTTTATGTCAGTGTAGTGTACACTTTCAAAAGGGTTGAGGCTCAGTCTTTTTCCCTTTGCCATGTTTTCACACTGACAGAGAAAAATAAAATGAAGAAAGATCAGAGCCTAGGGTCATTTCATTACAGATTCTGCACTGCTAAATCTGGACATCACTGAAATTTGATTAAAAAAAAAAAAAGTGTTATTACTGATATTGGTAAAAAGTGAACTATTCCCTCTTTCCCTTCTTTTCATATATTCTATTACCTTTTCCACAAAGTTGCTGCTAGGATTCTTCACAGAATTTTTGAGCTTCTTACCTGTACATGCATTTATGTTTATCAATAATAAGGAAGATGCACTATTCAGGAAGTCCATTATCAATGAGTGATTCAGGTGGGTTTTAGTCTATTTAAGTTTGATTAAATTGTCTGTACTAAACTGAACGGTAACTTGTTGAACAAAATAAGGAAGGCTAATGCTCTGGACAAAATTCTGACATTCAGATGGTCATCATTAGGTTTTGGATCTACATAAGTGTTATGTATGACCATATAAAATTTACTTCATGACCAAAGTTTTCCACCTATACAAGTGGAGTGATTGCTTGATCTTTTAACTAGTATAACCAACGTCTGATTTTCTGAGTCTGTGGGTCACTCTCATCTATTTCATTTACTTGCTCTGTCATTGGCAATGAACCATGATGCTGTAATGGAATTAATGAAAAAGAAATTGAATGTTGTGATTGAAAAATGGTCTCCAGCTTTGAAAATAAACATGTCTGCTTTGCTTGAGTATTTTCATTCACTGTCTGTTGGAGACTATTATCCAGTCACAACATTCAATACCAATGACATTATGAAGTAAATTCTTGTCTTCATTTCCAGCAACTGACAAACTTTTGGGCTGAAGTTGTTTGAAACAAAGACAGACATGTGAAAATCAAGGGCCAATGAAAGGAAAAGAGAATTTTGGCCACAGCTCTAGAATAAGTTTTATTGCAATGTAGCCAATTCCTTATAGCAATTCAGGCTTTGACACTCAATAGTGATCATGGTGGAATCCTACTATAACTCAAAATATCAGCTCCTCTCCTTTTGCAGGTCTTCAAGTCCATAATTTTATGACATATTTGGTTGTAAGAAACATATTTCTATGGACCTGAGAGGTCTACAGCTCTGCAGGTCACTTGCAGGTGACATTACACCCCTGAAGTCTGAATGGACCCTGACATGGGTAGCGGTGTTACAAAAAGGACGACAGTCTAGTTCCACATGCAGTGTAATGTCTATTTTAAGTCAAATAATATTAGCTTCTAAGAATATCTTAATGCAGGAGGACTGGGGTAGAGATGTGGTAACTACAGTTTGGATGTCTGGAGGAAGAGCAGGGAAGACAGGCTGATTTCCCACATAAACAGTAAATATACTAGCTCTCTAAGATTGTATAAAGGCATTTTCTGATTATTCAGTTAAATCAAAATTTTGTGTATGGTTCCATAGTACATAAAGTCCAATTATGCAATTTTATTAATAGCCTTAGTGAACTTCACCAAAGTTCGTATGTAGGACAATGTCTACTTTATGAATCGTGATGGGAACCAACATCAAATAAATGCAGTTGGTCAGCACAGACAAGGCAGACACTGCCTGCCACATAAAGCAGACAAAGTCCTGGTTGACATGTGATCTTTCATTGGAAAAGCAAAGGCACTGTTATGCTGAAAATATTGCTTACAGGCAAAGCGGAAAAACGCAGTATATGTAAGTAAAGGCAAGAATTTATTGTTACTACAGTTGGAATCTCTGAAGTCTAATGATTACTAGTCCAGACTAATTATACAGGAAAAGAAAGAATGATGCAGTTAAAATTGTTATACACACTCCTGAGTTTCTGCCCCTTTTCCTGGGATTATACTTACCCTCTTCCTCTGGGTCCCAAGGTCAGTGGTTTTATTCTGGTGGTAGTGGGGGTGATGGCAGCAGGTGTCATGGTGAGTTTTCAGTATCCAGAGTTCTTAGGTGGGAATAATATCATGCTGATGTTGATAGTTTCTTCTTCCTGACTCTAAGATCCATGTGGGGTCATCTTCACATATTTCCAAACAGGTTTTTACACCATGCCCTTTCTTCATTGGTCTGCACCTCAGCATTACACCCAAATGTAGTATGTATGTTTCCTTTTATGAATGTTACATATTATTTCTTCATTCACTTTGTATTCCCTAAAACTAGTTTTGCCCAGCTCCAGGTCTGTTTGTCATTAACTGACCATGGATGAATTGTTAATAGCCATGGGGTCTCCAGTGGCAGTGTGTGCCCTATCTTTTATCAATCCGTGCCTGCACTTCTCTGCAGCACATCCAAGTCCCCACTTCTCAAGTCCTCTGGTGCGATACCATGACTGTATTTCTCTACTCCGTCATTGTGTTGGGCATAAATACCTCATTCTACACAGAATAGCTCCTTATTACTAGTATCTATATATAACTGTGGTTGTGCTATGCAAAGATAAACAAAAGCAAAGAAAATCAACCATAGACACACAGTCAATTAGAAAAAAAAATGTGTTTACAGCTAAACCAAGTAAAACAGAGCTGAAGGACAGGGCAAGAAAAGATCAGACAGTGCAGGTCTTACTAACCCCAGACTTCAGGCCTGGCAAACTCAGGACAAACTGCGTAGCCTGCTACCAGCAATGTCAATACCATGTTATAGGGCTACCACACTGTTGGAGCACCGAGACTGGATTTAATGTTGCACCAAAGGTAGGCATGTGGTTTCAAGTAGTTGTGTAGACTTACTCAGCAGTTAATGGAGAGGAGTAGGGATGTCCAGGAGTGAGTTCGTCCATTTCAGAGGTAATGTCTTAGTAACCAAGAAGCTGGAATAGACCAGGCTGTGGATCTGTCTGTCTGTTTCTATTGACCATAGCAGGAACTTACATTCCTAGCTTAGATATTTAGATACGGATGCAACTTGGCTGGATGTCTGCAATTAGATGAGGTAAGTCATATCCCAATTTTAGGTAAGCATGTTGTTAGGTTAGGATTTTGAGAAATATTAACATTCTGCTTTATTGCTTGCATTTGTTTCTAGATTTGGCAGACTAATTCTATTCTAAATAAAACTTCCCTTCCTGAGACGTGTTTTGTGATGGTGTTTTGTCATAGGTACTATATCTGACAAATAAATAATGGAAGTAATGTCAGTATCTAATGGAATCAGAAAGCTTTTAATAAGTTGATTTGTTTCCATTACATTTTGTACGCATTGTTTCCTTTTCTATATTTTCTTTTGTTTATTTGTATAAATTATAAGATCTTCTGGGAAAAAGTCCTTATTTGTTTCCATGGCATTATATTATTGGATCTTGTTTCTGGTTTAGGACCCTAAATGCTACCATAATAAGGACAACTACTGTTATCATATCATCACGCTTTCTAAAATTGCTCCATTTTAAAGTTCATAACAAAAATGTTGGCTGAAATGGCTTCATACCCATTGCTATTGTATCCTTGTGTTTCAGACACTTTAACTGCGACTTTCAGAACACAGAACAAAAATACAATTCATATTCTAAGATTTCTGCCAGATGTATACTGATGACTACCAACGTTGATCACATGTCTTACAAAGATTCATTTAAAAAAAAAAAAATCACAGGGTCATTTTTAGCAAATGCTGTAGGATCTCTAAAGAGAACAAGGGAATCAGACCTCTCTTTTATATCTCTGCTGGATATGTATTTTGTTACCATCATTCATTTTTATCCCAGATGTTATCTTTTCCAGAAAAAGTATATTCACTTCTCACCTGTGTTTTATCAAGGACTGCCTCTGTAAAAATGTGTGACTTGGATTTCCAATAGAGTTTACAAAAAAAAGTCCCTAATTCCTTTTGAAGAAGACCCAGAGCATTGAGTAAAATTCAAATACATGAAGACAGCCAGAATAAGCCATTGCAATTCTCAGAATACAGTGATATGATATTCCTTTGGTCCATCTTGATATACGACTGAATTTCACTCAAAAAATTCTCAAGGCACAGCAAATAATAACTAACAAATGCATCCCATTTACACTAACAAATGAACAGATCATTCATCTCTGGGAGCCTGTGCATATGGACTATTTAAATTGTCTTCACTTGATATTATAAGAAATATCATTTTTAATTCTTTTGGCATTTCATTATTTTAGTTCTCCTAAATAAATGAATTCTGAAAGGTTACAGTAGAGATTCCTATCAAACATCTTATCTGGCAATGAAGAGAGAATGAAAAAAAGCTGCCTATGTACATTGCAAACTCTAATCTAAATGTGTCGTTAGATTGTGAACAAGTTGTTAATGTCGTCCTTGAAAACGACCTTGTGCTGAAGATGTGTAGAAGGTTGTATTGCAGTCTTTATCTGAGCTGGCCTCCAAGCTTACTCATTCTCCATCTACTTATGGAAAAAAGTATAATTTAGATATTCATACTCAAATCAGTGTAAGGATAAGAAAGTGCTTTCAAACAGCTTTGGTAGAAGGGCTTGAAAACAAGAAAACAAGAAAATTTTTTGGAATAGTTTAAAAAAACATGCATGCAGAAGGATTTACTGATAATTCAGATGGAGAGAGAGGATTGTGGAGTGATTAATCTCAGGGGTTCTAAGTGTAACCAGATCCCAGTTTTCTATCTGACTGGGATTCATAAAGTATGCAGTTTCTTTCTCTTTGTTATGCTGGCAACTAAAAATTCAGGTTTTAGTACTTCAATTTCCCTTCTGTGAAACCAGAGATGATATTGCATTTCCTCACACAGCAGAGCTGGGAGTTTGATTATACTTATATGCATGAGACCTTTATATTTGAAAGTGGTGGGAATAATAAAATATTTAGAAGTGGGTTTTTTTAGGTGTTGCAATACATTGCAGAGAGGGAAGACATGCCAATAGGTAAGTTTTGGTGTACTGTGTGAAGAAACATGATGCCTGTGCCTTCCACAGATGAGGATTCCTTTATACTGACCCTTTGAAAAGCTATCATAACTGAACTGGATAAACTACTGGATTAGCCCATGATTTGTGGATGTCATGAGCCTCCTTTTCACTGTGAGCTTGGGTAAGCGGTTGGTAGAAACACATTAGATCACAGCACATCTAGAAACACAGTTGAATTAGCAGGGGGAAATGCATTCCTGGAAGAAAGCTCATTCCATCTTCCTTTCTCTTTCTCATTTGCTCTTTCTTTCTTTCTGTTGTGAAGCATTTTTTCCCTGACATCCTGACAGTCAGGGCCAAAGCTTTCGGAAATCAAATGTGAACTCATTTTGAAATACCAGCAGCGTTTGAATTTTAAATTAACCTATTTACAATGAAACTATGCCTGCTGATTGCCATCATCTTCAGGAAAATTAACAGTAACGATCATTGGTGTCATAATGCAATTTCCCTGCAAAAATCACATAGGCTTCATTACTGTTTACATAAATTGTCATAAATACCAATTATAGCTGAACATAAAATGTAATGCTCTTTTTTTTAATCATAATCACACAATTGTTCTTCTAATTCATATGCTGGGGGAATAGGGTTTTGATTCAACCTTTGTTGTGAAGGAAATGTTTTGCTGGTAGTTAGTTTTGCCGTAAGTGCTTGTTGGCTTATTTTCAAATCCTCTCTCTCTCTCTCGCTCTCTCTTTTCCTCTTTCCATTTGGATCGTTTAGTCCTTGTCCCCTGTTTGCTTTGCCCTCTAATACACCAAAAGGAACGTGTAGGCGTGCTAATAGCAGATGGGGGAGACACGCTGCTCGTGTCCTCTAGACATCGGACATCAGGCTACAGAGGAATAAGAATTTCCGGTGGGGATTTATAACATCATTTTGTGCAATTACGTAGAAGACCCCATAAAGGAATAATGTAATAATAAACCTGTTAAAAGAGCAAATTTGTTGCACCAATTTCTGTTTCTCTCATAAGTCAGCAGAACAAAGAGCTGATAAAGGGAATGACATGTTGAATTACTAAATTTAAAAAAACAAAGGCCAGAAGAAAGGGTCCAGGTTTATTTTAAGCACACTCTTTGCTACATATATTTTTGAGTAACTACATTGTAACTGTCGGCCGCATGCTATATAAGAAATACAAGGTAAGTGCTGTGTAATCGTAGGATAATTATCTTGTTATTTCTGTCTTCCAGCTTGAATAGCAAGTGTTGAGCCCAGTTCTGTCTGGAGCTCAGGGCCCGCTGCCAGCCACCAAATGGTCTCACATTAGAGTGTGTGTGTGTGAACATATTCGTATATATGCATGCATGAATGAACATATATATGTGTGTGTGTGTGGACAGTAAATGACAAAACAATAATTACATTATAAATTGAAGTTACATACTTAAGGAATTTAATTTCTGGCAAGAACAGATCTTTCTCCTGTATTTAATGGTGTGCTTACACCTCTGCTGATGCTGTGGCTCAAGTTACAGTCCCTTATTGTGTCAATTAGGTGGGATTAAGCTCAATTTCCAGCAAAAAGAAAGATGGAAAATCACTGAATATCACACAAGGTAGTCTAGCACTTGGATAACCTTACCTAGAGAGAAAGAGAATCAGGTGCTGGAAAAATATTGGGTTTTCTGACAGTAGTCCAGGCTTTAGAGCAGACAGATCTGTTCAGAAAGACAAGAAAGTCTGCCTCAGACATTTTGCTAGTCTGGGTAGCAGTCCAGAATTTTCTCCCTGAGCTTGACATATTCAATATATTTGCTCCTTTATCCACCTTGCCCTTACTAGACCCATGCCAAGCACACCTGTAATGTCTGCACGGAACAGTTGGCTTTTTTCCTTATTTCTAAACAGCCTGGAGCAGCCACATTGTTAATCTTATTCAGTTTTTCTCCTGTGTTATAAATTCTTAGGATAATCTTTATCCACGTTTCTTTACAGGAGTTCGATGAAGAGCACTCAAGCATGCATCCCCAAATTACGGACCATCCATTGTCAGATGGAGCAGATTCATCTGCAGGTCTGTTTGCCAATATAAAGTAGAAACACTATTTTTCTTTTGACATAATGAACGGTGACTCTATAAGATGGATAAAATATTTCTTACAGAAATCCCAGCATCTTTTTTTCCCCTCCCTCCTTGGTTTCTGATTGTTTTATTTTGTAACACTGAACTGAATTTGTAGATTTCAAATAAAGTAGGTTATTAGTTGCAAATTTACCAGCTGTAGATGTTGCAAACAAACAAATTACAGTGCTGAAAAATCTATGATATTTTGGAAAGAAGATAAAATATTTCCTATGACTGCTGCAGTATAATGAATCTGATCCTGCTGCATCAAAGTCAGTGAGGATCTCAATGTTTTCATGGAACATTAGATGATTACTAGTGAACATGTAAGTGAAGTGTCCTGGATGCTGAGATGATCACTCCAGACCTCTCTTCTGCAAATCTTTCCTGAATTGAGTGGACAATATGAGGACATAACAATTCTACCTTTTGTATTTCATTGACTTGTTGGGCACATTCAAAGTATTTACAAAGCTGTTGAAAAGATGTGAAGCATTCAGCAGTGGTGTATTTAGGTCTGTGATCTTTCCATGACGATGGTTTTTCTGGGATAATCTCCACACCTGAAAGTACAGGTTAAAGATCCACCTCTTGATGCTGTCTGTAATAAGTGACATTTTGTGTGTATCGACATCAAAGGAGATATATATTCTACCATCACCACTGAAAATTTAGGAGAAATATATATCCAGTACAATAGGGAATAATGCATTACAATAATTATTATTCTTGAGGAATCAAAAAAACCCCCAAAAAACAGGTGACTTGACTAAGATCATAAAGAATGCTGTGGAGTCCATAGTTCTCAGACAACATTTAACACTTCCATTTTTCTTTCACATAATACTAATACTAATACTACTTCTACTACTACTACTACTACTAATAATAATAAATAACAAATGAAATAGCTAATCTTCTTTCTCAGTAGGAAACTATCATTTTGGCCCATCAACAAAGTGATATTTTTCCTAGAAAAAAAGAAAGTATGAACAATATTAAAGTGACTTGAAAAAACATAGTGGTTTTTTTTTTTTAAGAAAAGCTGGGCATAATTTCTACATAAAGGTTGCTTACACATACAAATACAATATAATGAAACATTATTTTAGTATAGTTGTTAAACCAGTCAAGTTATTTTTTGAAAAATTATGTCTTTCTCAATTTTTCTCACATTTAACATGGACACAGAAAGATACACACAAAGTTCCTGTTGCTAATTTTTCATAGACTAATTTTTATTTAAGTGACTGTATGGAGAGGTCATAAACATTAATTAATCTCATCATTGTTAGAGACTTTGTTGATATAAATAACCCTCATGCTAATTTTTCTGCACATAGCTAACTTGTGACATTGACTATGACTGTTGTTACCCTTTTTCATCTTTTACCACTATTGTCACAAATTGTACTTTTTTAGGAATGGGGATTGTCTATCCCTTAGTGCTCAATATGTTTCTAACGAAAGATTCCTTTAAACCAGATTAGACTCTGTTAAGAAATTACAGCAGCTTGATCTGGATTATGTTTTCTGGTTGTGTAAAATGCCAGTATTTCAGTCCTGAGAGTTCAAAATGGATCTCTTGGTCTTCTTGTCAGATGAAATATTTTCCTACCTCCATAATATTAAATGCACATATTTTTACTAAAATAATTGAATAAAAGAGAACGTGTACTTTTCCATTCCTTCCTTTTATGTGTAAAAATGAATAACTGAAGTTTTGAATTTTCGGTTCATCACAATTCATTGGTTTTAGTGGCAACAAATGTCTTTGGTGCAAATTTTGACAAAATTGCTACTGCTACTACCTCTACTACTACTAAACCCTGAAACTAACTGAAATACAGTAAGAAAGCATTAGGGAACAAAAAACACGTTTCTTAGAAAAAGTTATATTTCTGGGTGAGCATAACATTATCTTCAGGAAGGATCCAAAGACTGAAAATTACAATCACATACTGCTTTTAGTTGATTAGTCATGGTGCAGTAGATTAGTTAAGTAACATAGTATGGTTATAGTGTCTGATTTGAATTCAATAATATACCAGGAATGACAAATAATGAACACGGGGTGGGAAAAAAAGAATAACAAATAATAAATTATCTGCAGACATAGGAATTTCAAGGTTAATCCAATACAAGTTGAAATCATGAAAAGATTCACTTTTTACTTCAATAGAATTTGGATCAGACCCATGCGTTATTGTATAAACAACATTAAACATTAATTTCTTTAAATGTCTGTGTAATAAAAACTCTTATGAATCAAAGCAAATAAAATGGAAACAAAAGAGGTGGAAACTGAATACTGAAGAGTAACAAAGAGTTTGAGAGTTTCAGGACATATCTGCTGTTTTCTCCAGTTACCTTGTGGTTTTGTTTTGTTTTAATTTTTGCTAGTATTCAAGTAGATGTGTAAATTAGTTCAATAAAATTAATTTCAAGAAATGTATCTGTGCCAACGATGAGGGTGATTATTTCAAATCTCAAATATTGATTACTGGTCTAGAAGAGGTGCGGAAGTTTTTCCTTTCCAGGTTGGAATTTTGCAAGACCAATTTCAGGGGATATTTTAATAGAGAATATCTAATTAAGCATTTAAATGCCACGTAGTGCACAGAATAGTGCCTAAAGAGATTTTTTGTTGTTAAACATTTGTGAGAAATGCTAAAAAAAAAGTTACTGCCATCTCAGTTAATGTAAAACTAAATCCTAGAATTGCACATAATGAATGCCTTTACAACTGCTTTGTGAAGGATCAAAAGTTGGTGAAGGTGAATGGAAACACGGATAGAGGGATCTCTGATACAAGTTAAGAAGTCTTCTCTTGGGTTACCATGCTGGTTGCCTGTTATTCCAACAAGGATATATTTTGTTGTGTTTTAATTTACTGAGCTCCATCTTAATGTTGTTGCCTTTAGAAGTCTCCACCTAAACTTCTGTTATAAAGGTTTCAGAAAAATCGTATTTCCCATATGATGTTCTTTTATGCCATCATTTTCAGTTAGCTTAACCGATCTGTACAGAAGGGAGTCACACCCTCATTCAGCATGTCATGGCAAGAAAGGCTTTCTTTTCTCATTCACTCTTGTAAAGCAGGACCTCTGTTGCCCTGCTAAAGCTGTAGTCCAAGTCTGTTCTCTGGCACTTCTGAACTCATTATAGCAGATCTTCTCATTGATATTATACAATGTTATGATACAATTATATTTACCCAATTTCTACCTGTTCTGATTTCAGCTGGGACTGGGTTAATTTTCTTCTTAGAAATTGGTGCAGTGCTGTGTTTTGGATTTGGTGTGAGAAGAATGTCGATAACACACTGATGGTTTCAGTTGTTGCTGGGTGATGTTTATACTAAGTCAAGGACTCTTTGGTTTCTCAGGCCCTGCCAGCCAGAGGGCTGGAGGTACACGGGGAGTTGGGAGGGGACACAGCCAGGGCAGGTAACCTGAACTAGCCAAAGGGATATTCCATACCATATGCTGTCATGCTGAGTATATATAAGCCGGGGGAAGAAGTAGGAAGGGAGGACATTCAGTGTTAAGGTGTTTGTCTTCCCAAGTAACCATTATGCATGGTGGAGTTCTGCTTTCCTGCAGGTGGCTGAACACCTGCCCGCCCATGGGAAGTAGTGAATGGATTTCTTGGTTTGCTTTGCTGGTGTGCACAGCTTTACATATTAAGCTGTCTTTATCTCAACCCGTGAATTTTCTCACTTTTACTCTTCCAATCCTCTCCCCCATCCCACTGTGGGGGCAGTGAGGAAGTGGCTGCCTTGGGCTTAGTCGCCAGCCAGGGTTTAACCATGACACTACCGATCATGTTTTCAAGGGCACACAATATATTCTCTACAGCATTCCAACTTCCATTTGCATTTGTAGTTCCTTCCCATGCTGTACCCCTAGTGTGTATATATAGCATGCATTTTTTTTACAAAGCTCATTATCATAGTCATTAAGATGAGGGTTGAGGCAAAGTTTGAGGAATGCCATGAGCCATCAGACACATTAAGGCTTCCCCAGTTTGTTGTTGTCCAAGACAGGGAAACCTCTGGAATAAACTGATGCCAAGATTATGCATTGCTAGATAGTTAACATTCAGGATTGGTGTCTGTTACATAGGTATTTATACCCTGCCAGGATCTAACTTAAATGCATTAAATAAGTGGTTTTAGAATTCCCTGAGTGTGGAAACAGAAATTAAAGATGCTTTTCATGAGCAGAGAATCTCTTTCTTACTGTGAACAGCAGAAGAGGTAAAGGAGGGAGTGAAAAGGTGCCAGCCTACCTTGGTTGGAAAGGTACAGTAATCTAGCCCAGAGTCTATCAGCCACCACCTTTCCTTAAGGAAGTTCTGACAGTTCAGCATGGACTGTATACAGAAGCAATAGCTTTAAACAAGAAATTCCCAGTGCCCACAGTATGTATCTGCAATGTGGATCTTCCCCGTGAAAACAGTAAAAGGGCAGACAAAAAAAATTCCACTATTCAGTTACACTTATTCAGTGATACAATAGACAAACCACATTTTTAAAATATTCTGTGTCATCAGTCTCCATCATTACCAAACTCCTTGTGTAAGAATAAAACAGGTCGATGAAAGAATTGATCATACATGAAAGTTATGCATTTTAAGGAGACTCTACCACATTTGTATTTTATCAGATAGTTCCTAATGATGTTCTATAATACAAAATTAAATATTTCTCTCTCAGTTGTGCGTTCTTATTCATGAGTTGGGCATTAATCGTTAAACAATGTACCTGCTTGTTTATTTATACTAGATGTGATTATTTATATTCTGAGTAGTCTGCAAGGTCTTTAACTGCATTGCCTAGCCATTTTATGAGTTTAAGATTGTGTGGGGAGAAAGGAAAGGTTAAGTTATTGAATTCATTTCCCTGCTCTTGTAATGGAAACCATTTTCTTTATTATTTTATTAAAAATAAATTGATTTTTTAAAACAGGCAAGAAATAAGAGGGCTATAAAAATATATGTTTACACCTCTTACTCTTTCAGTGATACTGGAAAGTGTCTGGAGCAACTCCACTTTGATATGAATGATATATGTGCATTTAAAGCATGTCCATATTCCTATTGATGACTATTTGACTGGGAATTTTAGCATGTTTTAGGTGCTTCAGTAAATCTGTTTTTTGTTAAGGAGTGACATTTATCTGACCAGTTATATGCATTAACTATCTCACTGAGAACTGTCCAGACTTTCCTTATACCTGCTGAAAAGAAATAGGTAAATTTAGAGCATTTATATCATCTTATCTTCAAGGAAATGTCTGAGATAGATCAGATAAACAATGCACTAAAATAATTAACTCTTTTCATTAATTAGGGAAATACCTCAAATGCACTTTGTAAAACTGGTGAGTTTGGGAAAGGGAATATTCTCCTCTCCAAAATTCTATCCATTGTCCTTGGATCAGGCCCCACAAGCAGTATCAAGTGTCACTTTACTAATTATAATGATAGGATATAATAAGAGAATTAAGATTACTTTGAGTATACTTGTATTTAGCTTTTAGCAAATGTCATATTTGTTGTGAACTACATCTTTACAGAAGCTTGAGCAAGCACAGACACAACAAAGAACTTTACAGTTAATATGGCTTTTAAGGCTCCATAGAAAATAGACTACCTGAGTACTTACTAAGCAATACGTTGTGCTTTTGCAAATACTTTTGGTTTGGGTTTTTTTGTGCGTGTGGTTTTTTGTGGTCTTTTTTTCTTTTAATGTGGATAGTTTAAGCTAAAATTTACTGCAGACTGTTATACAGTAAAAGAAATTTTCTTTGCTTATTTATCTTAGCCCGAGATCTTAGATGAAATCTGTGGTTAAAAATATATTCCCCTGACCCATGGTGTAAGGATCTTTATTTGAAACAGATATTAGAATACCTGGTTGTAAACCAAAGTTTTTATATTTGCCATAACTATAGATATACCTAGTCGATGCATTAACTGATCCTACCCAGTTTATTCATCCACCTCTCTCTCCCTCTGAATTTTTCAATGATTCTTGATTCCACCCATGTATTACATACATATAATAAGCTTCAAGATGTGTTTATTTCTGCAAAAGACATTATAGTAGTTCATCTACATTCTCTTTTTTTTTGCTGGAGTCTTCACATGGAAAAGGAAAAAGTTTATTGGAGAATTACCTAGGAATGACACTGAGAGAGTGATTCATCTTTCTTTACTTTATAGGTCTACAGTGTAGAAATCTGCAGCTCATCTCCTTGATCTAAACACCTTTGCAATGAATTACTCTGAATTCTCACATATCACCTATTTTAGAGACCTGCTTTAGAACAGAGAAATTTTGTCTGAGCTGTGGCTATTTCTCTCCATTGATTATACAGGGATGTTTTGTAAGTGAGCAGTTCAGATAAAGTTGTTTATAACTTATATCTGATTAGGTAAATCCTTATTTGAAGTAGCTTCTTTTATCTTTTCCATGTCATATATTACAATGGCCTGAGACCAGAAAAGTAGGATAATTTGATTCAAGATTCAGAGATATCAGACTAAGAGTTATCAGTATTAAGCAATTTTACTTCAAATCAGTAATGTGTGAACTAGCAAGTTCCTTGCCATATTACAGTCATAAGAGAACTGTGTAACCTATTCAATTACCATAATCATTTCCTAACAGCCCTAAGGGTTTCTTTTTGGAATTTTCTACCCCAGTGCTGTCCGCATTGAGATAATCCACAAGTCATCATGAGTTTCAGACAATACAGCTCATCTGAGAGAATACAGAAAATACAGACAAGGTGGAGAATTCATTCCAGGAAATGATAGAGCCAGAATCAGGCAACGATAACAATAATGCAAGGCTCAGTGACAGTAAAAGTAGTACAACAATTAAAACAATAACTATCAGCTTTAGAGGAGAGAATTTATTGGACTTCCACCTATAAGTCCCTGGTCTGAATCCAGATCTAACAAGACTGACCAAATGTCACTCTAATTACACAGTAATAAAAGTTCCAGAGTAAAATGAATTCCACAGTCTAAACTCAGCTCCAAGTGAACATTTGTCTTCATTACAAGCCCAGCATATATTTGGCACAGTCTGTACTCCTGTCTTTAAAAGAGGTTCGTAAGTTAATGAACAGGAAGATTGAAACATTCGCCTAGTGCCTAGTACCACATATCTGGGACTGGGGTAGTGGGTAGAGTGAAGGACTTCATCTTCAACATCCTTTCCTCTTCTTTCTTCACATGCAGAATGGATATGTTTCTTTTAGATCCTTCCGTTGTTAAAAAAACCAAACAAATAACAAAACAAAACCCGAACATTTTCACATGATAAATTCTGCAAGTAATAAAATTCCTCTCTTCCCGCCCCTCCTGTCCCTTACCCTCCCCTCCCTTCCTCATGAGTGTCCTTGAGTGCCACTCAAGGACACTCCACAAACATGCCACAAAGATTCATAACTTTTAGATTTTCACTGTTCTTCTATAACCCAGTGTTTCATCTTTTAAGTGTGATCAGTGCTGGTGGCGGGGCGCGCGCACGTGCGCGTGTGTGTGTAAAGGAAGACGGAAAGATTTCAGGATCAGGCAGGAAAGACTATGTTCTTTTGCTTAATTCTTTCCTTCCCCTTAGAAAGCCCTCCGAACTTGGGCTGATGGACCCACAGAGTAGTAAGTACATTCATCTGTACCACAGATTTTGTATCTCCTTCTATTTCTTATTCTTTTTTTTTTTTTTTTACATCATTTGATTTTCTGATGGACAGCAGAAAAACACTTTAGTCTTCTATTCACATTCTGCCCATGCATGTCTTAGAACAAATGATTCACATCATCCAAGGCTTTTGCTGATGCTGTATATCTGGAAAGCAACATTAGTATTGTAAGGAAGAGTAATAGCTTGCTTAGGAGTTTGACAATCTGCAACGAGGAGGGAGCTAATTAGGCAGTGATTTGAAAATGTTTGGAATGATAGTATGAGCAGGAACCCAATCTTCCCCCTGCCCCATTTTGACTGTAATATACAGTAGAGTAGATGGACACATTAATGGTTTAGAATCACAGGCATTAGAGTTGAGCAATGCTCTTTGGCCAGGACTGGGGCAATGCCAACAACTAGTCATATTCTTAAGTGTGCCATGAATTCAAAGTAACTCAGCTGAGTCCTGTAGTATTACCTTGCATATGCACAAGCAGAACTAAAGAGCTTGTTTATGTCCTCCTCATGATTTAAACTGAACTTTTGTCATGTCCAAATTTTACTGTTCAACGTGTGTATGATTAATTTAAAAGTCATTTGATAGAATACATTGTGGTGGTGTGCTCCCCCCCCCCCATCCTGACCTTTGTTTCCATAACAATGCTCATAACGATCTGTGGCAATCGTGATGGATGTATCTGGGTCGTGATGGATGTATCTGACTCAAAGTGAATTTGGGGACACAAATAATGACACAATAGCCAAGGGTTAATTTGAACAATATGTCCACTCAACAGTGCTGGTCAAGATCCAACTCAAGCTAAGAGTGAAAGAAACTAACTCTGGTAGTCAGTGTGCAAATATGACAATGAGTCAATTATCGTACTCCGTAAATAGTGGACAGCCCAGATTCCACTGAGCTCCCCCGCACGGCAGCAGGCTGCACACCAGGCTCTCCCCTTGAGCAGGGACACCTCTCAAGGTCACTCCTCGAGGCTGAGAGATTCCTTTCTGCAACACATTCTCCATAAGTGATTAATAGCATGCTAAACTATGAAATCTTAGCTAAGTGGTATAAAGGATTGATTGCGCATATATAATCCTTTAGATACAATCCATTGACCAAGTCTGAGCTAAGTCTGGATCCAGCTGCACCTAATCTCCCCTCTGAGAAGGAGTTTAGACCACAAGGGGGTCCTTTCTGAACCTCAGGACTCAATGTGAAGGTCTCCCTGACAGTTTGTCTGATCCTGTTCTCCGTTCAGTAAATAATCAAATGTGCCTTGCCATCGAATCTTGTTAAACCACTGTCACATTTACTATCAAACTTTGTTAAATCTCTGTTTTATACTAATAAACATATCGCTGCTTATCTCTTACAAGTGAAGTGCGTCACTCCATCCATGACACACCTCGAGCAAGCTTGCAGTATTACTAGAATGGTCAGAAATAAAGAAGCATACATCTTTTGAGAAAAGACTGAAGGAATTTCTTTTGTTGAAGCAAGCAAAATTAAAGCTGATATGGAATAGAGAGGGAGAGAGGAAAAGCAGCTACTTGACCTAAAGGTAATTTTAACACAGAATAAATCAGTATAAATGACCATGAATAAATTATATTTAGTCCATTAATAGACTTTTATCCACTGGGATCTAAAACCTTTCTGGAGAACCAATCCTCTAACAACAGTGGAGGAAAAAAATAATAACTCGATTTAAAATTATTATTCTAAGTTTACAGCAATGGTTATATGCTGTTGTGCCGATGAGAGCAGAGGTGGGTCTGGATGGACAAGGACACCCATTCCACTTTGTATCTTTAGGTTAGCATATAGCCTGAGGTAGATGTTTTCTATCTCTTCCATTGATGCTATTCCATGTCCTAACAAAAAAAAAACCCACAACAAAACAGAACAAAACAAATTGAACAAGGAGAAAGATCTAGAAATTTCTTGCAACAACTTCCAGTTTCTGCTTCATCAAGCTGACCCAACAAGCATGCTCTATGAACTTAGCAGACAGCAGCTCCTCTTGACTCCTAATGGCTTTTGAATATCATATGCTTAAGTCAGCTCTCTCCATGACTTGCATCAACCCTTTCACAACTCAGCTAAGAGCTCTGACTCATTCTGCGAACAGAGAACTTAAAATTACCTGTTATTCAATGCTGAGATTTGCCACATGGCTAGATCGTAAGTAACTTTGCAAGTCCATTGACTTGGGACTGTGAGTCAGAAGTCACTTACAGGATTTAAGAGCATCCATATATTTAACTGCTCTCTTTTTACCACTTTCTCTTATATAGCAGACAGCACCTTTGTTAAAAAGCCTTAAAATGCTTTTCTTTACTTAGGACATTTTATTTATTCTTCATGCTGTCTCAGGTAGCCTGTAAACACCATTGCCAAAGACTGTCTCTTGAAAACATCCAAAAATGATCCTGAAATATTAGCACTTAAAATTTAATTAATTTCTTCCTTTTTTCTCTTTCTTTTTTATTTGTTCCCCTCTTCTTTTTCTTTTTCTTATGTTGAACACTTGCTGGTTTTACTTTTTGTTTAATTCAGGTAAACCACCTTTTTAATTAAATAACTTTCTTGATTCTAGGAGAGAAGGAAAAAAAAGCAAAACATGAAATAACAAGAACATGAACAAAGAGATGTAGCTATAATAATGATATGAAGGTGAGGAGAAAGAGTTCTACCACTGACCATTTTGATCACTGACATATGAGAGCTGTTGGCATCAAAATGTTTCCTCCCATTTAAGCCAACACTTGTGGCTTATTTGTAAACAAAAAAGGATAAATATTCTTACATGGGATCTCCCAGATACAGGTACAAATCAGAAGACTTGACAGTAATACCATGTACCATTTTAATTTTCTTAAGAGTGACAAGAAACTCTGTAACTGGAACATGGCAAAAAGCACTGGAATATTAACCATGGTCCTTTGGTTGGCCTTTCTCCCCTTCTCCTGTGGGAACATATTTCCAGGACCTTGCTCTGCTGGAAAATATCAGGCTTCTCATTTCTATATAGTTTGGAGGGGTTTGGGGGAACACAATTTTAGTTTTCTCAATTAGACCAACAATATTCTTTTGCACTCCTTACCAGTCTTAAACTGGACACCCAACTCACCAGGTGAGGAAGATCCCCAAAATCTTTTCAAATAAATAGATCTGGTGATTTTACCCAGATTATGTCACTGCTTTTTAAGAGTAAATATTTGCAGAATCTCTATTTTACTTTATAAAGGATTTAGAGCAGGATCTGTCTTGATGTTTGTGCCTGTATAATGCCAACCTATTGACAGCATTAAAAAAAGGGACTGTCATTAAAATAATAAGTAATAAACTGTTCTGGTAGCTTTATGTAGGTATCTATTCCTAAGAAATTACCCCGACAGTTTTAGTTAATTTATACAATCCAACACTACACAATACTAAACCAGCCTTCTTGTCATCTCAATTCTGGAGCCTCTTCTGCCTCAGATTTGTAATATAAGTGATACTTTTTACCCTACAATTAATTTGAAAAATTATATATATATTTCCAAGCAACTTTATTCCAAGAAATGCATCAATTCATTATAGTTCCTAATTTATTTGGGTCCTTGTAAAGTTTCATCTGATAGACATAAAACTGTAAGATGATAGCATTGAAATGCAAGTCACAAGCTTCAATTAGGTACAATCAGAAATCATGCGGTGACTTCATTAAGTATCATTAAGAATGATCAAAATATTGCTCTTAGGAAAAATACATCAAAAGCATGCATTTACACATTGATTAAACAGGATCTGCAATTTCTGAAATCTGGTACGAGAAAAAAGAATAGTAAATTAAGTGCTCATACCCTACTTAGCAACAAGGGACTGCTTAGCAACCAACAAAGTGAAAAATAATGGATATGGCAGAGCACAAACTCTCAACCCCATTCGAAATGGAAGTATTGGGCAGCCATAGACAGAAACTGAAAGAAATTGCTAGAAAAGTTAAAAAATAGAAGTGTTTCTTCTCTCAATAAATTTCACTTATATCAAAGATAGCTAATATGAGCTAAGAGAGAAGCAGCTGGCAACCATAAGCCACTGAAAAAACTGTTACAGTCACAATTCCTCAGTCAACCGATCGTCTAGCTCACGTTCACCCTCTTCAGTTTCATATCCACAAAGTCTTTGTTTGCTGTGCCTGAGTGTGGGCTCAGCCTTCCCTCTTCATGTGGTTTCAGACAGTTCAGGCTATAGCACCTGTACAGGAAGAGTCCATTTCTTAGGTGGTCCTTCTCATATGCTTATGTTTTTCCCTGCCAGATATAAGCAAGGTTAGAATCACAGAAACATTTAGGTTGGAAAAGACCTTTAAGAACATTGAGTACAACTGTTAATCTAGCACTGCAAAGTCCACCACTAAACCATGTCCCTAAGCACCACATCTACATGTCTTTTAGATACCTCCAGGGATGGTGACTCAACCACTTCCCTGGGCAGCCTGTTCCGATGCTTTACCATCCTTTACGTGAAGATATTTTTCCTAATACCCAATCTAAACCAACTCTGGCACAACTTGAGGCTGTTTGCACTCATCCTATCGCTTGCTACTTGGGAGAAGAGACCAACCCCCACCTTGATATGACCTCGTTCCAAGTAGTTGTGGAGGGCAATAAGATCTCCCCTGAGTGTCCTTTCCTCCAGACTAAACCACCCCAGTTCTCGCAGCCACTGCTCCTAAGACTTCTTCTCTAGACTGCACCAGTTTTGTTGCCTCTTTTTGGATGCGCTCCAGCGCCTCAAGGTCTTTCTTACAGTGTCGGACCCAAAACTGAGTACAGTATTGGAGGTGTGGCCTCACCAGTGTTGAGTATCAGGGGACGACCACTGCTCTAGTCCTGCTGGCCACAGTATTCCTGATACAAGCCGGGATGCTGTTGGCTGCCTTGGCCACCTGGGCACACTGCTGGCTCATGTTCAGCCAGCTGTCGACCAACACCCCCAGGCCCTTTCCCACCAGGCAGTTTTCCAGCCACCCTTCCCCAAGCCTGTAGCGCTGCGTGGGGTTGTTGTGACCCAGGAGCAAGACCCGGCACTGAGCCTTGTTGAACCTCATACAATTGGCCTCAGCCCATCGGTCCAGGCTGCGCAGATCCCTCTGCAGAGCCTTCCTGCCCTCCAGCAGATCAACGCTGTCCCCAGCTGGGTGTTGTCTGCAAACCGACTGAGGATGTCCTCAATCCCCTTGTCCAGATCATTGATAAAGATATTAAACAGGACTGGCCCCAATACTGAGCCCTGGGGAACACCATTTCTGATCGGCTGCTGACTGGATGCAACTCCATTTACTATCACTCTTTGGGCCACCCAATCATTTTTTTACCCAGCATAGAATACACCCATCTAAGCTGTTAGCAGCCAGTTTCTCCAGGAGAATGCTGTGTGAGATGGTGTCAAAAGCTTTACTACTGCCCAGATAGACAACATCCACATCCGCGCATCCACTAGGTGGGTTGTCTTGTCATAGGAGATCAGGTTTGTCAAGCAGGACTCGCCCTTCATAAACCCAAGGTGGCTGGGCTTGATCCCCCAGTTGTCCTGCACACACCGCATGATGGCACTCAGGATGATCTGCTCCATAACCTGCCCTGGATCTAAGGTCAGGCTGACAGGCCTGTAGGTTCCTGGATCCTCCTTCCTACCTTTCTTGTAAATGGGCATCATATTTGCTAACTTTCAGTGGACTGGGACTTCCCTTGTTAGCCAGGACTCTTGATAAATGATTGAAAGAGGTTCGGTGAGCACTGCCACTAGCTCCCTCAGTACCCTTGGGTAAATCCCATCCAGCCCCATAGACTTGTTTGTGTCTAAGTGGTGTAGCAGGTCATCGACTATTTCCCCATGGATTTTGGAGGCTTCATTCTTCTACCTATCCAGGTTCATGCACATTGTCCAGATACAGCAGAAAGCAAGAGGTATGAAATTTTGCAGCTTGAGAGTCTGAGCTTAATTCCTTGAAATAATGTGATTTTATGGATATACCTTTCAAGAAAAGGTCTCTTAGGTTTCAGTTTCCTAGCCGTCATCGTCCTCCAAATGAAATTCTTTATATCTTTGTCTTCAACCTTTTTAGCACTTTTAAACAGAAGTGAATTATTCTTTCTCTTACAGAGGTGAATTGCAAAAAAACCTGTTAATTGCCTTTCTTGTTTTTAAGAAGCCTGACAAACCGGGACTATATATTTGAACCACTAATGAGAAAATATTGAAGATTATAGAATGTACACAATTGTCTGAAGATACTCAGATTCCATGTGGTCTGTCCCAGAAAAAATGAAGAAGGTGTTCTAGTGAGATAAACAGATGTCTTAAAAAGCTGTGCAGGGAAATCCCTTCCAGCACACAATCCTGCAAATGCCACAGGTTGAACCTAATAGGGCTCATTCGCTCATCAGCACCGGTCTTATAAGCAGCAGCTGAGGGAACTGGGATTGTTTAGTTTGGAGAAGAGAAGGTTCAGGGGGGACCTTACTGGTCTTTACAACCACCTGAAATAAAATTGTAGCGAGGTGGGAGTATGTCTCTTCTCCCGGATAACAAGCAGTAGGACAAGGGGAAACAGCCTCAGGTTGTGCCAGGAGAGGTTTAGATTGGATATTAGGAAAAATATCTTCACGTAAAGGATGGTAAAGCATTGGAACATTCTGCCCAGGGAAGTGGTTGAGTCACCATCCCTGGAGGTGTTTAAAAAACGCATAGATGTGGTGCTTAGGGACATGGTTTAGTAATGGACTTGGCAGTCCTGGGTTAATGGTTGGACTTGGTAATCTCAAAGGTCTTTTCCACCCTAAATGATTCTATGATTCATCTGCATTTTCAATATAAGCATAGATTAGAACATGCTAATAACACAGTAATTATTATATTGGCTAAGACCCATAAATTCCTCAAAACTGGTGTTTTTTATTTGATGGAACGTTTTTCCACATGGATGCCTGCCTACATTGTCATCTCTAATATTAGATACTAGCTTACTCCTTGAATATATGAATCTTTAGATGCCTTCCAAATTTTTATTGCTGTTACTTACTTAGGATAACAAGGGATATTTACAATGTGTATATACACATCGACTTGTATTGTGCAGCTGTTTAAAAATCTTGTCTTAGGAAATTCCAGTGACTATGAATTTTACCATGTAAAAAAACAAATTCAAAAAGATACAGATCTTTTCCACCACTCTTTATAATTTTCTCTTTTTTTCTAATTTGCTTATGGCCCCTTTGTAACAGAAAAATAAGATCTCAGTCTTTATTCTCTGGATTCAACACTTGCTCCTGAAAAATCAGTTTTATTCAAAGATCTCAAAGCAGATAGCAAATATTAAATGCAATACTTTCTAAAGTGACCTCAGATTTTTACTTGACTCCTGTAAAGGAATTACAAATCTGAGTAGGCATGAATGGATGTACATTGCCTAAGGTTTACAAATTACATTTCTCAAGACCTTTGTGCAGTATGCAAATGTTGGTACATTTGCTTACAGCTGAATAAACTCAGGCTCCAAGAGGTTAAGTGGCTGGCTCAAGGTTGTAGAGCAAAGTGATTCCAGCACCATGAGCAGGCCCCCAGGGTCCTAGTTTCCAGAATCATGTTGTATCTGTTGTATTGATTCTCCCTTTACAACCACTCCAATGTGTTAATGGGCTATGAAGCTAATGAAATATTAAAAGAAGCTTAAGAATTTTATCTATGGATGTTGTCTGGCCACCTAATTCTACAAAAGGAGGTTTAACAGAGAGAGAGAGAGAGAGCGCACTTGAAAGGAATAAAAGGAAAAAGGAAAAATGTCAGAACTGATTGATTAAGGGAAGAAGTAGGTACCTGAGAAATGCCTGGTCTGATGCCAGTACTGGTTCAGGTCAGACAGGGCTATTTTTAAATTATTTGGTATTTTCAGAAATTGATTACTTGGCTAACACATTAAGAAGTAGCTCTACACATTCATTTAATGGGCCAGTGCCTCTTGTACAGGTCTGGAACAGTCACATTCAATCTCATCTACTCCTCGTTAAGTAGTGTTTTCTTCTTCAGTGTGTTTATTTACTGCCAATGCTGTAAGCATAAAATATATAACAAAAAATAAATAATACCTTAAATAGTCTTTCAGCCATATGGGCCTTCAGGACAAGTGACTTCACTTCAGGCCTTGTGAGCTCAGTTAGGGCTCAGACATCAATTCTTATTCTTTCATATACCTGCAAATTGAGCAATGCTTTTTTTTCATACTGTTAGCTTTTTAATATATAGCCACGTCGGTCTAAAGCTGCCCTGAAACAAAATGTGGTAAGTTCTTACAATAAGCAAAGACAAATGAATAATGAGTCATTTTAATTTGATGACACAGTATATACTGGAGTAAAAGCAGAGTATTTTAGGTGAGGCAAAAGCAGTAAAAACTTTTGAAGAATAACTAAAAATCTGCTGATGTCTTGATTAATGTGCAGATAGGGGCTGGCTATTGGACTATTTCACTTCTTTCACTGACTTTCCCAAACAAGATAATAATCACAGCTACTTTTCCAAGTAGTGGCATCTCCATTTTTCTAAAAGACATTTCTAATAAAAGCAGCCCTAACCAAAATAAAGATTTTTCTTAACCAAATTGCCAACAACTACATGCTCATGGCATTATGTACTGTGATGCTGGGAACAGCCAGATGACTGGAACTAGGTAAAATATTTCTGTTACGGCACTTTTGTGTCACATCAGAGTTTCAGGAAAACACACAGAAGAAGGCTGTAATAATAACCATAATAACAACAATAACAACAACAACAACAACAATAATAATACATTCTGACCATGAGAAACTGCATTCTCAGCATGAGCAATACAGATCTCTTACCTACACTTAGGCCTGCCTTCCACCTTACTTATTGTTAATAAAACAGCATGGCAGAAAAGCTCAAGCATCTCAGCCAGTGAGGAGAAACAGATATTTAGTCCCTCAAGTTAGCCAGTTAATTTTTAATGTGGGTATTTGACTTATGCTCACAGATTTAGATAGGTTCCCCTTAGTCTTTAATTTCTCTAAAAGGGTGAGCTTGCAAGGCTTGGTATGCCTTTTTCTGCTGTTGCCCCAAAGGAAAGTCAAAACTGATGCAAATCATGAAATGGGCAGACTTCTGCTGTTGCAATGGCATCTTAAACTATTTTTCTGTAGAAGCTGTTCACTAATTCTCTATACAAAGTATATATAGACAACTGCACAGAACAGTTCTACTTGGTCGAGACTGTACTACAAAAAGACACAGCACACTCTTCATGAAATGTCATCACATACATCACTCCTTATTGCTCATAATGTATGCTGACCCTGCCTCACAAGTAATCTGATAACAAAGCGGAGATTTACTTTGAAAACAAGTTTTGCCTGCATGTTTGGGTTCAAATTCCAGGCTTGAAATTACATTTCACATCTCTAAAAAGATTCTCTAAAGCTCCTTTAATTCCATACTACTGTAAAACACAATGAAAAATCAATTAATATTTTTATTATTTTATTATCTTGAATACTATAATGATGATGATAGAAAAGGAAACTATCATCAGCTTCAATGATACTTTATGATCTACCTTTTTATTTAATCTCCTCAGTAGAAGGTATACAATCTTATTTTTCACTGGAACTGTTAGTAGTTTTTTATAAATGTCAAATATTGACTTTTTGATAAATCAGTAATTCATCAATTATTACAGAAAATTGAATAAAAAAGCAGTGTTGCAGAATTAGAGGTGAGGGAATGGTCTTTGCTCCTTTGTGTTAAGGGGATGTGCAGAAGTTGTTGGATCTTCAGATCAAGTTGTATGACTTCAAGTCATCCAGTCTTTGGATACTCACTTAATTCCTGCTCTGAAGTGTATTCCTATATCAAGTTACATTTCAATAGTTTATTTCAATTTTCTTTCCCATTGGTAATCCCTCTGCAGTTCCCTAAGTCTTTTAAAAGAAAAAAAAAAAAACATAGTTAAGCTTTTATTTCTTATTCTGTTGTATATATCTGGCCCCTGCAGGACCTCATTGCTCGCCAAAGAGACTGTACAGATGGAGCATCAGAACAGAGCTCTCAGGTCATATTGCTCACACCCAGTGTTCAGGCTCAGCATAGGCTTCCTTAGCCATTGCTTGGTAGACCCAGAGGTTTATCCATTCCAGCAATAAGTATTTCCATAATCTAATAGATCTCGCAGTAAGGCGCATGCTGTAATATTTTAACACATTTTTGTTTCCTTGATTTCATCCCATCATTCTTAATTATACCCCCTATGAATCTCTTGCTAAATCTCTTTAATTGCACAATTGTATATTTTCTTTCAACTCAGTCAAATGATATGTACCTAATTCAGCTCATCAGGCTTTAAATTTTCTTCAGCATGGAAGAAACTACTCACTATCCTTCCGCAAGACTGACAAAACCTCTAATGTACCCCCAAAGGATGGTTTTGGACTAGAGGAGCTCACAATACAGGATTGACATTCTCAGGGCAGAGGGATGTGGCATTTGCTATAAAGCATTAAAAACCTTTTCCCCTCACATTTAATACCTGAAATTACATATTATTTAACTTACTGGAAAAGTTTAAGAACAAAATTGCTTTACAAGCCACTTCAAAAATAACTGGATTTGTTACTCATCGCAATGATAATCATTTGCATATCTACTCACCAACACTTTTGAACCCATCTTTATAGGTGGGGATCCTAAGGCAAAAAAACACAATGGAACTCATCAGAGGTCAAACAAATCATTACTGCTGGGAACAGAAGCAACATTGCTTCAATTTCACTGAAAATACAGCATTTCACTGTCGTTCACCTTCATTCTCAAAGCCACATCCCGCCGTCATTGAAAAACTTACTCATTTAATGTTTCCAGAGATTAGTAAGGAGGAGCTCTTGTATTAGGCATTTTGAGGGCATGAATTTTCAAACATGCATACATTTATATCTAACTCATTAAACTCTTGGGTCATTGAACATTTTTGTCAATGTCTAGTGGTCATCCTTATGTCCTGGTATAAAAAAGATCACAAACCAATAACAACTTTAATATGGACTTCTTCACTGAAATATTCTTCAAAGAAAATTTTGAACCACTATCTGAACAATTGTCATTATAAACCTAGAAAGTCTATCTATCAACACCTTGGTCTTTAATAATAAAAAAATACAGATAAAAAGCATGATTATTTTCCTTTGTAAAGCTAAATAAACTTAATTGTTTAAATTCTGAAATGTATTCATTTATAGTTAATTCTCTTACTGTCATTATTAAAAACACATAGAAAACATAGACTTTTCTAAAAAACAGAGTGGAGGTTAATTATTTAGAGGTCCCATTTCATAGCTTCAGAAAAAGAAAATAAACAAATTCATTATTATTAATTGACAATATTTTACCAGTGTGTAGGGGTCCCAGTGAACTAAACATTATGCAAGCTGCAAAATACAGAATTAAATCTTGACTCTGGTAAAATGAGCACAATAATTCTATCAAGTTCACTGAAAATTTCATCCCTGGCTAGAGACAGTCTCTCTTCTGAAGAGTATGCAAAATTTAGTCCCCAGTTTTTCACACACACAATGTGCATAACTTTTCTCAGGTGATTAGTAAAGCTCCTTTTTATTCATCCCCAGCACCAGAACAAATTAGAAAGATAAAAGCATTGCAGGGACTGAAGTGAAGTTGGATTAGTTGTCTGTGATGCCTTTATCATCTGTGATAACTTTACTCAAGGTTACACAGGTTTTTAAGAACTAGATTGGGGGTTAATTTAATAGACGATGTAACCAGTGGGTGTAATAAACAAATCTGAGGAAAAGGAGAAAGAAGTCTCACAGTAATGCAAACGGATATTTAAGAGGGACAGATTGGTAGTTTATTTATTTGTGAATGTTTTATGTTTGAAATAAACTGCGTGTAGATCAGAGCAGAATGAGCTCATGGCATGGCACTCTTTCTTCGGGATGTGTCTTGCCAGCTTTGTTTTCTGACTTGCTATTTTGCTGTGAATGCTGCAGGAAGCTCTTCTGTTTGCTCTTCTCATCAAGATCACCTTTTCATTTTAACTCAAAAAGTCTACTAAACTAAGTTTCATTTCTGAAGTTTAAAAGCCTGTACTTTCTTGAATGCGAAACTTGAATAAAGGCAGTGGGTTTCCTGAGTGAGGCATTCCCCAGCACAAAAGACTCTTTTCCATGTACCGTTCCAGGGGAGTCACCAGACATACCGAGGTGTCGGGATGGATCCATGTACTTTCACTGCCTACCAGCTTTGGCATCATGGCAGATCATATAGCTTTACTTCACTCTGCAAAGATTTTGTTTCTGCAGTCAACTGAAGCAACTGGGGGAAAGAAAAACAGGAGATTCAATATTTACTTTCTGGTATCCAGTACCTATTTATCCCATTTATTCTAGAGAGATTCATAGCTTTAATCTGTGACTGAATGGAGTATATTCTGGATATCCAAGGTCCCAGTTAGCCTCCATTTCACAAAGGGTCTTGAACATTTTGTTTAATTTAATTTAATAATTTTTCCCTGCTGATACAAATTTCTGACTTAAAAGAATTAGCATGAATAATGAGTAACTTAGAAATAAAGCCCAAAACAACAGCAACATCCTGAAACACATTTGTCTTCAAAGCTCAGGGGCTGATCACTATTGAAGTTCTATGAGGATTTTCAACAAAACTCCAGAAGGGCTTACAAGTGACTGGTGCTTTTGCTGACTGTCTGGATGGCAGTTTTTACACACTGAGCACATTTTACCATCAGTGCTACTGTCAGGAGAGAAATACCTAGATACCTAGATCTTGTTACCCTAGAAAGATGAAAATGCACCCACCTGGTGCAAACCCATTACAGTTAAATACAGACTAACTACATAACTTTTATTTCCCCTCCGCCCCTCCATTTTCCGTCATGAAAGCAAACAAATAACTAAAAACCAGGTATGTGGCATCTAATTTATCCTTGTACTTGTAATTTATTAGTACTGTCCATTTACTTTTTAATGCCTCTGCAGCAATGATAGTGATTTTCACTTCTCTCATCTGACTATTAAAATAAATCTTCAACAAAACCTGAGGAATGGAGGAATAGCTTAAGAGGTACTATTGTTCACAGTTACTCTTTTTTAATTAGTCCAGTGTTGAATCATTCATCCATGGTTTGAAATCTGAAATTAGGGAACGTAGGGCTGGAAAGAGAGTAACAGACCAGTGACAAGACCTCTCTAAATCTCCATTCTTAAGAGATAAGGGGGAAAAAAACCCACCTAAAACCATATTTTTTCATTTACTTTCTTTTCTGGTTATAACAGTAGCACAGAAAACTAGCACTTAAAGCTGAATTGATCGCTGGGTAGATGACATATAGCCTTTATGACTGGGGAAAAGAAACTGATAAATGTTTTTTTTTTCCCCTTCACAACCTTTTTCTAAAGCTGCAGAAAATGTGTCATGCATAAAAAGTATGCAATTTTCATGTAATTAGAGGAACAGGAGATGAAAATGAGTTCCATCAGAGCAATCAAGGATGGTAATGTGGCATGGATTTGTCAGTGCCTATTTGTCATGAAAGCAAAACCCAACAAGTGTTCTATATTTTATTTCATTATTATCACTGCTATACCTTAAAAAAACACTTTTAAAACATCAACAAAATAAAATTTTAGAATTGTGGTGTAAAAAGCAACCAACAACCCACTGAATAAATTAAAATATTATCAAATTTTTATAAAACTTGTTCATTTTGTTTTCATATGAGAGACTAGGTTAGCTTTGTTCCTTCAGAGAGAGTAAAACCTGTGATTCATTCTTATGTTATTGTAGCTTTGCTCCAGTATCGTATCTCTGGGTTAGCTCTTTCCATTCTGCAAATTCATATAGCAACCCTTGCTCTGTTAAAGACACCTCCATTCATCCCACTAAGTAATAACTGAGGCATCCAAATTAGGAGTGCAATCATCCTAAATTGCCCTATAATCTGTCAGAAAAAGAAGTGCGTTCCACTGTGCCTGAGAAACGTGCTAATTCCTGACCTGTCTTCACCTGTTTATAGAGGAAGGTCAAATGAGTAGTCTCCTAAATTGTGTGACTCAGGTAAGCACCTAAAGCTAGCCAGGGTGGATCTGAGCTTGTACAAGAAGCTCAGGAATGTCACTCTCCATTGGTCCTGTTACACCTTCACTTCTCCCCATGGACTTCAGTAACAAATAAAAATACAGCTCCCTTGCACAGCATCTTTTATCAACAGCAATTAAATGACCAAAGGGATGAAAATGTTAACTCATGTTGTCTGTTTTCTCAACATTTCCACAGAGTGTATAAATTCACTAGAACCGTAGCTGCATGTTTGCATAGTGCCTGGGGACAACACTTACAATAAAATAATAAAAGCAAGAGAGCTGTAAATCAGTGTTGGTAATAATAATTCAGGATGATAACATCTGCCTTGCAGGGTCAGATCAGAGGTCTGTCTAGCCTAATATTCTGTTGATGACAGTGGTCAAAGACAAATACTTAAGGAAAAAAAATGGCAACAAGGCAAATACGCAGTGGTTGCCCTCCTAGTTTATTCTCTCAACTTCTCGAAAATCTGTGGTTTAAAGGCTGATGACTCAAACCAAGATATACATGGTTAATATGGTTCAATTTACTTCTGGGAGGAAGCACTGAGCATTTACAACAGTTAGTGACAGGTTTAAAAATTGCTGCTCAGGAAATATCCCTTCATTTATTTCCTATAAATATTTTATTTTATTATAGTCTAGTTATGCACAAAAAAAAAAAAATCGGCATTATACACAGACGGACACACTCCCCAATTTGTTACAGGCTACTCTGATTAGAAATGCAGAGCCCTTTAGTTAAAGGTTGATGACAGTTAATATATTCCCTGTTTTCTCCCTTTGGACTGAAGGTGGGAGACAGTTGCTCTCAAGTTGCATATGGCTCTCTCGAGCCATCCATGATAGGTCTCTTCTCAGTCTTTCAAGCTGGCATATGCACAGATTTCCTGCTAATGCAATAGGAAAAACAAAAACAAGAACCTGAGAAGACAGGGAGTAGAAAACTGTTATAAATGGTGACTTGAGTATTCTGAATAATGGATTTCTCCTGATGGTACTTGCTGAGCGAGTGTATGTGAGCATGCAGCAGGGGAGGAATTGTTGACTTCCCCCCCCCCCAAGAGAGGAATGGCCATTGCGTGCCTGAGGGGATGGCGGTGTTGCCCAGGGGCAGGCCATATGCCGCTGCCTCGCACAGGCCTCCACCCGGAGCGTCCCCGCTGCAGGCCCCTGTGCGCTGTACGCTGGTGGTGGAGGGGACAGCACTTTTCCACTGGTGTTTTCATTTCATAAACGCATACGACACAAAGCTGAAATACTTATTCAAGGGAAAACAATCCTTTGCTTTGCTGTGAAAGGAGTTAGTCAGGTGCGTTTTAAGACAAAGACTTTGGAAAGTAGAAAAGCTCTTATCTTCTCTTATGTCCATGGAACAACCAAAAGATTCAGTAATCGTTTCCTTCTTAAAAAAGCAAAACTAATCACTGAAACACAGCAATCTCACATTGAGGACTCAGTTTGGGTTGGAAAATATGAGGGTATGTTGAGGGCTGAAAGAAAGCTGGAGAATATTAGTCAAAATTCCTGGAGGAATACGACTGAGACAGTAGATATTTATGATTGCTGTTTCTTTGGGTAGCTGTTGGGTGGGCTTTTTTGGATGGGGACACACACACATAGAGACTTTCATGCAAGGAACTAGCATGTAGTATCTGCCGTTACTTTAAGCCTGCCCTTCTGCCATCGCTGGCCAGCTCCAGCAGCAAGAGAGAAGAGGAGCCATGGCCTCACTTCCTTTTCCATTTGAAGCATCTAGGACTGGCAGTGCCTGACTCAGTGCTCAAACTCCTTGCTCAGAATGATCCTTGACTAGAGGAAACTGAGGTGAAAGTCCTTTTAAAGTTGTCCTCCATAGGCCAAGAACTATCATTATATAGTCCTAATCAGAGGAAAATTCACTTCTCCCCTGGGAGCTGCTCTGGCGCTCCTCCCATCTTGGCCTGTGGAAGCTGGGCCTGTGTGCTGCACTGGCTTCAGCACAGGGCCTCTGGGAGAGCAGTGAACTTCGTACCTCCTTAGGTTTCAGTCAATCTGCATTTCGCATGAATATACACACGACTTCAAATAGTCTCCGTAAAATAAAATTACTGACATTTATCACTAATAATATCATTATCTAGACTAGTTAAAAAATAATCATGAGGAGGAAAAAGTATCTGGGGAAGAATTATTCAATTTAGTAAACTTTTTGTTTGAATTGAGTAATTATTCTTCTAAAGCCAAGATTTGCTGGGAGGAAAAAAAACCCTTCGAGCATTTTTTCCATTACTTCAGCTCTGCATAAGGTTGGGATAAAATATTCACTATTCCATGACACAAGAAATGTTAAAATGAACAAAGGGGGTTTATTATTTGTTTGAATCTTTTTCTCTAAGAAAACAGAATTATGCAGGCTTATTTAACCCTTACAGCAAGGTAGGAGCTATGAGGAGTACTCGTTTCGTTGTGAAAAACAGAGTCCTATACTGGACTGGAGGAAGTAAGAGGAAATGTAACAAGGGAAATGAGGTCCATCGATACCTTGACTTTCCAGACACATGGTTCTGAAGGTCAAACCTGTATGGTCATTGGGGTGTCAGAAACTGAAGAGGCAGATAAACATAAAAGTCAATATAACCACAGAACATCTTCTAATGGACACCAAGAAAGGGTACAGAACAAGGAAATCTGGAGGAGGATTTTTCCATCCAACCTGAAGATGGGGTAATTGCTTTTCTTTGGTCACTCTCCAGTCCCTTGTAGTCCAACCTCATCTATGAAAACTGGTGAGTTATCACAGTCTACTGGGGCCAAATACAAGGTTTTGGAACCTTGTTTCTTTAGTCCCACAGGCACACATGTGGGCTACTTTGACGTGAGCTATTAGAAAAAGGATAGTTCATTGGTTAGCATCTTTTGGCATGAGTTCTTACAAACAGGAACATCCATGGTTTTCCAGGCAAAAATAACACGTGTATGTGCATATTTAGTAAGTGTATTACATTCTGGGAAGTGTCTCCACACTTGATCTGTCCAGTGTTCCCTCGACATCTCAGATATGTTGGGTCAAAATGCAGCAATTCATATGTATAGTATTCCTAGAGTGTTTCAAAAGTATATGCTAGGCAGCTACTGCGTAAATGTTTTGTGGGATCTCTAGCGTTTGGCATATAAATTGAAGGTACTATATATGTTTAAAATCATCTGACCTGCTGGGACTGTGAGACACCTGGAAGTTTTAGATAAATATAGACTATAGCTTCAGCTGGAAAAAAGGAACATGCACCTATTCTAGCCATGACTCTGATGGGCTGGCTTTCAATTTGTTGTCTCTGGAAACCTCGGGCTTTCCTCTCTGCAGAGGTGGCAGGACATTAGAAGTGAGGCAGAAATGAAAGTGAGGTAATTCATTGCTAAATCAAGAGAGTTCCCCATAGTGAAATACAGTGCTGCTGGTTCTGGTGTCCAGTGAAATCTGAATCCAGCCATTTTACTCATGGGGGATGGGGAATAAAAGGGATGCTATATGATTTACAGACTCCAACGGAGAGATACAACAATGACAGGACACTAATACCAAGAAGGATCAAGTGATCTTCAGGACTAGCTCCTGACTCCCAAACAGCAAGAGATATAGAAATGCTTTTTACATTGTCTTTATGTCTCTGATTCCCCTTAACTAGAGTCACTTAGCTTCCTGATCATGACATCAGACATTTGGAAGGAAGAAAGTGTCCATTTTAAGGTAGATTTGACTCTCATGTTATGCAGCTCTTAATGGTATCGGGGAAGTTGAGTATGAACAAAGCAAAGACATGCTATAGACATAAAATTTCCATAATCCTCACTTGCTGCTTTAACATGCCAATGTTCTGCTTGGTATATGGCTTTGGCATCTTATTCTCTCTTGTTAGGGGAGATAAGGGAATAACAGAATGTCGACACGGCACTGAACACAAAGGTGGCACAAAGTCATTTTCTTTCCTGGCATGAATTTTTTTTCTTATTATTATCTTTTCTGGTCATGGCTGTTCAGCCTCCCCCACCCCCCACCCACCCTTTCGCCTTCCTATTCCCCCTTCTGCTTCCCAGCGATGAGCAACTTTGCCATCCTTATTGAGTAAATAAATAAATAAATTTCTGCGAGTCAGCTTGGAAGAATGTTTGATAATCTGAACCATTACGGAGGTGAAATTTCATTACACAGATGGTGACATCCCAATGTCTATCATCAAAACACAGCAGGTAGAAACGATCAGCTAGGCCCATTCCCCACTATAAAATTACACTTACATTAATGTCACTCTAGATTTCATTATGTGGAAAATGATATTGCACAGGTCTCTGGCATAAGGGAGACTGGGAGAGGAGGGGAAAAAAAAGGAGAGATGAGAATCAAGGTGAGGGAGTGGGGGGAGGATGGGTGGGCACAGCAGAGAAGCAGAACGTGGGCTAGGAATGATCGGCTCTGCCAATGAAATAAATACACATCTGCATCAAAACCTTGCAGTCTTTGCTGTGGTGTCGTGTCACTTCTTGATTATCTCCAACCCCAGCTCCCACTTCAGGTTCTGGCAGAGTGCTTAGAAGCCCTCCTGTGGGAATGGGGGAGTTTCACAATTAATTTTTATTAATATTGCCTGACAGTCTTAGTTTAGCGAACAAGGTTCTATAACTTTTCAAGAAAGCTCTTCTTGATGCTGAATGTACTGGCAGAGGTAAGCCCACATGCACACATGAGCACATATATGGGATTTCTCATGTGTAGTGAGCAACCTCCCCAGGTGAGTGAGGATTTGGGTAATTACTAATAGCAAATGTTAGAGGCAACATAAAAGGTCTGAGTGAGTCCTGTGGTGTCATTGTTGCCATGGACAAATCTGAGTTTCCTTCTATGTAGCTGAACACTGCCCACTAGAGAGATGTGTTTGTAATAACAATATTAATTAAGTATCAAACAGTTTGGGACCTGTCAGTCAAACTAGGCAAAACAACCCATAGGTCTTTTTTCTTTACCTTTTCCCTTTCTTTTCTTTTCTTTTCTCTTTTCTCTCTTTTCTGTTTTCCTTTTTTTTCTTTTCTCTTTTCTCTTTTCCCTGCTTTCTCTTTTCTTTTCTCTCTTTTTTATCTTTCTTCTTTTCTTTTTTTTTTTTTCTTTTCCTTCTTTCTTTTCTCTTTTTTTCTTCTTTCCTTTTATGTACAGGGTAAGCTCAGCTTTTCAGTTAATACAAGATTGACATTCAAAAAATATCCATGCAGAATTATCAAGCTCAAAGCCTTTTTATTCATAGATTCAGACTTTTGGGTAAAGATCCCAATCATCTTCATCTGTATGTCTGCCTGCCTCTGCCTCTCAAATTTTTGTAAACATTTTTTTGGGGGTTGTGTTTGGAACGTGAAACCTACTTTTCATTAAAAAACCCCCAACAAACCAACAAATGCTTTGGATGTGTTACTCTTCTTTGAAAGTGTTATCTTGCTAAAAATTTGGTACTTGTTTAACAAAAGAATCCCCCAAAACTAATGCTGTTCTTTTTCAGGCTAAATTGACCACAATCCGAATATTTCCGTCTGAAATATTTCTGTTGACATTTATCTATGCTTGCCTGAGGTCTCATGAAGACTCTTGAATATTGTAGTTCAAGTATCTCAGCTGCCATTCACCAGTAGGGTCCAAACATCATGACTTGATAAGTATCCCATGAGGTAACCTACCCTCTGGTTGCACCACTGTGATTTTCACTGGAACACTGTCACTGTGTGCGTGTTAGAAGATGTCATTCAATAAGGACACATCTGAAATAGAGTGATGAGTTAACAGTAGCTCTTAGGAATATGGATTAATGCTAAGGAAAACTGACATAAAATATCTGATGAGGGTTCACATATGAAAACAAAATAGTATAGGATGCCAGAAATGGTTCATTTTGATTTAAAAATGCCGTCAGGAAATATTTACTGTGAGGGTGGTGAGACACTGGAACAGGCTGCCCAGAGAAGCTATGGATGCCCCATCCCTGGAAGTGTTCAAGGCCAGGTTGGATGGGGTTTTGACATGGTCTACTGGAAGATGCCCCTGCCCATGGCATGGGGATCGGAACTAGATGATCTTTAAAGTCCCTTCTAAGCCAAACCATTCTATGGTTCTATGATTTTATTCTGTCATTTCTGAATTTAATGTTGTTACAGAATCTATCATAGCTGTATTTCTACTTTTTGCCCTAATTTGGAATAAGAAAATGTCCTGATACTAGAAAAGAAACTTGCAGGATGGGAAATTCACATTTATGTTGCTCATCTGTCTGTTTTTCAGCAATATCACATATTTTCAATTCAGAATCCAGTTAATTTTTGAATATATGTTAAATGACACATCACAGACTTTCCTTGTGTTATCAGTGATCTGTATGATGCTTCTATTTTATATTTTCAAACAGACTAAGACACAGATTCATGCTATAGTAGGAACCTTAATATTCAAATTACCCTGGGCTCTCATTATACTTAAAGGAGAGTGAGTAGTACTGTGAGAGAATCTCTGTCATAGTGAAATAAATATTATCTGGCTTTAGAAGTTCAAATTGAAGGTGTCTATATGTTAGCTAGAGCAGGCTGCTTTTATCATCATTCTGTAGGAATCTGATCAATAGAGTTAATAGAGTTTAGGGTGTGATACATGTGAGCAAATCAAGGTGTCTACTTTAGGATGGCCTGAACCTCAGTTGAGAATTATTACTCTTATCTGTGGTTTATATAAGAACTACTTCTGACCTCAAATTACAAAGTTAGTATCTATAAAAATTTGTTTCCATGTTAGACTAGGGTTGCATAGTAATATTCTAAAATATATCTTATATATTCTAAAATAAAAAAAAAAAAAAGAAAAAGGGAAGATCCTGGCAGAGTTTATCTCCATTAAATACTGAGAAATCTGAGACCCTAATTTAAATGAGACAATAAACCTCTACATATCTAAAATTAGCTGAGGTGATTTTCACCAAAATCTGCAGAAATTTGATCCTGGAGTTCAAAATCCTTAGAACTAAAAAAACTTTGTGTGGATAGAGATATATATACACACAGACAGCTTGCACACACTAACATATATGTATGCAAGTATTCTGACTAAAGGAATGGCTTTAATAAGCAGTTGTCTGGCAAAGGTTCTTCCAATGAAATGTTATGTCCAGTTTTGAAAAGTGAAAGGTATGAATATTTTAGAAAAACATTTGAAGACTAATTCAAACAGAATAAGAACCCTTATGTTTTAACCATCGCTGTGTTACATCCTTTATTAAGTAACAGTATCCAGGGTACAAATAATGGATCTTCTTTGCATTTCATTTAACAAATATATTGATTGAAGTCCTTTTTCAAACCTCAGCAGACGGGATGCTTTAGGGGTAATTTTTTCAAAGGAAGTTTGCATGGGGATTTAACCAGCCAACTTCCCTTGATGTTAGCAGGAACTATGTGACTAAACCAATACACTACTTTGAAAAGACACCCCTAAACACCTCATGTTGAATTTCTGGAAGTCTTTGAACTCAGCAGGATCATTGCCTGAATAAGAAGTGGTGGTTCAGATCCAACATATGAATCAGTTATAATAAACAGTGCTATAAAAGAGACAAAGATTGCACTTGCCCAAAGAGAAAGGGAAGGTTTGGGTAGCATAGAGCTAGCAGATTTGGCATTAAACCTTCTCTTTCTCCCAATTCCATCTTGGAAAACACTTCTGGGAACATCATAGATTAAGTGGTTTCATTAAAATAACTGTAATTTTCTCCAGTCTGTTGCTAGCAAGGTGGTCCCTACCAGATTTTACTGTAGTACATTTTAAAGCAGACCTTGACTTGTTCCAAAACGTCATTTATAGACAGCAAGATGATGGCCAGTCTGAAGCTAAGGGCAAAGACCTACAACAAGGAGAAGTTTCTGTCTGGAGACTGGTCTGACCTAAGACATCACTATTTTAAGTTTACACAGAATTTGATTCAAGCAGTTCACTGTATAACTCTATCATAATTTTCCTCCTGACTTTTTTATCATCCTAGACAGGAACTAATACATGATTAGGTTGAATCAAGATGGAATCACTTCCTTTTCTTCTTTGACTTCATACACTGCCTCAGCAGGAGCTCTGTGTCCCCCTCCATCTCCCACAGAGAAGAAACAGAGGTCTCAATGATGGCTTTTATAGGTCATGCTGAGTGGGAACATACAGCAAAGGTCAAATTCAGCCCAAATTATTTCAGACCATAATGTCATTTCCTGAATAATCCTTTCTTTATAAAATCCTTAAAACAAAGTATTTTGAACCATTCAGTTGGAGAATTCTGATTTGACTTAGTTTTTCCTCCTGATATAAAATAAACGTCATATTATTTTAGGAGGGAAAATAAAAGGGAAATACAAAACATTCCTACAAAATATACAAATTAAAATTAAAAATTAAAAATACGTAGCACAGCCATAGGAAATGTTAGTCTGGCAGCATTATTTTGATAGAAATAGTATGCCCAGGAATACATTGTCATTAGATAGAATTAAGGTAATCTTTCTAAAATTAGACAGACACAGATATACCATTGTTATCTCCTGCAGCTGCCTGCCTACCAGATTTGTGACATTTTGGGGGTATCTTTCCAAATCCGCATACAGAGTTTTAGCTGCATGACTCTCAGAAACATCAACAGAAGCTGATCAATTAAATCCTGCACTTGCCCTCGTTTTGAAAAATTTTCCCCTAAGCATCCTGTCCGTTGGGCTTTTGGAAAGGACTTCACTGTTGCCATGTAGATAACCACAGAAAATATTCAATTTGTATTTAAAGTAAAATTAAATTAAATGAAATTAAAATAAAATAAGAATAAAATAAAATAAAATAAGATAAAAAAAGATCAGTATTTCCACTTGTTCTCTGCTCCCTTGATTGCTGCTCTGGTACTGTGAATGTATTCCAAGCTTTGTTACATCCATCAGGGATGGTACAGATGGACATTTTGCCTGTCCAACCTGACTCAACCGCTTGAAGATTCATCAGAGAGAATCTGTTGGCAATTGTAAATGGATCCAATCCAGAGCCAGCAGATTTTGTCTCTCTAGAGGAAAGCAGGACTGTAAAGGGCAGACTAGACTGGCAAAAATATTTACTTTTATATTTCATCACTTCAAATTTATAATGGGACAAAATGCCTTTAAAACTTCACCTTTTTAAAAGGATACTAACAGATTTTCAGTGCAATTCATTTGCTGGCAAGTCAGACACTTGAGAGAGGGAAGCATTTTAAGCTAAAAAAAAAAAAAGGAAAGAAGAAAAGGGGAAAAAAAGCTATCAGCAGGGTGACATATACTTTATTAGCCCTCTTCAAAATCACATCCTCCCCTTTCTCCCTTTTATATTTCTTGTCTTTCTATGTGCTCTCCTTGTTACATTACATCCCTCATTTTAGGCATTTTAATCCCTCCAAAGGGATGCATCCCAGTGGCACAGACAGTTGTAAGGCACAATTCTGAGCTACACCATGGCTCTTTTATGGTGCTGCGGCAGCGAAAAGCGGCCTTATAGCCCATGGAACTGGCCACTGTGGAATATCCTCCCCGCTATGCACAAAACGGGATTTCAAAAAGTGAGTAAAGTCAGCACATTGGCTATATAATGGCCTCTGTCACATTTCCCAGTGTAAAAGACCCCATGCTTAGGGTAAGCATGGGGAATGATGAAAGGGGAACTTGCCTGAAGTCTTATCATGGCCTCAAGAGAAAAATCTCACAAAATTCAGGTTGTGATAAAAATCAGGCTACTCAAAAGCCCTAAAGGGTAACTTTTTGCTCCTGAATCAGCCATGGTGCAACGAGAATAATCAGTCATTTGTTGCCTCTTGTAGAAATGTAGGGAAGTCCTCAGAAGTTTTTCTGGGGTAAATATGAATATATGGAATTTAATTACTTCACACCTGAGGAACTGTGAAACATCAGTATTCTCCTGCCTTCTCATATTCAGCAGCTGGGGGGATTTTCCCTTTTTTTTGTATTTACAGGTGAAAGTCTTGTTTGCAGCATAGTCAAGAAGACTTTTTTGTGTTTTCTATTTTTTGTAATTGAAGCTTTAGATGGTGACCACAGTCTCTTTCTGGATCCAATACGGATGCATAATTTGCCTTCTCCTTTTCTTCTGGGCCCTGTTTAGTCAGTTGTTAAACAACAATAAAGTTGGTCAGAACATTTTTCTTCCCAGGCTTCATATGTTTCATATATTTGCTTCACTTTATCTGTGCTTCATCTAACTTGGGTACTGCTGGTACTCATAGGAAATGCACTCTGAAGTGCCTCCTCACTCACCTCAGGGAGTAGAGTCTTCAGTCCTTTGTAGAGCTGCAAGTGATGAAGCCATGCAGAAAGTGCAGAATCAGGATAACCTTTCTGCTGGTTCTGCTCTCCACTAATGCCCTTGTTGAAACAGTGAGTCATCCCTCAGATATGCCACTCCATTTGGGCATACCAAATAATCCTGATGTAAATGTTCACAGCCACACGAAGCACACCGTTGAGTGCTCAATAGCAGGCACATTTCACTGCATATTGTCAGTAGACTGTGTATGGAATTTATTGCTCTCAAAAAAAACACTCTGAAAACATAACTAACTACAACCCGATTTCTAAGGAAGTGCTCTGCGACAAAGGTGTGGAGCGGACCTTTACTACATTAATGGCTGCTGGGAATCCAAGTGGATTTCTCAGCTACAGAATGGAGAGGAACTTCAGGCTCACCTGATTTGGTGCTGAGCGCTGGCCACAAGATCTGGCATGTTCTCAAGCCCCATCAATTTCAATTGAGTCGAAACCCCCTTTTTCCCATTATTCTCTTCCTGTTAGTACGTTTTCTATTACTTCCAGTGAGTTTTGGGTCAGTACTCCCTGACTACAGAAATCAAAAGGCAGAGGGGTTAAAGTGGCAATAAGTACCTTTGTGCCTCCTGCATTCTCAGCCTTGACCAGCTGCTGAAGGAAGGTAAGGCAGCCTTAGAGCGCCCAGAACTTATATTCTGCACACAATATTGCATATCATTTAAATGCTGCTTTGTAAAAGTGCGTGGGTTTTATCCTTCTAAATTTTCAGCTTTTTTGTATTCTGGAGACTAGAAAGGAAACAATATGGGCCATTTCCAGTTCCGAAGAATTTACCATTACACTTTCCTACTTCTCTTACACCCTCCAAGAGTACCTTTAGCAGTCTGTTTTCAGCTCTGTTTACTTTAGCATGCTATTTAAATTAAACTGGAAAAGGGATATTGCAATCATTAGTTGGTTCTGCAGTGGATGCACAGTACATTATTTACTTAGAGGCTTTGAGTTCCTTTAGAAAAAAAGTTCCTGTGCAAATGTAAGTTTTAACTGTATAAATGTACATACATACAGATATATATATATCTGTAAATGTGTATGGGTGCATGTCACTACTGTTAATATTATTTTTATTATTTTATTATTTCACTATTTATTGTCTGTGGTTATTTCTTCTCTTGTTTTTGCTGTTCCTACTCTTTCCCCCAGAAAAAAAAAGTTGTGTCACTTACTGCTAGAAAACATAACAGTTTTTAAATCTATTTTCTTCTCTTTTTAATCCTACTTTAATCCTTTGGAGCTATAAACCAAGGAAAATGCCTGGTTTCTACTGTATATATTTACAGCTTCTATTCTAAATAACTTTAGTGCTTTAGGATTTGCAATCACCATAATTTCCTGTATGGAGGAAAAAAGAAAATCAAACATCTAAGCCCCACAGGGAACAATTCAGCTCCACTGGGTTCTTTAATGTAGGATCCATACAGAAGCAATCAGAGCTGTTCTTTCTCCACTACGGCTATTTGGCTCCTTGCTGCCATTGTCTGGCATACTCTTACCTTCAGTTCTCAGGCATAGATGCATTTAATAACTAAATGCACTGAGCCAATTATTAAATTCACCATCATGCAAAGGATGGACAAAGCTTAGAATCATCTTCCAAAGATGATAATTCTGTAATTCATGTGCCTGTAAGAATTTGCCTTACACAATCTTTACTTGTATTATAAAGAAAATTGTTGATGAAATAGAAACAAAAAGTGACCATGAGCTCATAAACCAGTTTCATCATATGAGCTTCAGAGATACAACTGTTCATGCCCCTATCTTTCTGTTTGCTACTTTTGTGCTCATTAAATAAAATGTACACAAGAAGAATAGGGAACAGAGATGAAAAGACTCGTTAAGCCATCATATTTTTGTGTCATTACAGCATTGTTAGTTTTATTTTCTCATTCTTCCTAGGAGAATAAAAAGAGAAAGGAAAACATTTCCTAACGTATGATTTGATAATGAGTATGTTTGGTATGAGCTGTGGGATATTTCATCTCTGGTTTACCTAGTCAAAACCTGGCCATGTTCATGAAACATCTTGAAAATTAATCCATTAATGCATAAGCCTAAAGCTACAGAAATACTCGCTTAGTAACTCTCATTGAACTCAAGGAAGTATAACACCTACACAGCATTCAAAATCAGTCCTTAAAGGAAGAAAGACTGGAATGGACTATCTTGGTTATTAAATTTAGTTCCTTAGTGTCATATGTAGTTATAAATTCTATGACTCTGGAAGCTTCTTTCTTAGAATGAGTTAAATTCTTGAATCCTTCTACTCCCAAAGATGGCTCTTTGCCTTGTGTGGTCCTATCTGGGGCATATATTGTCCTTAAGGAAGAGGGAGTTGTCCTCAATATTTAGCCTCTGATATGTTTGTACCAGTCGGCTGTTGACCTGCTGGCTGGCTGTTTTCTAGTTTTTTCAGACTGCCAGTACTATACAGTTTTGCACTGGAAGATTAAACATTTGTTCAGAAGTTTGAAGCCTATTGACAGTAGACAAGTTCTTCTTAGTTGCCTGTCATGGACTGCTGAGAACAGCTTCCTCAGGGCTAAACAAATGAAGCAACTTCTTGTTCGCATAAAATATGTTTCTACACTCTTGATCATCATAGTCATCCTCTTCTATGCTACTGTTCGAAGACAAAGTTATTTAGTTCTAATTTCCTTCCTGATTCTGAAATGGGAGTGATGATGGCTGGTCAGTGTGGAGAAATATCTTTGCTGCTTCTAGATCACAGCTGAGAGTAATGAAGGATAAGCACCACATGGAGACCAAAATGACAGGACTGACCTACAACTGGTTACTTTATAAACGAAACAAAATCTGTCATTCGATGGAACGTGGACAGAAACAAAAATCTGTGACTAAATACTGTGATTCACAAGTTTATAACTCAAGCTCTTCAGATCACAAAGAGGAAGGCCTTCTTTTCAAGAAGGAAACCTGATAAACTGTATGAGAAACCAAGATCATTGCCTTTATGAACATGTTTTGCTTTTAATTTTTTAAACAAAAATTCTCAAGCTGGGAAAACCAGCAAAAATAACTGAGTGGAGCAAAGCTAGTGAACTCCTGTGTGGATTCTCTGATAGCTAATGCAGGATGGTTTTGGTTGGGATGTGAAATTATCATAGAACTGTAGAATCATTTAGGCTGGAAAAGATCTTTAAGATCATCGAGTCCAACTGTAAATCTCACACTACCAGTCCGCCACTAAACCATGTCCCTAAGTGCTACATCTACACATCTTTTAAATACCTCCAAGGTGGTGACTCAACTATTTCCCTGGGCAGCCTGTTTCAATGCTTGATAACTCAGTGAAGAAATTTTTCCTAACATCCAATTTAAACCTACCTTGGTACAACTTGTGGCTGTGTGAGAGAAGAAAGAACAGGAAAAGGTTGGATAAGGACCATGACAGTAAGCGATTCAACAGTCCTCAGGTTTAAGGCTATGGCAAAATGATAAGGTACCGCAGAAAAGCATGAGATGTGAAACACTGTTTTCAGGACTTCGGTTTGACTGTTTTAAAAGAGATGAGCCCAGTGCCTTGCACCTACAGACGAGGAGAAAACATGATGTGGAAAAGGTGCTGATTCACTAAGCAGGACTGAGGTGGTGTTCCTGAAGAACCAGCCACAGCAGGAGTATGTCTTTAAAAGTTTAGTCAGAGAGCACTGAAGCTTGAATTTCTGTATTTCTGAATAAAAATCTGCCTGAACAAGAGGGCATAGGTGGGTTGCAACACCCTTCAGAGTGGTTGACTCCCCCTAGAATTGAGTGTGAGTATCTGAGAAGCCCTGCTGCATTAAAACTGCTCCAGACAAGGTGTTTCCAGAGCATCACATTGCAGCAACCAGAAGCATGCTAGAAGCACAAATATACAGACTGTGTAGACTGAGAAATATACCTGGTTAAGATGATTATAGCTAATTTCAGCATGTTATCATAGAATCATATAGTCATTTAGGCTGAAAAGACTTCTGAGATCATCAGGTCCAGCCATTAACCCAGGACTGCCAATTCCATCACTAAGCCATGTCCCTAAGCACTGCATCTATTTTTTTTTTTTTAAACACCTCCAGGGATGGTGATTCCACAACATCCCTGGGCAGCCTGTTCCAATGCTTTGCCACCCTTTCAGTGAAAACATTTTTCCTAATATCCAATCTAAACCTCCCCTGGCGTACCTTGAGGCCATTTCCTCTTGTCCTGCTGCTTGTAACCTGGGAGAAGAGATTGACCCTCACCTGCCCACAGCCTCCTTTCAGGTAGCTGTAGAGGGCAATAAGGTTCACCCTGAACCTCCTCTTCTCCGGACTAAACAACCACAGTTGCCTCAGCTGCTCCACATCAGACTTGTGCTCCAGACCCTTCACCAGCTCTGCTCTCCCTTCTCTGGACACGCTCCAGCACCTCTACATCTCTCTTGAAGTGAGGGGCCCAAAAGTGAACACAGTATTCGAGGTGTGGCATCACCGGTGTCGAGTACAGGGGGACGATCACTGCCTTAGTGCTGCTGGCCACACTGTTTTGGATACAAGCCAGGATTCTGTTGACCTTCTTGGCCACCTGTGCACACAGTTGGCTCATGTTCATACAGATGTCAACCAGCACCTCCAGGTCTTTTCCCTCCAGGAAGCTTTCCAGCTGCTCTTCTCCAAGGCTGTAGCGTTTTGTGGGGTTGTTGTGACCCAAGGGTAGGACCTAGCACTTCCCCATGTTGAACTTCATACATTTGGCCTCAGCCCATCAGTTCAGTCTCTCCACATCCCCCTGCAGAACTTTCCTGCCCTCCAGCAGATCAACACTCTCCCCAGCTTGGTGTCATCTGACTGAGAGTCCACTTGATCCCCTTGTCCAGATCATTGCTAAAGATATTAAACAGAACTGGCCCCAGCACTGAGCCCTGGGGAACGCCACTTGTGACTGGTCACCAGGAGGATATAACTCCATTCCCCACCACTCTGTGGGCTTGGCCATCCAGCCAGTTTTTACCCAACAAGGAGTATGCCCTTCCAAGACGTGAGCATTTTCTCCAGGAGAATGTGGTGGGAGATGGTGTCAAAAGCTTTACTAAACTCCAGGTAGACAACATCTACAGCCTTTCCTTCATCCACTAGGTGGGTTTTCTTGTCATAGAAGGAAATCACGTTTGTCAAGCAGGACCTGCCTTTCATAACCCTATGTTGGCTGGGCCTGATCCCCTGGTTGTCCTGCACGTGCTGTGTGACAGCACTCAGGATGGTCTGCTCCATCACCTTCTCCAGCACCGAGGTCAGGCTGACAGGCCTGTAGTTTTCTGGATCCTCCTTCCTGCCTGTCTTGTAGACGGGTGTCACATTGGCTAACCTCCAGTCAACTGGGACCTCCCCAGTTAGCCAGGACTGTTGATAAATGATGGGAGTGGCTTGGTGAGCTCCTTTGCCAGGTCCCTCAGTACCCTTGGGTGGATCCCATCTGTCCCCATAGACTTGTGCGCATCTAGGTGGAGCAGCAGGTCACTGTTTCCTCCTGGGCTGTGGTGGCTTCATTCTGCTCCTCCTCATCCCTGTCTTCCAGCTCAGGGAGCTGAGTACCCATAGGGAAGCTGGTCTTGTTAGTAAAGACTGAGGCAAAGAAAGCGTTAAGTACCTCAGCCTTTTCCTTATCCTTTGTGGCAATGTTCCCTGCCACATCCAATAAAGGATGCAGATGATCCTTGGCTCTCCTTTTGTTTCTAATGTACTTGTAAAAACAATTTTTGTTTTGTCAGAGGTTCCATGTATAAACAATTTCTCTCTTCTTTAAGCAGCCATAAATATGTGTCGTTGTTGGAAGAAATTCATATATTATTATTTACATTTTTCTTGTATTCGGATGCAAAACATAGAAAGGGACATATGTAAATACACAGGCATGCATCAAAATGATATATACTTCATATTCTCAGGAAACCAGATTAAAAATGTACCTGACTGAACAAATGAGAATAAAGTAGCTTTGACATTTAAAAAATACTGTGAAAATAGTTTTTTAATTTTCCCAACCAATTCTAAAAACCAATAGAGTTAGAAATTTAAAATCAAAATGCCCCAAATGAACATACAATATCACCTGAAAACCTTTATTTTAGGGTTCATAACACACCCATTCATTTTGGCTTCATTCTTTTAGCACATGCTGTCATGCTTTTGGGTTTCAGCTGGTAAAAGAAAAATAACAAAATGTGATGAGGAAATGCTGTAAAAGGAGTATTAGCAAGTTGGCTGAACGCACCAAGTCCTTGAAAGTCCACAAGAAAGCTTATTCTTTTGGCCACCCTAATGTCAGGAACAAAGTTACAATGATATTTGGAGACCGGTTCTCAGCTGGCATCAATTGGCATAGCTGCACAATGGAGCTATTCTGGATGAAGCTTTGCTGATTTCCATCTGTAAGGGATTTGGTTTTAATCTTCTGATACTGACTACCATTATAGTCTTCTCCAACTGACTCAAAAGAAAAGACCTACTCTTTTCCATTGGGTAATGCATAATGATTCCCTAACGTTTATGTCAAGTATTAAATGGCTAACACCATAGAGAGAGTGGTTCTGGCTTCACTGGTCTTCTTAAACTCTCCCATATCTGTGGGAATCATGAAACTGAGTGAGAATAACTGATTAAAATGTGAAGCTTCCCAATGTTTCCTTTCTATAACATTGCCATAAACAAAATTTTTATTTCTATTCATCCACTACTTCATAGCTCAGAAAATCTGGCACTTTATTTTCTTGTTTTAACAGTTACTTGTGTATTACCCTTTGGATATAGTTATTTATTTTATTTTAAATCCTCTCTTTGCTTCTAGTCTTTATTTCTTTTCCTTTTTATTTACCAGTAGGGAGACTTAGATAGGCTCAGTTTTCTTAATCCTCTTTAAAAATTTAAAAAACCCAATTAAGTCTGCACAAAGTCTTGTTTTTCTGAAGCAAAAGAAAATCAGGCTTCCTGCAACATAATAATGCTTTGCACTTCTATAGACTCTTTTATCTGAGGTTCTCAACTAGCTGTAAAACATGCATTCATTAATTAAACCTCGAAAGAGCCATGAGACAAAACATTACGCCTAGACTGCAGATAGGTAAACTGAGAAACAGAAATTCCACGTTATGCTAAAAGTAACCCAGATTGTAAAAATTGGGACCAGGACTCCGGAGTCCTCATTTCTAAATGACAGCTTTCAGTTCCACGTGAAGTCCAGTCCAGTGCCGACTGTTTTAATACATACAATTCAATGTTTCTTCTAGAGTTGACAACAACAACAACAAATCTTATTTTGTTGTTATCCAGAATGTTTCTAAATCATAGCCTCCTTTCTCAACGAAAGGACTGGCATGCAGGTTCTCAGTAGGTATAAACTGCTGTAATTTGACTTTAGCCTACTGAGATCTGACAGTGTCCTAGGTAAGATGAGTCTGTCCTTAAGAGAGTCCGCATACATGATGGACAACAGTAGTACTAAGAAGAGCATGACCCTGTATAGCGACTACCGAAAACTCAATGGCTATGCCTCTTACAGCTGTCCTGAAAACAGAATGCAAGGAAAAGTGCATTTGCCATCTAAGAATGATGTTGAAAGACAAAGAAGTGAATTATATGCTCTAATAACTGGGCATAACTTTGTGGTAGCATCAGGAGAGAGAGAGGATGAGAGGAGAATTACGGTTTACTTGTCTGTCTCAAGAGAACAAGAAAGAGACAAAGGCAGAAAAAAGCTACTTGCTCATTTTCATGGCCACTCTTTCTTCCTGATGGTATAAAACAGGGAGAAATAACGGAAGTTTGTATATTAAAGTAAGAACAAAATTCATAAGACAGATGTTATTTCAGCATCATGCTATAGACGGTTCAAGGGAACAACCATCATAGAATAGTCAATCTGAGGAAACACACTTTCAAGATATTACTAAGGAAACACGGTGATTTGTTTCATGTACAGCTTCTTTATATTCACTCCAAAGGATCCTTAAAGTAGGATTCAAAAAAATATTTATTAATTTTCTTATATTTAACTGTGGATTGAAGTCCATAGCCTTTAGGAGATTAAATCGAGATTTCGAATTTAGAACTGATTTCACTACTGTTTTGAAAGGTTTTGATTCATTGGTAACAGGATTTACTTCATCTAACCATAGATGTCTAAAAGTTACACATGTTAATTATTCAGTCTCAACCTCTTCAAAGTCCAATAGAGAAATAAGTACTTCAAGGAGGGATTCTGCCTAAATAGGTACTTCCATCTGAAAATGCCTATTTCTCACCACTGAGTATAAAAGAAGCCTTGGTTGGTTATCTCAGCCATACACAGCCAAACTAAAAACAGTTTAAGGAAGATAAACCTCAGCCTCAACTGGTTTCCATAATAGACATTCATGCACACACATAACCAGCTTTTGCTGGTGGAATGAAACTTCCACATCCTACACGTGCTGAGGATAATTCATTTTTAGGCAGAGACTTTTAATTGAATCTTCTTATCCAAAATGAGGAACCGATTAACAATCCAGAAGACTAATAGCACCACGAAAAGGTAGAGCTCATGATAGTTAAGGAGGAACAGAAAATAAAAGAATTCACAAATAAGGCTTCAGAAAGGTATATTTCAATAAATTCAGAGAATTGGTCAACAGCATGTCATGAAAGAAAAGTAGTGGAGAGGCAGTGTTTCTTTAAATACACTGTATTGAAATAAAAAGTTATACTAATATGAAGAAAGAGTAGAAACTAGGAAAGGATAAGATTTGCTACATCTGTACGCTTTTACTGATCTTAAGTACAGAAAGGAAGAAAATGGAAATGAGAAGAAATTTCAAAGCCAGCTTATGCTGATCTCTATCCGTGCTATTGATGAATTGAAGATATGACAAACCTTCTCTCATTCTTTTCAACTTCACTTATGTTTTCCATACGATCCCTTTTGGGCAGATCCAAACCAGCCCCTGAGAAAAACTGATTACTCTTCTGTCAGATCAACAGCTTGATCTGGTTTGCTGAGCAGCTGCACCATTATTAGTGCCAATAGAAGGAATGGTGTGGGAATGTGAGGAAGGGCGGCAGAACCTGGCTGTCTCATCAGCAGCATGCTCCTGCCTTGGCATGTGTTGACCATAAAGCTGCACTTTATAAAGGCTATAAAGATAATAGCATAAGAATATAATGACAAAATGTAAAAGGAACAATGCACAAAGCGTCATCATACTACAAAAGTTCATATGATATCCTAACACAAAAAAAGGGCCAAGAAAGGACCATGATCTTTCTGAAACAGAGAGAGTTTGTTCAACAAAACTCTATAAAGATGCTATTTTTCATATTTTTTTGATAATTTATTATAGGGTGCAGCTGCCCTCGGTCAACTGACAAAATTTATGTGCGGAATGATGAGCAGGTATTGACCCTAAAAGTGAAAATCAGAGGGCACTAGTATAATTATATGTATATCCATATGTATTCTGTTCTTATGTTGGTGCATTTCACATCAGAGTCTGTATTGAACTTTGAAGCAGTCTCACAGTTGCTAGTGATTTTCTTTGAAAAGTTGGGGATGAGTGTACCAGAAAAAGTGCAAGAGAGCAAACATTGCCTCTGTGTTTAAGAAGGGGAAAAGGAAGGCAGATGATAAACAGGACACATATATTTCTTCTGGGTATTATGTAAGTCCTCATTTGAAGTGCATTTATCTAAAACATATATGTGTGTATTATGTGCATGAGTTATCCATATAATGAGTAAGTTTTCTCAATAAATTGATATTATATAAAAATGTAAATATTTATATTTGTATTTATATTTTTCCTTATATATTGCAACCTAAAAACCCTGATGATTTAGCTGTTCAAATCTACTAATATTTTGTTTGATTAATTTTTTAACTCTCTGCCATTTAACATTTCATGGGGTAAAGAAAAAATCTGCTTTGTTTAAGGGAATTAAATACATGTGTCTGTGTGTGTGTGCATATACATCTCACAACAGTAGAGAATTCACGTTCTTCATGGACCAGTGACTGCCTCAGTTTGCCAGTAATTGAAAGGTGCTTGGCACATTTCTATTAAAAAACTTTCTGTTCATGAATTTTTAAGCAAATTAATTTAAACAAGTGATGTATGAATAAAAAAATAATAATCCTGTAACCTAAAAACACCCTCTTGGTGTACCTGTCAAGATTATTTTCAACATTGAGGCATCTCTGAAAAGTGTAGTGAAACAGAAACCCCTGTGAGGATCTCCTGGAGAAGCAACAAGCTCTAGATTCAGAAGCTGGTTAGATCCACCAATGTGATGCTTTAGTAAAGGCTTCTCAGTAATCCTAGTTAGCACACTAACATAATGTTCTCTTATAATTTCTGCATTGTTTTTAAGGCTCCACATTTCATCTCTGATTAGGGCCACATCATTCTTTTAACTTGCATAATCTTTCAGTGGTGCAGCTCTACCTACTGCACTATACTGCATTGCCTAGGGTAGATGTTCCTTAAAGAAAGAACGGAAAGGAGCATTATGACTCCCATCTACACAGGAGAAAATCAAGGTCTAGGCAGAGGGCAGCACTTCCCTGTCTCCTAAAAAGTCAATAGCAGTCTTGGAAATGGAGGCTGCACACCAGATTATCAGTCCAAAGTCTAAAGGAAAATAAAACAATAACAAACTCTAGTTTTTCTCCTTGATACTTTTCTATGACACAAAGAAATTACTCCCATTTAGTGCCCTCTGATGTTGCTTGGAGTTGAACTTGGTTCCTACACAAAATTCCCTTAATCTTCCCCTTGTGTGTACCCTCAGCCCACACTTCTACTTCATGCTTTGACACTGATTTTTCTTTACTGATGTGTTGACTTGTCTTTTCTGATTTGTTTGGATTCGAATCATAACTTACTCCTCAAACCAGGCTTATGTTGCCACTCAATTTGACCTACTGCTCAGATTCTGACACATTTATGCAAAGAAGGGTTATAGATACAGCATGGAAGTGTGTTTTAAATTTTAGTATCAATCTGACCAACACCCCCAGGTACTGGATGCAACAAGAGTGATTACCTCTGTGTTTTACTCAATTTTTTGCTCTTTGAGGGGGAAAAAATAATTCCTGTTAAATTAGTAGCTGGGATGTCTGTTCTGTGTGTTTTCTCTCCCCATCCTTTCTTCCCTTCCTCCTTCACATTTTCCTCATTTTTCTTCCTTGTG